>JADNRY010000204.1:0-108616 GCA_015501585.1 Rhodocollybia butyracea
TACTTGATGCTGAGTCTCCCACAGAGGTCGTTATATCCGTCTTGGTGGAAAGTTTCAACTTTTCTCCAAGCAAGAAAGATTCGGAAATTGTTTGGCGGATGTCTGGGGTGTCAGCACTACGACCGGGGGAGATACCAATTGCCTGTTATCTTGAGTCTTGCTGGCTGAGAAGTTCGACATTTCCACTGTAGGAAAGGTCTTCATTTATTTGACTACTTTAAGTGCTCCAATTGGTATATAATCAAACTCTACCTCCTCTTACAGGCTGGTTCAGGTGTTGTCCTTCAAATAACTGGATTAAATATAATTATGTTTTTCATTTGCACATAAACCAAAATCAATAATCGCTTGCAGAAACCGCTTATGACGGGAGGCTCCTATTAACTTCACCATTGAGGCAAAGTGCTAGGCGGTGCTAAGTGGCTTGTAATCTTCTGTTTTGTGTTGTGAGGCTTAGTACTTCGTGCAAACATTAAGTCGTACTAAATATCACGGTCCACCGATAAGATGTAAGAGTCCGGCGGTCCAATGGACCAGGACAGAGCTCGTAGTGACTGAATGCTATATTCAGTGATGTCACTGGGAAACCTACGATTAGTTGGGTAGTTATGATTGAGAAACATAGTAGTCCGGGGGTGAGTCCTCGACCTCTTCCAGCCTTCTCATCAACTCAGCCACTCTTTGCTGTAAGTTAACAATCTCCTCTCGACTGCCATCCCGTTCGTCGCGAAGAAGATCCAGGGCTTCCCGTGTGGTACGCAACTCTTCCTGCGCATTATGATCTTGTGCTTGTACTTCAGTTTGCTTGAGCCTGGCTCCTTGAATATATTAAGCTTAATTCTTCAAGTGGAATAAAAACAACATAGTACCCTGGGTAGAAGTAGCCCCGCTAGATGTAGATCCTGCGACCCCTACTCCTCGAGTTTTCTGTGTGACATTGGCTCCAGCCTGGGTCTCAATGATGCCAGCGACGCTGTATAATAAATGATTAGTTTTCCCTCATCATAAGTGGCTGATAAGCGGAACATACAAAGGAGATATAGACTCTTCATCTGCTGAATGAAGGTCTGCAGGGGGAACAGCAGATCGGGCTAGCCTTCGGCGTCGGCGAATCCATAGAAGCAGAGTAAAGAACAAGAAGAGGGCTCCGGCGATTGTCCTCCAATTATAGCGCCCAAGTTTTTCGGTACATTTACCACAGTAAGTGCAACAGGGGTTGAGGTTGAAGCGCTGGGTCTAGGCATTTTAGATCATGCTTCATAAACAATTGACGAGTTTTCCTGGCGCTCACATACTCACATAGGGCTTATTGTCGTGGCACTAGTTAATAGTTATAAGGAATATAAGCACGATTCCCTATTCTCTGTCACAAGATCTCTCACACTGCGGATGTTGATTGGGTATCTAAACTTGAGGTGGCGTCACTACCTCAGTGTATGATAGAGTCATGGATAAAATTGACTCACGAGGTTGAAGTAGCTGGCGACAGTGCGACACTTTGAAGCTCAAACAATCCAGACCCGCCAGCACTGTGATTTGAGATGATGGCTCATGCTCAACCGCCGCAACACTCAACTATTGGCGGAGGAACTTACCCTATATAGCTTATAGCGACTTGAACTGAAGTCGCACTAAGAAAAATATGGTTCAAAGTTCAAACTCATCTGTTATTCCGAACAACGCTCACTTACGTTAATGTAGGAATGATCAGAGAAAAAAAATCTTCGGACTCTGGACCGGCTAGGAGACCTGCTGTAGAAGGAAGGTCTGAAGCCGTCACAGTGGTCACAGTGGTGGCTTGACCGCCGCTGCTACGATCTGAAAAGATAACCGCGAAAGGAGGCGGGTTACCACCGAGTGCGACTGTTACGGTCTCACCCTCAGTGAGTGTACCACTAAGAAAACCAAAAACAGGTGCAGTCACTGCGGTGAGAACAGGAGAAATTTCGGAATCCGCGCGCTCTTGATTGAACTCCAGAGAAAATCATCTGTTAGCAAACAAGAAATATTCACTTGAAAACAGTACAAGGTGCTCACCATATCGCCTTAGGATAAAATAATATCAAAGATCGTAACGATAAATTTGGCAGGTGGGGAAGAGGCGAGAGGGCTCGGTCGTGGATAAATCTACCTGGTAACACACTTGATATATCTTTTCTGACGCCCAAGCATCAGACCCGGGGGATGGTGATCAGCTACTCCTTGCAACAAAGCGCTGTGGCTGTAAATAGATAGCGATATCATCAATACGAGGTCCCCGATGCTCCGATCTTCATAACACAGCTCGAAACAAAAATGTTCCTTCTTTTCTGCCTTCCCTCAGTTACTGTAAAGACGTGCTAAAAAGTAATCCACTTACACTCATTTTAAGCAGAGCCTTGGTGTGAGCGAGCCCAACGCTTCAGGAGTCCGCCCCTTCAAGCCCATCACTGACCGCAGATTGATAGTAACGTGTTTGTCCTCTTTTCTTATGGCCGCTCAGATTTGGGTTGCGTTTCAGAGCTGAGTCGACGACGAATGCTTGAATCAGTTTGAAACTTCATCCGGCCGTGGCTATGACTAGAGCTGTGGCGTCGAGCTTGGTATATCCCGCATCTTATGCTCTAAAAAGTAGTCAATAGGTATTCTTGTCAACCGATCTCTCTCGCCTTCTACTTACCGAAATCACTTAACACATAGCTCAGGTTTCCCGTTACTTGCGAAAAAGACCAGTATGTCCTCGGCCATCCTATCATCCTATCATCATCTATCACAATAGATCCGTTCGCACTTCTTCGAAAACCAGTGTGATCGCGCCTGGAGCCTTGGGAAATATATCTTGCAACTTGCCATGCGGAGGCCATAAAGTCGTATTACTTGAGGCTCCGCGTTCAGGCTATATATGGAGAAATGCTCTGGCATTGGCATGCAAGACGAAGAGTCGAGGGATTCTGAAATGCATGGACGAGATAGTCAACATCGGTCCAACTCCGAGAGGCCTTGGGTTTCGTAGTCTGAAGCATGCGCTTACTTCCCGTGGTGTCGTATTGTCTAAGATATGGTGGTAAAAGTGTTGAAGCCAGGACTTAGTACGTGGGGGAAAGTTGAATGGAGATTGACGCCCTGTCGGTCCGTGGTTCCGAGTTTTTTAACTTTTTAAATCCGATTCATTCGCCTCGCTTCAACGTCGTTATCCCTACCAGTCCCCCAAAGTCCAAAGCTGCAAGAAATGTTTATGAAACTCCCTTGAATCACATAACTTTCGACAATTCTTATCACGTCAGCTGTTCCGAGTCTGATCTTGAGGCATGGACTTGCAACATCAACTGCAGAAACTAATTACTTTGGGCTTTGTGCGCTTCCCTATTTCTTATATATTGCGACTACCACGCTAACCTCGGTACTCCAAAAATTTGGTTCTTTCCTAAGGATAGAGTATCGACGATACTCGATGAGCAAGAAACGGAATCTAATCTCGGCTTGATGCATGATGATTCGAATTGAGAAAAAGAGCTAGTAGAAGTGTAGAGGTGAAGCTGCTGTTGGATATAGTCTTAGTACGTGCATAGCTTGATTTGCATACTCACTGTCCTCAACGTTTTATTCAGCCTTGACTAGCTCGACTTGTTACATTCTATCTCACCAATCCTATTATTCGACACGTATGGTCAGCGCAATATCACTACATCTCGCCCGACGGCTTTCGCAAAGGTTTTCGCTCGCCAGTGTATCCGGCTAATCTCGCGTCTTCCTTACGACTGCTCGTTCTTCGTTGTTCAAAGACTGTACGGATACCATGGACGACCCTTCCGCTAGCTGACTGACCCCCGCCAACAGAATCCAACCTTGTTGGACGACTCAGGCAATGGATGCCCCGCGATGAGATATCCCTACAAAACGGTGCGAACGAACATTATCGAGTCAACACTCCTAGAGGATTAGTTGTTGTTCTTTTTCCTCAAGCGCCTTCACATTCTCGCAGCTAGAAATGAGTGAGCCTTTCAAACACGTGTCTACTCAATGGATACTGAATATTCCACAGAGGTTGTTATATCCGTCTTGGTGGAAAGTTTCAACTTTTCTCCATGCAAGAAGCATGAGGAAATTTTTTGGCGTATGTCTGGGGTGACAGCACCTACAATCGGGGGAGATACTCAAATGCCTGTGACTTTGAGCCTTGCCAGCTGAGAACTGCGTTTAAGAAACAGTCTTCATCTATTTTATACACTACTACTTCAACCTACTAAGCGCTTTGAATCTGCATAGTCAAACCCCACCTGCTCTTAGACGATGATTCGGTTGTCACCCCTCTCGAATAACCGGATATATATGCCCTGAATGTCACTACCTCTATGTTCAGTGACCTGATGAACTTTGAGTAGTAGTATCCCATAGCGGGTTTTGAATGGCGCCCTATAATTCCAAATCGTATCCCTTCTAGGCTCTTCATTTACATGTTGCAGATTAAGTTTTGCCATTGCTTGTACCTGTTGTATCATAACTATTAACAAGGTCCATCAAACAATCGAGTTTTCTTACGGCTGAGAAGTGTACGACAAGGAGATTCAGTAGTTATGGCTGAGAAACATAGTAGTCCGGGGGTGAGTCCTCGACCCCCTCCAGCCTCCTCATCCGGTCTAGTAGCTCAGCCACTCTTTGCTGTAAGTTAGCAATCTCCTCTCGACTCCCATCTCGCTCGTCGCGAAGAAGATCCAAGGCTTCCCGTGTGGTACGCAACTCCTCCTGTGCACTCTCAGCTTGTGCTTGTACTTCAGCTTGCTTTAGCCTCGTTCCTTGAATACATTAAGCTTGGCCCTTCAAATCAAATGAAAACATACTACCTTGAGTCGAGGTAACCCCGCTAGATGTGGATCCTGCAACCCCTACTCCTCGAGTTTTCTGTAAGACACTGGTGCCAGTCCGAGTCTCAGTAATGTCGGTTACACTGCAAAAACAAAGATTAGTTTTCGACTTGTTATCACGGATCAATAAGCGAAACGCACAAAGGAGATATAGACTCTTCATTTGCTGAATGAAGGCCTGCAGGAGAACCAGCAGATCGGGCTAGTCTTCGGGGTCGGCGGATCCATAGAAGCAGAGTAAAGAGCAAGAAGACGGCTCCAGCAATTGTCCCTCCAATTATAGCACCTAAGTTTTTCGGTACATCTACCACAGTAAGTGCAACAGGAATTGAGGTTGAAGCACTGGGTCTAGCCATTTCGGATCATGGTTCGTAAACAGACGACAAGCTTTCCTGAAGCTCACATACTCACATAGAGCTTGTTGTACGAGTAGCACTAGTTATAAGGAATATAAGCACGATTCTTATTCTCCATCCCAAAATCTCTCACGCTGTGGTTGTTGATGGGGTATCTAAACTTGAGGTGGCGTTACTACTTGAGTATATGATAGAATCATGGATATAATTAACTCACGAGGTTGGAGTAGATGGCGACAGTGCGATATCTTGAAGGCGAAACACTCCAGACCCGTCAGCACTGTAATTTGAGATAATGATTCAAGTTCAACCGCCGCGACACTCAGCTATTAGCATGCGCAAAAGGAGAAACTTACCCTATATAACTTATTGCGACCTGAACAGATGTCGCACTAAGAAGGATATGTTCAAATGTATCTGTTATCCCAAACAATGCCTACTCACGTCAATGTAGGAATGATCAGAGAAATAATTTCCTCGAGCTCGGTACCCTGTAGTAGTAGGCCTGTTGTAACAGGAAGATCTGAAGCCGTCACAGTGGTCACAGTGATGGCCTGACCACCGCTGCTACCGTCTGAAAATATCACTGCGAACGGAGGCGGGGTACCACCGAGCAAGAATGGAACAGTCTGTCCTGGAGTGAGTGTACCGCTAAGAGAACCAAAAATAGGTGCGGTGGGAAGAGGTTCGGAAATCCCACTTTCGGAAATCCCACGCTCTTGATTAAACTCCCGAAGAATCATCTGTTAGCAAACAAGACATATTCGCTTGAAGACAGTACAAGGGTGCTCACCATATCGCCTCAAGATACAATAATATCAAAGACCGTAACGGTGAATTTGCCGCAGGTAGGGAAGAGGCGAGAGGGCACAGTCACGAATAATCTACCTGATACTTGATATATCTTTGCTGACGCCCAACCATCAGACCTGGGAGGATGGCCTTGCAACGAAGCGCTGTGGCTGTAAATAGATAGGGAGATCATCAATACGAGGTCATCAATGTCCGATCTTTGTGGCGCAGCTGCAAACAAAGCCTTCTTTCTTACCTTCCATTAGTTGCTGAATCTTATTTAATAAGAATGCGCTAAAAAGTAATCCACTTACACTCATTTTAAGCAAAGCCTTGGGTGTGAGCGACGTGGGCAATGTGCCGCCTTCGTGATTTAACCCAACGCTTCAGGAGTTCGCCCCCTCAATCCCAACACTGACCGCAGATTGATAGTGCTGTGTTTGTCCTCTTTCTATTGCAATTTGCCGCCCAAATTTGGATTGCGTTTTAGAGCTGATTGGAATGCGTGAATCAATTCAGAACTCCATCTTGACCGTGGGTATTACTAGAGTTGCGGTGTCGAGCTTGCTGTATCAGGCACGCTTAGGTTCTAAGTACTAAGTTCTAAAAAGGAGCCGGTAGTATTCTTGTGAACCAAACCTCTCTAGCTTTACTGAAATCACTTCGCGCACAGCTTGCTCGGCTTAAATAAGTTTTCCTGTACTTGCTAAAGTCCTCGGCGATCATCCCATCTTAATATCAACATATTCCTTAACAATCCAGAATAGACCTGTTCGCACTTCTTCGAAAAGCGGTGTGGTCACGCTTGGTGAGAAACACATCTTACGAAGCTTCTGGGCCTAATACAAGCGCTGACACGGGGGCGGCCGCAAGGTCGTGCTAGTGGATGCGTGGTCAACCGGTCAAGCTAAGCTCAGGCTGGATACGGAGAAAGATTGGCAAGGTGAAGAGTCGAGGACACTGGAAATACCTGGGTATTGATTTGTTCATCTGAGATGCATCAATGCATCAAGAGAGATGCAGGAAGGATCTGTTGGTCTAGAGATGATCGATGATGAATCGCCTTGCGACTCAAGATAAGAAAGTTTATGACGATGAATCGATGAGTATTTGAGAGGTAGAGAGACCTTGTGATTGTTCGACTGTCTTCTATTCAGAGTTGCTTGGCTCCTAAAGCTCTCGCTTACATCGAGTGGTGTATTGTTGAAAATACCATAGCAATTTGTTGAGTAAGCATCCAGGTGATAGACGCCCTGTCGGTCCGTGATTCCGAGTTTTTCGAGCACTGCCACTCGTGCAATTTTTCTTGAGTTCTGGCTTGCGAGACTCGTAATAGTTGCCTCGCTCCAACGACGCTCGGCGTTGTTACATCTGGAACATCCCTACGTCAAGTCCTCCCCCCCAAGTCCAATGCCGCAAGAATTTTCTCTGAAATTTCAGGCTTGAACTCACATAGCTGTCGGCAGTTCTTATCATCTGTTGAGGCATGGTTGGACTTGCGACATCAACTGCAGTAAATTGCTTTGGGCTTTGTACGCTTTCAATTTCTTATATACTACTGCCATACTAACCGCGGTATGACAGCGATACTCGACACGCAAGAAATGTAATCTAATCTGGACCATGGGACTCGAATTGGGAAAAGTAGAGCTAGTCGAGTTTCGAAATGGAGCTGATGTTGGAAATAGGCTCAGTATGTTGCATTTTCAGCTCACTATCGTCGACGTTTCATCACACTTGACTAGCTTGAATTGTGTTCTTTCTCGCCAGATCTGTTTCACTGCTATGCTCTGGACCTGGTTTTCGGATTTTGCCTCTTTCTATCATCTCGATCCTCACTCAATATTCAATATCAATCCCAGCTTTTCGACATTCTGCAACATGCGTGGCCCGCGCAGTATGACTACATCTCAGTCGACGGCTTTTGCAAAGGTTTCCGTTTGTCAATTCAAGTATATCATATGGCGTCATGGTCATACAACTCAGGCCGCTCTTGTCCTCTTTTTTGGCTAGTTCAAACTGCAAGCTGATGGATGCCAATTCGGCACCAAGAAAATTTGACTTTGTTGCGCGATTCAGCCGACGCCCCGCAGTGAGTCATTTATCATACGCATACGAAACGGCGTGAACAAACGATACTGAGTCGGCCTCCAAGGTAATTAGTCGTATAGCGATTTTGCGTTGTCTGTCAGTGACTCGGGCTCAGATGTCTTCCATAACTCACAGCAACCTTTTCAATCCCTCGCTCTACGACTGTCCACAATTCCATCCTCATAGTACAAGAAGAATTAGGTTTAGCCGCCGTCGACGGTTTTGTGGAAGAACTCAAGTACTCAATATCAATGCCGAAGGATGTTCTTTGCCCGAACCAAATTGAACAGAGCTTAAACTACTGAACAAAGACTCGCTCAATATCAACCTTCCCTACGTCTTCCCTCTGTCTACTGCCCTTTACACGCTTACTCTCGATCCATTGCTCTCCCTTCTTCATTCCGGGATGGCTTGGTATGGCTCATGGCTTAAGTTGTCATTACGTGTGGCTGACGAACTCGTTACAGTCTTCATGCCGTTCTTGGTATCCCGAGGCTTGCTGTCGAATGCTAATGACCCGTACAGTTTCAGAATCGTAGATGTCAGAAGGAAGATGAAGGGCACTCGTACCCGCTAACTTTTCAAATTTATGAATCGATTCATTCTCCTAGTCGTTTTGGAGACGCTTGACGTACGGTTATTTCATTGTTGTGCGCGTTTGTAGTGGCAAAGGACGTCGTACTACCCCGTCACTGCAGACTACATTCTGATATATGTCGTTCACACTTTAATTCTCATGAATTGAATAGAAAGGAAGGAAGATGCTGTAGAGGTGCAGGATATTGATTTGTGTCTAGCCCCGGAATGATAGATTTGAGCTACGGATTGAGGAAATAACTTGCGTTACAGGGCAGGTAAGTCACAATGTATTTATTCCCTTGGCGGTTCATCTCAAGGCAAAAAGAGTACATTCGCAGTTCAAAGGACATCGTCCTACTTGTACGCCGGTACTCCTTGCCCCTCGCGGGCCTCATACATATGATGTGGATATATCTTGTACGATATCAACTATTGTTTCGGATAGTTTCACAGGGATGAGACATACTTGTGTTGAAAGGAAGACCAAGGTCGTGTTCTCATAAGATTTTTGATTTAAGACGTTTACTGACCTGCAAACGTACTAGTTCGCTGGTTGCAGTACGTGCGCCGGGCGCCCTTCATCGCTCTCCAATTTCCGGTGCAGCCTGGTAGAGATCCGCACTGTATTACATTGGACAGTGTTCAAAGTCGCAGAACTAACTATCCAAAGGACTTGATCGCGAATCTCCTACCACACCTATGTATTCGTGCGGCTCTTTATTTAAGTGCAGACTGAGTAGTCTCGCCACTGAGCGTGACTGTAACTAAGGGTATCCAGTGTAGTTGAATTGAAAAATAGTCTTTACATGGGAGCTATTAAGCGAGAGGTCTTTGGCCTCGAACTCAAACATTTTTGAAATGAATATCCATCAGTTGAAGGAGTGGAATTTTAGGGCAATAGCCTCGGCCGATGGACGAGCAGCAGGGTCGGAGTTAAGGCACTCGTCATGCAAATATCTGAGCGCATCAGCGATCTCAAAGGTGAGTATCTGGAAGTAGACACAGACAAGCATGAGCTGATGGAAGCAACAAGATAGAAGACTAACATAATCTGCGGATTTCCCAAGCATATAGATGTCCGACTTCTGCGTACGTGCAGGCCGAGGAGTATCATCGTCACTTTCGTCAAACTCCACCAGTTCTGGGACGTTCATATAAACTCCAAGCTCATCCTTATCCCGTAGCTGTTGATGTGGCACGATCGTACTGGCACCAACAACCTTTGAGAGCCCAAAATCGGCAATAAGGGCACGTCCTTGATGCAGGAAGATATTGCCCTAGAAGATCAGGATAATTAGGAGCTTGCGCAATTTGCGAACGATATTGAGAAAGGAAAACACTGACGGGATGGAAATCACCATGGACAATATTGGCACTGTGGATGTGCTGAAGTCCATTTGCAACTTGGATAATCTGGGGATAAGGTTATTATTATTAAGGAGTATAGTATGGCATATTGACGTACGATTTGACGACGTTGTTCGAACGTAGTCGCTTCAGTTTCCAACACACTTCTGATATTTGGTCTATCAACGCGTGGTGTGACCAACCCTGGAACGGAGGGCAAGCCTTCGGTCTGAACCCAGGAAAATCCGATTATGGGGAGAACATTTTCATGGGGCTCGATCTCCAACCAGCAGCTGAGCTCGTGATTAGCCAGCTGTTTGTGTCATTCATCAGTATGGTAGAATACTGCTAGACCTAATTGAGCATACTTCATAAACCGTTGCGTAGGTCCACTGTATAAACATATTATAAGAGAGCGCATACAAGATCTAATAGTATTTACTTACATTCATCTTGTTTGCAATGCTATTTTTTAAGAGCTTGACGGCTACCGGTACGACAGCACCAGTGTCAGGGTGGGTCCAATCAGCAGCGTAGACGTCGCCAAACATTCCTTCACCAAGCTTGACGCCTAGTGCGGACACTTCTTCTGTTACATTGAGGGCTGATCGATTATGTAGAAACCGATTGCGAATAAATGTTGCAATCTCGACGAGACTAGAAATTAACCAGTTAGCACAAAACTCGCGGGCAATCACACATCACATACGTAGGTTGTACCATTGCAATTTGAATATTGAGCGTGTGAATGAACTAGGATTGAACTAGGATGGAGGGCAGTGGGAAAAGTTCAGATAGCTCTTTAGATCATGAACCGTGCTTTTGTACTGCTCCTCGCAACGCTAGGACGGCGCTGGAGGGTAGGGTGCGACATTAAGAATGTCAAAGTGTCCGTTATTCGGAAGCTTACTTCCGAGGTGTCAGTCACGGAATCTTCGCCAAGTTCTCGAGCCCTTGGAAGCAGCCACACTACTACTTAGTACTTATCAACTATCCGAGTCCGTTACGTGGGTCGTAAACTAATAGATCAATGCAATACCAATGAATGTCGTGATTAGTGGAAGCCTCTCAACTGCCTTAGTGCTGAGCGTTGGGTATTTGTATGGATATCTGCCAGTAAACTTCACGATATAAAACAATGGCCTGGGCTCTGGAGGACCATGAAGGGCCCGTATCTTTTAAACATAGCCTATGAAGCTATCAAGCAGGTTAGACATAGCCTTGGCCCATTCAAGATTTCCCGAATGGTATTAGTAGCGTCGCCTAGTCTCGCCTAGCATCGATAGATCCACCGTGTTATCATATCATACAAGAGAGCCTTAATTGAAAAAAATAAAAGAAACGCCTCAACAACGTATAAATATGATCTACTGCTGCACTGGACAGCACTGGACTTGCTCTGATCTGCTCCGATCATCATAATGGACCAAGCTAGTGCTATCGGGTTAATTTATTACCATTCATAACGTTGATAGTTGTACATTTCATTTGCTATGCACTGACCCTCTGGGTCCCGAATTGGCATGTTGCAGACGGCACGTTAGAGCAGATGGCATATATATGTAAATAATCAAGAGAGCGCGGTGCACACTGGTACACACTGCGATTACGCAGGGCTTTGATCTATGCTGGGTGCTTGGCTCAGTATGTTCGATCCGCACTCTTTCAATGGAAAAATCTGTTGAACAACCCTTTGCTTTGCAATAACTCTAAATTTTGGAGTGTCCAGTGTGTGGTTCCCTCCACAACCACCACCAGTTTAGACCCACATGCTCATGACCGGCACCGAATGTTCAATGAGCTCGAGCAACACAAAAACGACGTATGTCGTAGTATTTATATTTACTTATCGTATCCTCTAATCCAATGGAGTTTGAAGGGTTTCCTACCCAACTGTCAGGCAACTCGCGAGTCGCAGGATAACATTCTCAAAAGATTTGACAAACAAGTTTGAGTTTCTGGCCGGAGTTTCTGTCAATTCCATGAAGATAGACAGACTCAGACACTCTGACAAATTTGCGCTCATTCATGTCTTGCATTCAAGTACTACTTAGTGCTAGTACTAGCAAAAGCCAGAGGTAATGTATCAATAGAACTAACGTAAATTCCAGCGTCGGCTGCTTCATGCAAATTTAGCATTAACCGGGACATCAGGGTGACAGAGAGACTACCAAGTAAATGCTTTGTGAGGGAACAGCTGCAGAACCTCGAAGAATGAAACAACATACCATCCAGCGAAAGTAGTCAATGATCCCTTCTGGAAGGACTACACAGGCACGAGCTGAACAAAGTATTAGACAGTATCAAAGCGGGATAGACTTACACCGGAAGCCTAGGCATCAGGTAGGAATTAATTATTAGACACGGACCACAACCAGTCTTTCAAGCTCACTCACATAGAATGTGACGATGTTCCCAAGGTTTGCGAGTGCCATCATTCTGCAAGGTCTCCAATTTAGTATCCAACTTTGAGTTGCCACAGTAGCTGCCCCAAGGGTCTCTCACATGAAATAAACGGATCCTACGAAAAAGCACGAGTCAACGAGCCTGATTCTATATGTTAAGCGTGTTTCGGAAGCGTATATCTCACCATCTCGTACTATCACAGAACGAAGTGACTTTCGGCGGATCGTTTGTACATCTTCCTCGAAGCCCCGCATCTGGTATGCTTTGCGCATAATCATTCCAAAAATAAACAAGTCAAACACAAATAGCCCTTCCCAGCCAATCGCTGTTTCTATTTGTAAAATGTAAGTATCATGGTCCAGTCCCATTGGAAGGGTTCTTACTCGTTGCACTAGAGAACAAGAAAATAAATAAAATGAGTATGTTAACCCAAGGCTCAGCCCAAGAGTCAATAGTCGATATGATGAACTTACTTTTGGGAACCAGGCAAAGTATGACATCCTTGATCTAGCTGAGTCGAGGCTTCCGGATTGAGAACAGCAACCTATAACAATTTGAGGTTGGTAATTCAAAGGGAGCTCAGGGAAAAAGAATACTTGCGATTATGCTTGCCCCAGTGCCCAAGACTGCAATGCTCATGAAGATGATCAGAAGGCTCCGGCGACACTCGTAAAGTGCATAAACCCGTAAGCTGAGAAGAGCTACAGGTTCTCATGTACATAAGTGTTCCCTGTGCAGTGTGTGAGAACTAACTCAGTAGACATACCAGTGACTATGCCTTGTGTGATTGATCGAAATAATCGGTCATAAAGTTCAAAAGATTGGCAGCTGAGAGTTGTCAGTCAGGACTCCTGTTATTACAGATTTGAATGGCAAACCTCTAGCATGAAAAGTTATGTTGACTCTCGAGAGCCCTACTTGACTTTCACAATGAGAAGAACAGACTTACTGAGGAAGAAAGAGATGGTATGAACAAAGATATACATCCTGCAATGTTTCCAAAAAAAGCAAAATAACGGTTTATGAAAAATAGGTAGCTGCTGGAGTTCCTTGGTCGCTTCCAGATGAACTGGATTTCTTTATCTTTGGAAGTAGTCCATCAGAAATGATCCTTATACCATGTAGATGAATAGGTTCAGCTAACCCAATGTGAGGAAATGATCATAATAAAGGATAGCTGTTGTGGTTATTATAAAAAACAGTTTGATGTTTCAAGTTTTTCTGGATGGCCTACTTATAGAAAGGAGAAATACAATGTCCTCCAGGAACCTACATACAACACATATTGAATAGGTAAACAAGATTGAGCTGAACAAGTAACTGACACCGATTCCAATTGAAGATCCTGAGAATTCATACTTGGACAAAATCAATACTAAAAAGAAAAGAAGAAAAAACAAAAAAGATTGTGGGAGGAAGGGGAGTGAGACACTGCTGTCTGAATAGCGTAGTGAACTTGCCTTTATATATGTTGACCTATCGTTGAAGGATGATCGCCGATGTTCCTCGAAGTCATGGGTCAGGCTTCTTATTGGCTTGTATAATTGATATCTTTGTCGAACAGAGATGATCAGAATGTGCACGGCGCTGTTCATCTCCCGCGCGTCTGTATATATGATGGGTGGACTGGGCGACACACAGGGGCCCCACCGATGATTTTGACCGGAGTAAACAGCACTTTGGCAAGTCCCGAGTAAAGCATTCAAATCGCGTCGAGTCAAGTAAGCAATCGGTTAGAATAGCTATCAATCGTATTCGAGGCTGCCTGCATACCTGTTTGAATTCTGCTCTGAGTCTCTCTGGCTCAGGGCCCAGAACGCTACATCTTTTCTCGAGATCATGTGTTACAAATACCGAGAAGCGAAGAAAAATAATAGTGCAAACCAATCAAGCGCGCGCCGAGGCTTCAAGCTTATCTCACAATTGTGGGTCGTACGGTCAACGTGCAGTAAGCGCACAGCACAAGGGAATCATCCATCTCATCATGATTTCATGATTAAGGTCTAAGTATATCAGACTGCCCTGTGATGGAACCATTGTATGTGGATTGGTACCGTTGAAATGACATCGACTTACCATAAGTAGAAGAAGGAAGAAGGAGGTTGGGTCCTTGTACAGTTGAACTTTAAGACCGTACCATATATACCTTGTACCTTGTACTATTGAACCCTAAAACTGTTAGGACTACTCATCACCGCTGAGCTTAGAAACCAGGGAAGGCAGCATGGTACGCACCTTCCATCTTCTGAGATGCTTCTGAGATTACTTCCGAGATGAAACGCTCATGTGCGTATCATAATCAGTACAAAATAGGTTAACATATGGTGTTGAGATTGCTTGTAGAAGATACCTAAAGGTCTCCTCGACAATCTGTTCGCGAAATCAGTGAATGATTGAAAACTAGGGATGGCAGACCGTCCACCGCGTATTTGTATGGTATGCGGGCCACGGTTTCGAATTCTGGGCAGGCAAGGGGAACTCGTAGAAAACACCCGAAGTTGGCTTGCTTTGTTCATTCAGATGGAATTGGGCGATGTAGCGAGAATCTTACTACAAAGCGCTGACTAAATATCACGAGTTTGAACGATTCGGTGAGCGGTGAGTTAATAGCTAAAGAGCGGAACGTGCAGTGGTGAGCAAAACTTCAGTCCGACCCGGCGACAGAGACATTGACACACACCCTGCTCAAACTGAGTCGATAGCAAGAACAGTTCTATACCTACCTGTTTGTGCATCCTGCCCACCTAGAATCCTCTACGACTTGCACGTTGAACATTCGCGTTGCCTTGAACGGGCCACCAGATCGATCCAAAGGCAGATCAAAGTCTGCATTACACTCTGTTAAACTAGTACGTATGTGGATAGCGAGCGAATTGGTAGCTGGAAATTGCGAAAAGGGGTTGTCAAAGTGGATTTCTCCTCGCATCTTAGATCTTAACATTTCAGAGCAGATAAAAAGCAAAACTAAACCACGCTCAGATGGTTTGATATAGAGGCCGCTCTAGAGTTCCAAACATACTATACAACTTGGGAATTCGTTCGGAAAGACGTTCCTTGATGGCATGAATTCGAGGTGGAAGTCGAGATTTTGGATGAGGTTGAGAAAGAGCCCAGAAGGGCGCTCGTGTCCGGCCTTAACGGATCGGACCGTACCGCAGATGCCGCCCAGGCGCTATTTTTTTCTGTTGTCTTTCGCTTGGAACTCCTCTTGCTCACCTGTTTTCTCTCACTTCACTAGCTTCACTGTCGATGCAACAACACATCATGTTCGCCCAACGCAATGACTCGAGCTCGGACTGCCTTCTTCCGAACATCTTTTCTTCTCGAGGGTCGACTACCTTCACCATCGGTTTTCGTATTGGACTTACAAGTGTGCATGTCCTCTATTCCTTTATCGTTTGATTCTGATTCATGCTATTTCTAGTGTCTGCTATTTCGCCCTCTTGTCCTATTTTCATTCCCATGAGCGCGTCTCTAAGAGCCCTGAGCTAGGCCTTTTGACCTCTCTCTCCCTCATCTGCCATCGAATGCACGAATGCTCTTCTCCGTCGATCCCAGATACCGGCGATACCGCTGCTTGTCAGTGATGGTATTCTTGCTGCAACGCAGGAACCAAGCAAGCGGTAGGAAACCTTAGGCTTTTGGATTTTAGGCCTTTGGACTGTCGAATGTCGATATCGGTAGAGGCTCAGTTGATGATGAGGATTTCGGAATCTGGATGAAAAGACTGCTTCGTCATGGCGAATTCTTGCGGGTGTTTTCCTTCGTTGATGTTTTTCGTGTGATTTGGATGCGTCGTAAATTGCAGGACATGGCCAGCAGCAGCAAGCAGAACTGGCTACCGTACGCGTTTGCGTTTGGATCTGTCTCCCTCCTTCAAGCTACAATTCTCTTCAGCGCCAGCTTGGTGACCGGTGAGGTTTAGTGAAACCAGCCCATCCACGTTTTCCCAGCTTCTCGTATTTCCATGCGTTCGTTGGTCGACGATCATCGATTGTCCTTTCCTCCTATAATCTCACTCCCCTTTCCAGCCTCTGCATCCTCTCTCTCCGCCGTCGTCTCGTCACCTCTTCCGTTTCTATCGCCATTTACTCCGTCGTTGACTCTTCCATTCACTATGTTTCATCTGGTTTTCTCTCCAGCGATTTCCATGCTCTGTACACGTTGGCTGGTCATAGCGCCACGACGTCGTCTATTGCGATCGAACAAGGACGCCACTTAATGTCATCGATTTTACGCTGATAGCCGGAACATCTGAGCTTCTGGGTTTTTGGGCCGTGGGGTACGGCTAGATCGGCGGAGATCTAGTACACAGACGACGAATCCGGAATTTAGATGGAAAAATTCTTCATCTCAACTACCGTCCGGTATCGGCCATACTTTGTGTTGCTCAACCAATCAGCCGCTCAATGGAGATATACCGCGATACTCTTATGCATACGCGCGCGCAACACCCTCTTTGTCATTCATTCCTGTCGACTCATCTCAGCAAGTCACCCACACAGATCCGTCTGGCCATCTTGAACCTCATTTCCAACCGGAAAAACTCTGCTCAAGTCATGGGGTCTGAAAACGATATCCAAGGGATATCCATAGGTATCATCCATGTCACTGCTTTCTGTTATCGTGTTTATCTGATGATGTGTACGACTTCTAGTACCTCAGCATCGATCGTTCTCTATGGTTCCGAAAGTCAGCGCAGCAATTCGAGTCGTGTCAATACTCAATCTCTTGGGTCTTGTTCCCTAGTATCGCTCAGGACTGCGGGTCTGGCTTTAGCGCCTCGGTCTTGCTTATGATTTTAAGTGTAGCTTACTCGATGTGTTAAGCAGAAGGATTCTGGTACTCTACCGTGCCCTGCACCTGTCTCTAGCCTACTAATGCTAAGCAATTCAAGGTGTACTACACACGGAGAAAATTTGCGGTAGGCAGACTCCCTGGGCCGGTCAACCTGAACGTTGTGCCGCTGCAGTGAAGCGATGAGCTGTGGAGTAAGTTCGATGACTGTGTAGACCAGTACGTATGCGAATAGACAATAAACTTGCTGTGTTCGTTGATTTTCCGAATATCATTGTGGAATTCAAAGCTCCAGCTCAGTATACTTACAGTCTTAGATAACAAACTCGGATTTTAGACTTTGACCTGAAGTTCTGGAACGTTCGGTTCATCCACACGTTACAAAGGTAACATTCAAAGCTTACCTCGCGAATGACACGGCTTGTGTTGTAAAGCCGACTTCAAGGTTGTGGATGGAATTGGAAAGCACTCCTCCCCGGTTTGTCCCTAGCACTGGCATCAACCTTCTCACCCGCACCGTGGTGTTATGCGTTTGGGTGAACTTGCAAGTATGGCCAGACAAAAATTCACTCCGCACCTTTCGCGAGGTTTGTCTACGCATCGCAGACAGCAATCACACGAGTTCATTCTACTTACCCACAAGAGGGACGGTGGCGAGGGAGATGAAGTCGATTGCCCTGTCAAAATCATGAAAAAACATATCACCTCACGAGATGAGTTTCCAGCTCTGCCATATCTCTGGGTCAATTCAGACGATTAGGGAGTCGTCGCTATCTTCAGGACAACTCTCTGTTCACTAATCCCCCTAAAATACAATTAAACGATGGCAAGCAAAACGGTGCCTTGTTGATTATTGATTAGACGCTTGCAATCATTGGGCTCTTGCTGGAAGGAAGGAAGGAAGGAAGGAAGAGCATGTCTGGCAAGAGCTGAGCCCCGGATCCAGAGAAAGGCGATGCGTTGATGAATGAGCGCAAGTGCCAGTGCCAGCTCTCAACATTTCTCTTCAGTTTCAAAGTCAGACTCAGATCGACTGCTGCACTACTGCATTTAGCCTGTGGTCGTTACACTCGAATTACGTCCGAGACAGTGCTACGGGCGGAGTTTCAATTACACGGGAGAAGAAAATGAATATCGATGACTCGAGGAGTCATGCCCATCATCAGAAACGAACCAGATCAAGATCCATTCATTCCCCTGGCTCAGAGCACTTGCACCAAATTAATCTCCACCTTCACTGATGTACTGATGAGTCGCACTATAGTATCGAGCGTTGCACTGATCTCTCGAAAGCTCTGACACCATCCGTACCCCCCGCATTAATCTTCTGGGATCTTTCCGTCCATCAAATACACAGTCATGGTTCACGTGGTTACACATACTTGTCTGAAGCTCGTTGCAGAAAACGGTCTTGCAGTTTTGATCATGTTGGTCTATGCCCCCGGTTCCGATGGTACTGGAGTCTCATCGATCATTATTGCGTCCCATGTCCTGTATAGAACTGCCTCTGCCATGCACGCATTTGGTATGTCAACATTGACATTGGACCTTAGTTAATGCATTACCACCATGGAAGTCTCGTTGAGCAATAACTTTGCGCTGTATCGTTGTCCCCCTCTTCCATTTGCATCTCGCAATAGCAAGATATCAATCGCAAAATCTTACGCTCTGTATATATTTTGTTTGAGCTTTTGGGTGTTTCGATCACCCAGCGTTCAGGTCTGGGACCATGCCGAAGAAGTGACTTCTTTCCTTCCTTCCTTCCTTCCTTCCCTACCCGGTTCTCGTGGTCGACGGTGCCATAATACATCCGTCCAAATTACAGGTATACCATGATCACTACATAGTCACGAACCTGTCAAAAGTGCCTGTCCTTGTGCTGCAACATAATCGCATGTCTGACTGCATGAAACTACCGCGATACTTCTAGCATAACGCTTGACATCTTCTTCTTTTAATTTCATAGTGATCCTGCTATAGCACTCCGACACAACCGTCTTTCCTCTTTGGGCCACCTCGACTAAAGCTAGGTTCGAGACCAATCTCTCCTGCACCATGATCTCTTAGGTTTGAACTCAACGAATCAGGCTGCTAACTAACGATGCCATGAATGGTAAACTAACGGAACCTCGTAACCAGATAAATGCTCGTTGATCTCATGAAAATTCAACACGAGCTTGCGTCGAGGTTGCCTAACAGCCCTTGCATTCACGTATGAGCTTTGAACTTCTGGAATCTTACGGAGTACCTCTCGTGTTCATTGGTATCATCCTGGACTCCTGGAACGAGACTGCAGCATGGTATGATCAAAACTTGGTTAGAAATCATGGAGGACTACAGGAGTTCCACGCGGTAACACTTCCTCACCTCGTATTTCATTCCTGGTCTAATTTCCTTACTAGTACTTGCCCATCAATTTTCCCACCAGTGACCAGAGCGGAGTTTGCCCAGGACTCGTCTGATCGATGTGGAGTGGGCACTCTACTAGTCCAGGATCAGGAAAATTCAGCAGCTGGTTGAGGCTCATCGTACATTGTTCAGCAGTTCCCAAATAGACAAGTGCGTTTATTTCCAAGTACTGCGCGACATACCAGAAACTTACAAAGAGAGTATTTTCTCAGTTGCTGTTCCAACCTCCATAGATCTCTTGCGTCAAGTCATCTAGCTATCCCTCCAATCCGCGCTATATTACACCCTACTCGGCAAGCCACCTTGATTTTTTACCCTTCAAAAGATATTGACTCATCGACTTTGTGCAGAAAGATGCCTTTCTCCAGCCTTATCTCGGATGCTCGTCTCGTTCAAGAATATCTGGTCGTTAAATATCAGAACGAAAGGGGCCAGCTCATACCCCTCACTTTGAACCTAAACTCGTGTTTGGGCTCCGCCAGTGGCAAATTTCATTGGGGTGGCACCCAGGGTGTTTCACTTGCGAAGAATCTCACTCTTGTTAACGGATCAGTGCTCAAGTACCTAGTCTTCTTTGTCATTATTCTTCATATTTTACATTATCCTAATCATACTTTCCAGGGGAAATCTACAGCGCAATGGCCAATTGAACCCAGCGCAGATTGACCTCGGCACGAACATTGATGTCAAAGACGGTCGATTAGTATATATCTCCAGTGAGCAAAGGGGGCACGCTTCTCCTCGTGCTCCGTGAGTTCTTCTTACTTGGTGATATGATTGATACTCATCTGCATTTGCAGAAGGTTCGTTTCACCGCCATCCTCCTCTCCCCCATTATACCCGGAGAACGACCAATATTCGTATGGATTTTGTGGGGTAAAATCAAGCGCGTAAGCTTCATATATAAAGATCACAACCAAACAATATGTTAATTATACCTATAGGAATTCGACAGCCTCTTACGACAAACAGTCTTCTTATGACTTCAAGTGCGGTGTAGGTAACACGGTGGAATCGAGAGGATCAGTTCTTCATGCTCAAGGCCAAAGACTCCGGGAGAAAGTCCACTCCGGTTTACAATGGGACTTTAATCCTGACGACCTACACGTTGAACATTCAGCTTTCATTCGAACAGGCCAGCTGAAGTCAGCGCAGGTTGACCTCGGCACGAATACTGATGGTCGGTTGGTATATATCTTTGAGCAAAGGGAACAGGTCTCTCCTCGTGTTCCGTGAGTTCTTTTTACTTGTGTTATCATTGATGCTCATCTGCATTGGCAGAATGTGCATGTCACCGCCATCCTCCCCTCCCACAGTATACGCTGAGAATGATCAATATTCGTATGGATTTTGCGGGGTAAAATCAACCATGTAAGCTTCATATATCAAGAACCGAATAATATGTTAATTATGCCCATAGGAACTCTACAGCTTCTTACGCCAAACAGTCTTCTTATGAGTCCAAGTGCGGTGTAGGTAACACGGTGGAGTCAAGAGGATCAGCCCTTCATGCTAATGGCCGAAAATCCGGGGAGGTCCACTCCGCCAGTTTTCAGTGGGAATTTTAAGCCTGAGGACCTACAGGACATTCACCTTGCCTCGAAGTTATGATACTAGCGAGATAAATTATAAAGATAACAGACATAGCACAGTACATCCAAGCTGAAGTATTAATTAATTGTGCCTTCTGTCCTTGCTAACTCTCACCCTTCCGAATCAGCGCAACCCCTCTTTTGCTTGGCCAAATGCAACCACTGTGTAATAAGTATATGGTCAGAATTGCAACATTCAAGTATTAAAAGACTTGCATCGGGACAATGGGCTTCAGAGGGTTGTAACACCTTGTAACGCATCCGAAGCACCTCCGAAATGCTGAATACTATCATTTGGTGAGGTACGACAATGAATCGCTCCTGAATCGCTTGGTGGATCCGTATACACTATTTTAGGCTCACAAACGGCGTTTGTAGTTTGTTTCTGGTGGCTCCTTCAGTGGTCGACTTTTATGTTCTTTTTCTTCCCCCGGGGAATCGAAGTTCCGCTCAAAGTGTCTCGGAGGTAGTTCGAATGTGACAGGCTAGATGTAGTAGTCGATCGATTCTGGCTGAAGAGTGCCCCAGGTAGAGGAGAGACAAGTCGATTGACGAAGATCTTTGACAAGGATCTGTCACTCACCAATTTCATCTGTATTGACAAACTGATGCCCACCTTCACTAGTACTATGAGTCTGCCTGTCCGCTAGTCCTTATCGTATCGAATGTTGTACTCAGCTCTCGAAACTTCTCTGACACCATCCGCAGCCCCAGCGTTAATCTTCTTCTAAAATCTCGCTGTCTTTACATCCATTGAATACACTGCGATGGTTCACGCTACTTGTCTGAAGCTCGCTGGAAGACCGCTCTTGCAGTTTCGATTCTATTCCTCTATGCCCCGGTTCCGATGGTGCTGGACTCTTATCGATCATTATGTTCTGTATAGAACTGCCTCAGCCATGCACGCATTTGGTATAGCTTGCTATATCAACATTGAGGCCCTAGTCAGTGCATTACTACCATGGGGTAGTACAAATCTCGCTTGAGCCACAACTTTGCTCTGTATCGTTGTCTCCCACTTCCATCCGCATCCCACAATAGCAAAATATCAATGGGAAAATCTTACACCATTATATTTTTTTCGAGCTTTTGGGTGTTTTGGTCACCCATCGTTTAGGTCTCGGACCATGCCGAATAGGCGACTTCCTTCCCTAACCAGCGATGCCATGAATCGGAACCTCGTGATCAGATAAACGCTCATTGATTTCATTAAAATTCAGCATGAGTTTGCTTCGAGGTTGTTTAACGGCGAATACGAGCTTTGAACCTCCACTATATTCAAACCTTTTGGGAATCCCGCGATGGAAGAGCTCTCATATTCATTAGCAACACCACCCCCTTGAGAACGAGACTACAGCATGGTATGCTGGAGATCCGATGCTCAAAACATTTTGGTTAGAAATCATCGAATGCTACAGGAATACCACGCAGTGATGCTTCCTCTCCTCATATGTACAAGCTCATTCGTGGTTAATTTCCTAGATTACCAAAGGAAGCATACTTGGCCATCGATTTTCCCACCAGATACTCTCCGCTTTGGTCACCTGGACTCTTCTTATCGACGTGCTGTGGCACTCCAATTTAGCAACTGACTGAGGTTTATTCTATATTTTCTGCAGTTCAAATGGGCAAATGTACATGCTTTGTGCTATTTTCAAGTACTGCGCTACATACTGGAAACTTATAAAAGGGAGGTTATTTTATTAGCTGCCCCATAGATCCTGGCCTGGGTCACTGTCTAGCTATCCCCCCCTCTTCGCGCTATATTACGCCTTAACCTACTTGGCAAGTCATCTTGATTGTTTACCCTTCAAAAGCTATTGGCTCATCGACTTTGTGTAGAAATATGGGTTTCCCCTCCTCTATCTCGGGTGCTCGTATTGCTTTTAAAACTAGTCTGGTCGTCCAATATCAAGAAAGCGGCCAGACCATACCCCTCACTCTGGACCTAGTCCCACATGTGGCCGTCGTCAGTGGCAGATTTCAGTGGGGTAACGCCGGCGGTCTGCAGGCTGCGAAAAACCTCACTATTGTTAGCGGATCAATCCTTCAGTACGTAGCCTTCCTCGCCACTATTCCTCATAATTTACTTTATCCTAATCATTTTCTTCAGGGGAAATCTCAACGGCCAATCGAGGCAGATTGACCTTAGCACGAACATAGATGTCATAAACGGTCGATTGATATATTTCCAAAGTCGGCCGGGATCGCGAGCCTCTACTACTCAGCGGGGGTCTACTATTCAGCAGGCATATAATCCAATGCAGGCCTCTGATCCTGTTACGTCAGTTCCTGTTACTTGTGATTTGATTGATGCTCATCTGCGTTGGCTGAAGGCCCGGTGGTACACCACTCGTCCCTCCGCCATACACGAAGCATGATGAATATTCGTATCGATCGTATCTAAAGCGACAGAACATCTCATTGTAAGCCTCATATCAAGATTATAATATAATGATATCTTAATTATGCTTTTAGCAACTCTGTGACCTCTTCTGAACAGTATTCTTCATCTTACCTCGAGTTCAGTGTAGGCACCACAATGAGGTTGGAAGGATCATCCCTTTGTGCTGAAGCCCGAAAATCTGGAGAGGAAGTCCACACCACCAGTTTACGATTGGAGCTTGACGAATACATTGGTGTCGTCAACGGCAAATTTGTCTGGGGACGCACGGGATTCTATTCGAATTGTGAAAAGCCCAGGATTGAAAAATTCCATCTTTGTGCCACCATTAATGGTGTGGCGGACGCTTTAGACCTCAGGCGCTACCTCCAGGTAATTGGGGGCAATTTGTCACCAAGGTGGGCTACACTGTATCCGGAGATGGAATGGGGAGTTTATTGAGCGAAGCTCGTTGGCTGAAGTTCAAAGGCTCGTTCTCATTCTACTCATTGCATTGAAGAATGCTCATCTATTGTTCTTATCTAGTTGTCACCGAACATGATTCAATCGGAGCTGTCGAGGCCATTAAGATGCGTGAAGGGAAATCGGTCTTCGAATCAACCTTCGATGACCTCGCTACTAAAACTTCCGATTATGTTGCGGAAGAGGCAAAGGAAGTCTTTGAGTCAGCAGAAGCGTATCTCACGTCAGCTCTGTTCAACGACGTCAAGACGGAGGTGACCACGCTACTCCACGATGGGAATGAGAAAATGGCTAAAGAAGCCAGAGAGGCTTTGGCACAAGCGACGACATCTTTGACAGAAGCGCAGAAAGCTTTGACAGAAGCACAGGAAGCGATCGTATTGGCCGAGAACGCTCTCAAGAAGCCTGAAGGTCCGGAAGTTGATATAGCAACCCTCGATGCCCTCTTTACACCACTCCGAGCGAAAATCATCCAATTATGCAACGAACGTACCGAGCAGTACTTGACTGAGGTTCGTGTTTCTGCTATCACACATTTCCGACAGCGGGCAGAGATTATGATGGAACGCGAGATTATTGCGGCTAGTATCCAACGTGCGCAAACCCAGGCCCGCATGCTCGAGATACTTATGTCAGGCAAATTTTAATTCACTAAGCATAGCATCAATTTCTCTTAAGGCTATCTCGCCTGCTAGCTTACTCTGAATGTTGTTTTGTCGTCTTTGCATTTCATTTTTTTTTTACCTTCTCCGACTAGTTTTTACCTTCTCCTAGTTGTTGGATACATAGTATATCAGGTATATACAATTCTCTCGAACGTCACGCAGTACGATTCATGAAATGGTTTTACCAGAGCGATATATATCTTGCTTGTAGTTACAGATTGTCTCCGATCCGGCTCAGTAATCGGGTTCTTGCCTTTTTCTTGGCCTAAGCCGGCATGACAACGCTTCTGCCGACTCAAAAGTTTCCTTTACCTCTTCTGCAACATACTCGGAGGTTTTTGTAGCGAGATCATCGAAAGCTGATTCGAGAACCGACTTCCCTTCACGCGTTTTTAATGGTCTCAACTCCGATTGAATCATGTTCGGTGACAACTAGGTCCGGTGACAACTAGATTACTACTACAGGCATCTTACAATAGTTGAAGCGCTCAATATTTGAGTGCCAAACTTGATTTACAACCCATATACCCAGAGATGTGATATCGGTTTTCCTTTGTGTTTTTCAACCAATCAATCTCAGGGAGATATACCGATACTGCTTACGCTCGCACAACACCCTCTTCGTCATTATTCCTATCGGTTCATTTCGGTTCGTTTCTGTGGACAGAGGCTCTTCTACCATGCCAACGTTGAACATCTCAGCAAGTCACCCACACATTGTCATCTCGAACACCATTTTAACGGTACTCCGCTCAAGTCATGGGTTGTGGGAACGGTATACAAGGGATCTTCATAGGTATCTATATCACTGCTGTCTCGTGTTTATCTGTTGGTCTATACAACTTCACTTAGCTTAGCATCGATGTTCTCTATAATTGCCAAAGTCGGCGTGGCACCCTCGGCTGTATCTACTCTCACATCGGGACGATAATCGAAGCATCACCAAGGCTCACCCGAATCTCCAGTCAAAAACTCAATTTATGGGGTCCTGTTATCATTCAAGACTACAGGTCTGGTCGAAGCGCCTCAGCCTTGCTTATGATTCTAGGTGTAGTGCGCTTGATGTGGAGAACAGAAGGACTCAGGTATTGGTATGACTGGGTGCCTGTCTATGATAGTGCAAAGCAAGTTGTGTACTGCGCACAGAGGGAAACCGCTCAGAGTTCCAGTGCCGGAACCTGGACGTTGCGCTGCTGCAGCGAACCGATGAGCTGTGGAGTAATTTCAAAGCCTGTAAGTACACCAGTGCGTATGTGAATAGATAATAAAGTTCCCGTGTTCGTTGATTTTCCGAATGCGCATGGACTTCAAAGATCTAGCTATACTTACAGACTTCGATAACCAAGTCGGATTTAGACTTTGACAAGGAGTTCTGGAACGTTCGGTATATCCACACGGCACAAGAGGGTAAAATTCAAAGCTTTGGAGAATTCAGAAGTTCGTGAATGACACCGGTTGTGTTGTAAAGCCGACTTGAAGGTTGTGGATGGAATTAGAAAGCACTCCTCCTCGGTTTGTCCCCACCGGCGCCAACAATGGGCCGATGTCAGATCCCATTGCCATGTCCGACCCCATTGTCATCTCACCTGGACCGCGGTCTGTTATTCGTGTGAATCAAACGCATAACTTGTATAACCAGACAAAAATCACTCTGCACCTTTCGCGAACTTAGTCTACGCATTGCAGACAACAATGACACGAGTTCATCCTATCCATCCACAAACTGGACCGTGACGAGGGATGCCCTGTCAAAATCATATCTCATGATATGAACGGTCTTCAGCTGTACCACATCTCTGGGTTAAGCCGGACGGTTAGGGGAGTCCCATGTTCACGAATCCTCTCAGCCTACAATTAAATAAACGATGGCAAGCAAAACGGCGCCTTGAGGATTAGACACTTGCAATGATTGGGGTCAGGGAAGGCGACGGTGAGTGCAAGCGCCAATGTCAGCTCTCAACATTTCTGCTGTTCTAGTATGTATGATACAACTAACGGAACTCCGTAAACGGATAAACGCTCGCTGATTTCCATTAAAATTCAACATGAGCTTGCTTCGAGGTTGTGTAGCGGCAAATACGAGCTTCGAAAGCACATTTCAGACCTTTTGGGAATCCCGCGATGGAATAGCTCATATTCAGTAGTAACATCACCCCCCCTTGAAAACGAGACTACAGCATGGCATGCTGGTGATCTGATGCTCAAAGCATTCCACTTGGAAATCATCGAGCGCTACAGCAACGGTACCACGCAGTAATACTTCCTCATCTCATATATGTACAAGCTCATTCGTGGTTGAATTTCTTAAATCGATACTTGGCCGTCGATTTCAATTTCCCACCAGACACTGGTCACCTGGACTTGTCCTATCGACGTGCTGTGGGCACTCCAGGCCAGGACAATTTAGCAACTGACTGAAGTTTATCGTACATTTTCGGCAGTTCAAATGGACAAGTGTACATGTGTTGTGCTATTTTCAAGTACTACGCTACATACAAGAAACTTATAGAAGAGAGTTATTTTCTTAGCTGCTTCCCCACAGATCCTGGCCTGGTCACCTTGATATCCCTCCTGTTTGCCCTATATTACACCCTAACCTACTCGTCAAGTCATCTTGATTTTTTACTGTCCTTTTGGCAAGTTTGAACGTGCTCTTGAACAGCATACACTTTTAATGACTTTTTTTTCATCCAAACAGCTTACTTATTCCACTGTCGTACATCGCACTACCATATTTCATTCAAAATATTACAACTTCTCGAACCCGGCTTCTCTTTCGATCGGTGAAGAATCTACCAGGCTGCTCAGAATACTATGTGCAGCAAACGCCTTGAATCTGGGATAGCGCAACATTACCAAGTTACAAGTTTACAAGTTGATATTCATCTCTAGCCTAGAAGGACTAAGGCTATGAAACCCCGAGGGACCAGACTGAAATAAGTAAAGTAAAAGGATTGTAATGTAAAATGCCAGTTTTACTGGTTTTCTGTGAATGAAGAGCTACTTATGTTGGTTTCATCGAGGTTTGCTAGGGTTGTGCCGCGTTGCCCTTTCCCTCTGATAATCCCCGTAAACTCTTCCTGCAAGCCAAATAGAGCGGGTGTGCCAGTCCGCCGCTACTAGCTAGATGAAGAGGTAGTCGTTCGCGTGATAAACTGGTGAGTTGTGGTTGTGGTGGAAGTAGGGTTCCGAGCGATGGAATGAGACCTAGGTAGTAAAACGATTGTTGAAGTGGCCACATCTCAGAAGAGTTTGAGAATAGGGACTTAGCTGGACTTTGTTGGGCGGTCTCCTCGATAACCCTGTAACAAGCTTCGCTTCCATCACTGGATTAAGCCATTACGCTTACAAGCCATTCACACTTTTTGTACCTGTCTCAATATGAAAGTTATTGTATGGCTGAGGATAATACTGCGGGTGAAAAATATTTATGTGTCATGGTAGTTTCTCAAGATCTCAGGAGATCTCAGGTGTAACAATGTTATAGTTCAAGTTCCTTTGACGGGTAATAGTGATTCTATGGATCTCACCACCGTTCGATCAGAGGATATGGACATCCCCGGTGCTATACACTACCTATAAAATTATCAAACATGATTATAAGTATCCCTACTAGCAATTTCCGTGATTTCTCTATACAATGGGAAAGGCCGTTACCGCGTTATCCTTCTACATACACTCAGAAACCCATCCCAAATTGGCCAACGCCACGCAGTGGGGTTCCACAGCGTAGGATGTTTTTCATTCCTCGTGCTCACTTCTCTCCCCGTTTAGCGCAATTACTGCGCCAGAGTTGCCCAGGATGTTGTGGAGTTTATCGACACGGTTGCAGCTCAAAGTGCGTTCCGTTTCTTGTTAAGTATGTTGCTTATTTCTAATTGGATCTCATAGTAGCTCTTGTATCATTCTCTTTTCAATATTGCGCCTTCTATCCACTGGCGTGCATCGCCTTGTTCTTTACCTGGATCCTTTACACGTATCCGCACTTATTCCCTTTGGCCACATTTACACGAATCCCTGTAGACCTTACTAGGAATGAATGCTCTGATCATGATGTGAAGAACCAGACTTTCACTCGAACTGCACTTGAATCGGATTTCACACCCCGGATGTGCATATATTTCAGGAATTCGATGTGCCTTGGCGCAATTGGGAGACCAAGATTGTGGATGATATTAAGAAAAAAGAGGCAAGAAGCCCAGAAAGCGTAGATAGTCGACTTTGAGTGTGGGCGAGATATCGTGAACCAAGTCCGCTATCTTCCGGTTTTGACGGGCCGTACCGCAGACTCGCCCGGGCGCTACTTTTTTCGCTACTTTTTTCTCTACTTTTTTCTCTACACTCATCGACATCCTCCACTTTCAATACAACAACACATCTACTATCTATGCAGCATTAGCGATTTAGCCTTAAGCCTGAGCTGTCCTAAAGGCCTCAAGGCCTCATCGACATCTATGACTCGGACACACCTTTTCTTCTTCTCGAGGGTCGACTACCTTTCGGCACCATCGGTTGTCGTGTTGGTCTTACAAGTACGTCCAAACTGCTCCTTTATCGTTTTATTCTGATTCGTGCTATATCTAGCGTCTGCTGTTTCGATTCCCATGAACACATTTGAATGTGTATGCTCCTCTCCGTCGATCCCAGATACTACCGGCGATACTGCTGCTTGTCAGCGATGCATTCCTGTTGCGGCGTAGGAACGTTGGAACCCTTGGGCTTTGGCTTTGGACCGTCGAATGTTGATACCGGTAGAACCTCAGTTGATGGACAGGATTCCGGAATCTGGATGAAAGGGTTGTCACGTCCCATAGCGAATCCTTGCCTCCGTTGATGTTTTCCGTGTGACTTGTACGTGCCATAAATCGTAGGACATGGATGCATGGCCAGCAGCAGCAAGCAGCGCCAGCTAACTTTTGCGTTTGGCTCCATCTCTCTTCCTCAAGCTTCAGCTTCAGCGCTTCAGCTGGAGCGGTTTTGGTGAAACTGGCCCATCCATGTTTTCCCAGCTTCTCATATTTCCGTGCGTTCGTTGGTCAACGATCATCGATCATCCTTTCCTCCTTATAATCTCACTCCGGTCTTTCCAGCCCCTCCAGCCTCTCTCCGCCATAACGTTACCTCTTCCATTCCTATCGCCATTTACTCCGTTGTTCACTATCCCATTCCTGTTTTCTCCTCTAGAGACCACCATTCTCTGAACATATTTGCCGTTATAGCGCCCCCAAACAACGCAATGATGCCACTTATTGTCATTGACGTTAGGCGACAGCCGAAGCGTTTTTAGCTTTTGGGTTTTTGGGTCGTCTGTTACAGGTGGATTGGTAGAGGCGTAGTGCGAAGCACTCCATCGTCAGTTGACGACCGGAAAACTGGATGGAAAATTCCTCATCTCAGCTACCTTCCGTTATCGGTTTTCCTTTGTATTGCTTGACCAGCTGGAGATATATCAATACTCTTGACCGCACAACACCCTCATCTTCGTGGTCCAGAAGCTCCCCTATCAGATCAACGTTGAGGGTTTTTGAGCCTGTCGGATACGCTAGATTTGTAGCGAGGTACTAGTACACAGTACTCGATCTGACCTTTCGGTTTCGGTTTTCCTTTCGACCAATCGACCGCTGGGGAGATATACCGATGCGCTCTTTTGCTCATACTTACATTTGTCCGCACAACACCTTCTTCATCATTTTCCACCGTTTTTCATTCCGGTCGACTCATCTCTGTGGCCCAGAAACTCTCCCACCACTGCCAGGTCAACGTTGAACGTCATCTCGAATATCAGGAAATACTCCGCTCAAGTCACGGGTTTTGGAAACGGGATATTCATAGGTATGTCGCTGCCGTCTATTACCGTGTTTATCTGATGATTTATCCAATTTCTAGTACCTCAGCTATGATCGTTCCGGACACAATACAGTGGCAACCCAAATCTTCAGTCAAATACTCGATCTGTTGAGTCATTCAGGACTACGGGCCTGGCTTATGCGCCTCAGTATAGCTTATGATTTTTATAGCTGTAGCTGCTCGACGCGGCAAACAGAAGGATGGTACGACTGTACCGTACACTGTACCTGTCTCTAGCATACTAATCGTGTACTACGCACAGAGATAACCAGTTAGACTCCCGGTGCCGGTTCCTAGATGGAATCTGGACGTCGTGTCGCTGCAGTGAGCTGTGGAGTAATCTAGAAGAATGTGTAGACCAGTACGTATGTGAATACACAACAAAGTTGTTGATTTTCCGAATGCGCATGGATTCGATACAGTTGATGTAGGGAGGCCTTCAAAGTTCCAGTTATACTTACAGGCTTTGATAACAAACTTAGGTTTAGACTTTGGCCTAGCGTTCTGGAACGTTCGGTACATCCTCGCGGTATAAGAGGGTAAAATTCAAGGCTATGGAGAATTTGTGTTGTCAAGTTGACTTGAAGATTGCGGGTTGACTTGGGAGGCACACTTCCCCAGTTTTTCCCCAGCACCAGCACCAACGACGGACCAATCTCATTGTCTTTGCATCCCCTCCTTATTCACAACTCATCCAAAAATCCAAGATATCGATGCTTGTTGACTCGAGATGTGGCGACAGCATACGTATGACCCAGCAGAGCATGTTTACGGGCTATTTTGCATCCCACCTTGTTCATCCATCCTTCATACAAATCGTAAAAGAACGAAAACTCTTGGATATCCCAGTCCTCGACGTTAACAACACTGAAAGGACAATCTTAGACCAAAGTGGCGAATTCATCTCCTACCGGTATCATGCCTCTCACAAGCTCTCAGCTCTTTACCTCCATACCTACCCGTACCTTCCTTGACTGCGTCCTTAGCTATGACATAGCACGAGTCTTGCAGACCCGTTGCTAAGGCTCTCCAAATTTGCTGTGTTCGCAGATCTCTCCCTTCTCTGTCCTTGTAAACGGGAAACGCCCGAATAAAACCCATTCATAGATGACTACCATGTTCACTAATCTCCTCACAATTAAACGATGGTAAGTTGCCTTGTTGATTAGACGCTTGCAATCATGCCCGAAGGCGATGCATTGATGAATGAGTGCAAGCGCTAATGCCAGCTTTCGACATTTAATTTACTTCCATCGATTTCATCTCTCAGGCCCTCAGTACTTCAGTTCCCAGCTGTGGACTACGTTTCTCGGATCTACTCATTATGTTAACGCTCTATTTGGATGCTCCTGTGATACTTCCACCAAATGACGACGGAACAAGAGGATTGGCGTCGGACACATCATCAGTATTAGCTGGCGAGTTAACGAATGAACAGGTCAATAGTATCGAGAAGACTTCCGTGGCAGCCAAGATATTCAAAACGGTGTGTAACAATCTCATCCAAATGGTACATATTCTCACTTTCCACAGCTATATCCAGCAAACGAGAATCAGGAAGCTCGTGAGATTAGTCGTATACTTCCGTTTGACTTGGGATTGAAGCTCCGGGTATCTTCGGGTGAACGATACCTCCGACAATATTCCCCAGGTACAATCCTGGGACAAGGCTCCATTCAACCTTTGAATGAAGCAATCCTTCTGTTCCGCGATGCTTTTCATGTTTCTCCGAGCTCAACCCATGTTCAAGTTGCCCTTGCGCGTTGTCTATACCTGCGGTTTGGACATCTTTACTTGATTGAGGATCTTGAGGAGTGTCTGCAGCTCATCGTCAATGCTGTGAACGCGAGTGCAAATACCGACTCAAAAAAGGGTTCTATCATATCGGTCGGTGCTGGTTGATGACGGAGTTCTTTCAGTTACTGATTATTTGTGATCCAGCTCTGGACAGATATACCTCACTTTATCTTGTTGCAGAATAAAGCTCTTGTCCTCGGACAACGTTATCGAGCGTTCCGTAATCACCAAGACATACTAGACTGTATTAGCTGTCACAAAGAATCACTGAGCCTTATAAACAGCCAGCATCCATTGAACTCACAAGAATCTCTGCACGTTGCATCGGCTCAAGTCCATCTAGTCAATGCCCTCCTCATGCTGTCACGTCGCGAGAAGTTGCCTGACTTGGAAGGAGCAGTCAACCTCGCTAGATTAGCTCATACCCACTTTACCAACAACCCCGGCATATTCTTCACCGATCATGCTTTCGAAAGTGTCGACAACAGAAGAGCAATTTCGAGCCTTGCCGATGCGCTAACAGAATGGTTTTCCCAATCTTCAAAAATTCAACACCTCGATGAAGCAATAACACTATTAACTCCTCTCACGCAAGTCAATACCGGCTTCACCGCTCTCATGGGTGTAGGTGAAGCTATTACCAAGTCACGCAATCATAACAACGCGCGGGATTTCCTTGTACCATACATACCTTACAGTCTACAGCTTGCTGTTATGCTTTCCATGCGATACCGCATCACTACATCGTCACAGGACCTGTCTAGCGGAGCCATCTGTCTCGGGATAGCTACGTTTGGCCTCAACACATCTCCTTCGTTCTATCTTCGCGAGCGGGGTAGCAATTACACCAATGTAATTGCTGCACTACGTGCGCTTGCTGTAATATCACACTGTGTTCCTACTGCCACAGACACCGAACATGGAGGTATTGAGGGATACCAGACTGCATTACACAACTTCTGCAATGTCTGTGTTAGCTTAATACCATGTGTGGCATATGTTGGCTTAGGGCTTCTCCAACGGCTAAGTCTGCTGAGGCTCACAGAAGGCGCTGCATCAGATGCGTGTACCGTTGCGGTATCAATTGGAAAGACGCCAACTGCAGTGGAGTTTCTTGAACGGGGACGAGCACAATTATGGACTCAACATCTAAGAGTGCGTTCAGATTTTAGTGGCCTACCCAACTCCCTTCAACTCAAACTCGAGAAAACAGCAAGTGAGCTTGTTGTGCTTCCCGTCACATCCTACTATAGCGCTGGAAGTGCTAGAGAAACAAAATCCTCGGTAACTGAAGAGGCAGAGCAGTACAGACGGAAATTAGCTTATAGGTTTTTTGGCTATGTCGATGAAGCTCGGAGGTATCGGGGATTCTCCAACTTTCTTCAGGATAGGACATACAGCGAATTATCTTTTGCCGCAAAGGAAGGGCCAGTTGTCCTTCTTATTGCTGCGGCTAGCATGACATGTGCCCTTGTTATACCTGGCTATAAAGTTGCTCCTTGTCAGATTGTATTTGACAAGGCCAAGGTGAACATGGTTAAGCTGATAGAATTGACGCAAAAGCTGGGGTATCAAACTGGGCCTACAATTAACAATGTTTCAAGGCTAAAGCCAGTCATCAAGTCCGGAGTGCCAAAACAAACGTCTGAAGATCGAGACTTTTTGGAGGTCTTATCATGGCTGTATGAATATGTTGTGAAGCCAGTGCTAAACAACTTAAAGCTTACGGTGTGTATGCTTGTCATATCTTTGCGGCAGATTCTCACTGTTTCATCAGAAGAAGCAAGGGCGTCAACGACCAAGACTTTGGTGGTGCCCGACAGGAATCTTTGGGTTTCTTCCCATACATGCAGCAGGAACGTATACTCCTATAACTAGAGCAGAAGATGTATCAGACTATGTGGTTTCATCGTACACACCTACTCTGGAAGCCCTCATTTCAGTAAGGAAGCACTTTCAAGTTCTCAAACGCAGCCAGCCCAGAGTCCTCCTCATTGCGTCTCCTGATGTCGATGGTCAGCTCAGTCTATCTGACACTCAAGAAGAGGTCGAAACTGCTGCGAAGCTGATTCCACCAGGCTTACCATTAGGAGATGTCCATATCCTTTCCTCTAGTAGCAGCATGTCCCAGTGCATTTCTCATTTCCCCGAGGCAAACATTGTCCACCTAGCCTGCCATGGGATTCAAGACGAAAATGACCCACTGCGGAGCTCATTTCTGCTTGGCCGTGACAAGCTCACTGTGGCACATCTCGCACAGATGAACTTGAAAAATGGATATCTAGCCATCTTGATGGCGTGTCAGACTGCTACGGGGGACGTATCTCATCCGGACCAGTCTGTTCACTTAGCCGCAGCCATGCTGTTTATGGGATTCCGTAGTGTTGTAGCAACGATGTGGTAGGCATTCTGAACATATATGCACTCGGGTATAGCTTTTTAACAGGTGAATATAGGTCAATGGATGACTCACATGGACCAAGATTATCGGCAAGGATTTACAAAACTCTTTTTCAATCGGGAAGAAGCTTTAGCAGTAATCCTGATGATATTCCGTTCGTGATTGACGGATTCAGGCAAGAGTTGCGCCAAGAGAAGTGTTCAGTGCGAGCTTGGGTAACATTCATGCATTTCGGGATGTGATTCGTCTGGTCATCGAACACTACAAGGCTGAAAGTGGTATGTAGACAATAAACTTCCAATAATTGTTGGCTTTCCCAATGGACCTATTTCAACGGTGGGCCCCGACCGTTCCTAAGGGACCACGTCACGGTCACACCATCTCACCCCCGATACACAGTATATGCATTATGCTCCAAGAACCCAAGATATCCACTCGAGTTGTGGCGTGGCTCGGTGTTATTTTGCCTCGTGCCTCTTCTTGCCTCTTCATTTATCCCCCCTACAAATCCTAAAGAACGAAAACTCTCGGATATCTCAGTCCTTGGTGTTTAGTCCTTGGTGTTTACAGAACTGTAGGGACGACCTTAGACTTCATGGCGGGTTTAGACCAAGAAGGTGAAGAAACGAAAGATCTACAAGGCGAGTTTCAACAGATATACTTGAAGCTTCAGACAACAGAGGTGGGGAAAAAAACGCTGCTCTCCTTATACCAGCAGCGCTCACTTTTATGCCATCTTCTAGCACCGCCACTCACAGTTGGCCCAAGCTAACATCGATAATTTGGAAGTTTAGAATAACGCAATCCTGCACAGCGGGCTGGTAGAGAAAGCAAACTTTTTCATGTCCAAGGGCCAGGATCCATTGTGTCCTCAAACATGTCCCTCAAGTAGTACGTGACCTCACTTTAAGCCGATTTCATTGAAAAAAGCATCACTTGAAACGACGCCGTACCCCGGATGGTGATTGATCTTGTTTTATTACACTCTCCACATCGGATATCGATGAAACTCAAGCCGTGAGCGTCATTTCCGAATATAACAAATTGAAGACTGGATTCGACACAAACCTTTCGGATGCTGGGCTCATGGATTACCTCGTTGCCATATTCGGGGAAGGTAATCTTGCTGTCTGCGGGGCGTATCCCACAAGTCGTTTTGGCTGTTGCCGCAAGATGTCGACGAGAGGGATATGTGTTTGGTCTATCTGCTTGATGATGGTATATTCATGTGAACTCCGGTGGTGGCATCTCCCGAAATTGAGCTTGGTGAGGATGCGGAAGGTCTTCCGGTTGGTATTGGGCCCGCTTCGAAACCGGGTATGTTTACTCGTCTTACTAGATGTGAACTAGATTGATAACGCCCATAAACCTGATATGGAATATTTCAATGTCGTGTAATCTTGGCTACTGTATGTATGTATCATCTATTATTAAAAGCATTCGAGGGATCGTTCTCTGAGTCTTTCCTCTCTAGGCCTGGTCCATCCCACAGCTTTCTGACTTTCTCGAACATCCTCCGTCTTTTTCTCTTGTTGGCTACATTCTTGTGCAGGTGGGGACGATCGAATGGCGGAAAATCATACAGATACATCATGGACCCGAAGGCACAGATTCAAATAATAACAACTTATTTTTGTTGTTGGGGCCGAGGTATTGAACTACGGCGTGTGGATGAAAGGACTATGGATGAGGTCCTCTTTCTGAATTGTCAGGCCCGTCAGTCTCGGTGACTGGGTAACTTTACAGTGAAGGGTTTCTGCGATTGCCAACTAACTTAAGTCGGTTGGCACGACGGTATATCGCATGACGGTGATATTATATTGAAATTATTAAAACATAACATAGTGGTAAACGACCATAAGAAAAATCATAGGGTGAGAAGCGTGCAAATAACGAGAAGCATAGATGCATAAATGAGAATAGAGGCATACGAAGAGAAATGGAATCAAACACTACACTGACACTTCCACTACCTGCAAGTAACTCTGCCCTCTCACTTAGTTTCTACGTCTCCTGTCCTCGGCATGCTTCTTGGTAGCTATATGCCGTCTCATCGCATCCACGCTCCTGGTCGTGAGCAAACAATCCGGGAATGGGCAGTGCAGCACTGCGGGGACGTGGCTCTCATGCGGATGAGGTGTGGGGGTAGGAGGCTTTTTAGGTGTACTGACTTTCTTTCTAGGACTAGCGATCTTTGCTTTCTTGGACGGGCTAGTCTGAGGGGCGGGGGGAGTGGGAGGAAACGCCACCGCGGGATCAATAGATGCACCTCTGTGCACGGGCGAGGGAAGGTATATCGGCATCGCTGGTATCCTCCCAGGGTACTCATCTGATGGGTGTATTGTGCTGGATGACGTCACTGACACAAGCTTGTATCGGCCGGACAAAATAATGCTTGCATGATGTACCCCGCCGTCAGCGAAATAACTAGGGAACCAGACGTCAAGTGCGGGGCCCGTCGGCCTGCGATTAGGGTTGATTTCTCGAAGAACTTGGATAGGATTCTGTGGAGATGCGTGGTAGGGATTTCTGAAAACCGAGACTGGGAGACAGGAGGGGTCTGTGACCACGTCCCACCAGTAATTGTAGTGTGGAGAGACTTGCGAGGAGCGATGGTTAGAGAACTGGGGGCGACGTCAGCTTGGAAATCTAAAATGGGTAACAATTCGATCTCACGTTTGGACCAGATCTCTGTCCCTCAAAAGAGGCCATGTCGAAATAACTGCTGTTCTGGACCGGGACCATCGGTTGGAGGTAGGGTTCTCCGGTCACCACTTGTTGTGCGACATAAACGAAGGGAGGAGGTGGGAGTGGTTCGCCATGTTTATAGTAATGAAAGCGCACCGTGTCGGAGGGCGTCACAAGCGATGTGAGTCTCCCACGGGGCTGGGGAACCTGCACAGAGTTCAGCCCAAGCTCAGCGCTGAGCTGTCGGGTTGTCGTTTCAAGACAATAGTCGTCGTAAGACATGGTAAGGTGATGGAAAGATAATGTGGTCTGGTGAAGAATAAGTGAAAGTTGTTGTAAGTTCGAACCTTTCCACCTGGGTATTTATATGTACGCCTTGTTTGATTTGGACAAACCTTTGGCCTTTAAAATTGGTACTTTCCCTTGATGAACAAGACGGAGCACCCATTGTCTGCTCCTTTCATGGGAAAAACTAGGGAGCCAAATAAGGAAAAGAACTTGGACAATCAAATGGCGAGTCCAAAGTGGATGGCGGAGAACAAAGGCACACTCTTAAATTGTGTTACCGACAGCGCAAAAGTAGTGAACAATGGAAAATTTTTATCCCGACGATGGTCAATTATGGCCCAAATACCAAGTGAATCGCAACGAGCGCAGAATCCGGAAGACAAAGATTATAACAGTATCATTCAACTTACGCACTACTTAAGATTTACAACTAAACTTGAAAAGAAAGAAAACAGAGATCCAAAAAGGCCAGTCAGTGCCTAGTAAACAATTGGCAAGGGTGACGCACTTCAACTTGTTTCTGTCCGAGGAAGAGCCTCGATATCGTGAACTTCAATGACGTGGATCGTGGAGGACATGAAGAGAACAAAGGTGTGCCCATCATTAACTGTGATTAGCGCTGATACCAACGCAGAAAATAATGGTTTGAACTTCGATCAAAGTGACCAACAATAGATAAAATTGCGCTAGCAGCCTAAAATAGGAAGAAAATAAAATAGGGTCATCCTCGATCATGCTCAGTCAAAAAGTTAGAGTTCCTTCCAAAATTAGGCAAAGCAAGCGAAGGAAAGAAGAACCATCAGTTGAACTGACTGAAAAATCGGAACACGGCACCAGAAGTCCAGGAGCAGAGCGTGAGTTCATCCGGAAGCCCAACACGCTGGTCTCGATTAAAACTACATTTACTAATTGTAGTCACGGTCATAATAACTGCACCAGGGAACTGAGCACACTCTACCATCAGCTCTAGCACTGTCCTGAAAAGTAGCGGCGTCCGAGGAATGGGGAATCGATGATAGCACAGCGAAACCGAAACAAACCTCTTCAATTGGAAATTCAGCCCTCTTGCGCACTTACCATATCTTGGGCATGCTTACCTCCTACTTGCGCTTCTACTGAGTTTCCCGTCTTTGGTCTCGCGTTCATTCCCCCCTTTCTGGAAACCCGAGTTTGAAGCTATTCCGAGAGTTTTGAAACTGAACTTGAATTTAGAGTTGGATTTGAATGGATCGTCTTGTACATGCACGGTGGATACTAGTCACAATCGCAGAGGTAATGATGATGGCGAGATGGAAAAGCGTTAATGGTGAAATTTGTATTGTAAGAGGAGGGCGTAAGACTGAACCGATAAAGTAGAATGCACAACGGGATTATAAAGAGGATGAGACATTGAACGAAAAAAACAATGGACAATGAGGATACGGAGGCACGAACGGGCGAGCCGAGGAGGGATACAGAATACTAATTAAACAATAAACTGCTTGAAAGCTTCATAACATTGAAGAATAGCCAGTCGATTATCAAGGCATTTCATGCCTTCACTGAGCTTGCGGTTGGGACGTGGAATGACGGGGACATGTCCGGTAACAACAGTAGGAGCATCTGGGAGTGTTCCAGTCATGACACCAGAGTTTAGTTCCTGCGTGACGTGAATTTTAAAGAAAGTGGGGAACGTTCCAGCCATGATTATCCCGGGAATGACCTGCGTACGAGATGATACAGATGAATACACAAGAAGAGACAAGGTCAAGGCGTACTTTACTATCCAACGGTTCAAGCCCTCCCAATCTTCTTCGAGAATTCATGTCTTGGAATGCAGCGATCGCCGCGGTTGCGGCTGTGGCTCCATCTTACAACGGAGTTGTTTGTCTTCTTGGACAACGAGAATGATATCATTCGAATTATGATCGATAATTGAGAGGTCCAGTGCCGCAGACTTTTTCTCCCCACAACTAAGAAATTCCAATTCGTCGGGGCCGCAAGCGACGAGAGGACGGTGAGTGTATCCAAGAGATCGAAAAAGTGCGAAGGCAAAATCAGTGATTACAGAATCTTCGGGCTCAGTGCGCTCAGTGCTTTCAGCAGCGATCATCGTGCGATTGAGATGGGTGAGGAGCGCTGAGCTCCCAAGACGCCTCGTCGACTGCGTCAGCGGCGGATTGGACAGTCAGAATTTCGGGATGGACAGAAGGAGCAGGTAAGGGCGTGACATTGAAAAATGTTTTAGCATCCTGGAAAGTAATTTTAATGTTGTAGGCTTCTAGACCACCGATAGCCCCTTAGTTTCTGGACTTGACTAGCTTGACTGAGCGCCTCATTGTGGTTAAGAGCAAAAAGGTGAATACTGGGCGCCAAACATGCACAGCAGGCTATTTAGGCGCCCAACGACGTTCAACGTTCAACGTTCAACTCTTACCACTCTCTTTGGTCCTGGATTATGCGGCTGCGGCTTCTTCTGTACTTTTTTTCTGCCATCATCGCTGTTTTCACTTGTACCCATGTCCTTCCTCAGGCCTAAATGCTCCCGATCTCTAAGGATGGCCTCGTGGATCGTGGAGAATAAGAAGAGAGCCAAGCAGGAAATTAGTGATTGGTTTCAGATTACGGGCGAGGCCTCGAGGAAGGACCTAAGGACATGCCGCCGGGCGGGCTGGACGAAAGGCTTGAAATTTGACACTTCTGTTGTTCAACGTCGCAACGTTGACGTTGTCGCGTTGACGCCTTAACTTCGTTCATTGTTTCCAACCTCCTCTGTCTGGCACCCTTCTTCATACACCTCAGCTCAGTTAAACTTGTAGCTTCAATGGTGCCGCACAACGCATATGTATCTTCTGTGCTCACATAGTACAGCGACATCAAATACTGGATCTCCTGCCTACACTCGCTCTCCTGCTCCTTCTATAACGATCCTGCGCCCTCTGATTCTCTCTCTATGTTCATCAATTATCTTTGTCTCCCCTCACAATCATGCATTCATGACCGACGTCCCTCCTGCGCTCCTCAACCTCCGTTAACTATTCTCGTTTCCACATATAAATCTACTCAATTTGATTTGCTTCCTGAAATAGTCCTGCACCTGTTCAACGACTTGTTCTGCTTTTTTTTCTATGAAAAATGATCATATGGTCCGTCAGAAATATTTTCTCATACTGTCGAAGCCACGTATGTTCTTCTCAGTGATAGTCGGAGCCAGGAGATTCTTCAAATTTTCCGTGACTAGCAAGTAACCGGCTCTCATGGATTCGAAGCGAAGTAATCGTTTTTCCCAGATCTAGTCTACTTGTGGCCGTCTCACATCCTTGAACGGGATATACTGATCTGAGCGCAGTGACTTCGGTTTTGGTTCTTAATGTTTAACGATCGAGGTCAACTGGCAGTCGGGTCGAAGACTGCTCCGAGGCTTGTACATAGAAGAAGAAAGGAAGCACACTGCCGGATATTTGGCATGCCGAATCGTGTTAGCGAGCAAGCTGTCAAGCAGAACGTCAATAGGTTTCAATAGGCTAGTGGCCAAGGGCACCTGAACACGCTTTCAACATAGATTCAGAAAGGCAAACGCCACCTGGAAATCAGGTCAGGAACCCACTTGATCAAAATTCAAGTGATTCGGCTTCATGAAGACAAGGTCTTTGGGGAGAGAACAAATGCGAAAATGAAGTCTGGAATCGCGGGGCTTGAAGCTTTGAAGCTTGAAGTTTTCAAATTCACTTCAGGACTCTTGAACCGCGTTCATGAGACGCCAACGTTAGAAACGCGCTCTCATGTGGAGCATTGGAGATGAATATGAGGTGCGTCGTAGTCGTGACTTCTACTCCAGCTTCACTGACACTCGGGATAATTTATCATGCTTGTCAGAAAAGAAGAAAAAAATCCGACCCACTCGCTTCATTGTAGGCTGGTGCTGTCTTTGTAATTCACACCAGTAGTATTAATACTCATGTTACACACATATGCATACGGAGCCGTTTGTATCTAGAGTTTTTGTATCTACTAATCTAGAGTTCTGCCACTGGGGAGTTTCCCACCGTGATCATGATACAAAACGGTGGATTTAGTGTGATCATGTGTATTTCATTTCTAAGTTTATGTATACTCGTGTATATCGATAAACCCAAGATGGTGGAGAATCATGTTCAATAGGTGCTAAGTAGATTGAATCTCCGGAAAGTACGTGCTACCGTAGTAGGGCAGCAAATGTGGCCGTGATGGGGCGCTAATACCGATATTTTCCATATGACTCCCAATCTGGATCGCTCGATGGGCCACTATATAAAATAACCTTCATCTTTGGACTGAGTCATTCAAGTTGCATCTCGAAACCCCTCGACTCCTGCAAGTGCATAGGTACTCTTTGTTTGGCAATAAACTTGGGAGATAACGTTGACGCTTTTTACAGGCCTTGGAAATGTCAAACGACACCCTATACAGAACGCCCGTCTTCAGTGCGCGAATACGCGTTTCTTCGGCGGTTTCGACTCAGCTGTGCTCTGAATTCGGACCTGGCTCATTCACAGCAAAGGATCGCAAAGATCTACTCATTCACTGTGACAGGCACTGCGATGATTACGAGCAAGAGGTTGCTCACCTTCAGTCCCAGCTCCTGTACATTCGACAACAGCAGAAACGTCTGAAGAATCACGAAGCCACATTACGCTCCCAGAACTCGCCTGTCCGAAAAATCCCCAACGCAATCCTAGAAATCATATTCAATCTCGCTTGTGAACGGAACTTGTTGCAGGAGTATCCGTGGCGCAATGCGACTCAATCTCCACCTACCACCATATCCTCTCCTATGGCCTCGTTGCCAGCTCTATCTATCGCTTCTACTTGTAGTCGTTGGCGCAAGGTGGCGATGTCGACACCTAGTCTGTGGTCTCGCCTCAGGCTAGAAGTGATATCAGGTATACATCTTTCGCATCATGATCCCTTTATCCACGCCGTTATGCTGCACTTGCGTCGCGCACAAAAGTGCCCTCTGGACATCGATTTATACGTGGCAGGGAAGATACGCTCAACATGTGCTACTATACTCATCCTTACATCGGTTGCTTCGGATTGGAAGGCCTTCAAGTATGATGGGGATTTGGGCTTTGGGTCCTATTTTCCACCAGACTTGAATCTCCCTCTTCTCGAACGGGTCGAGAACTCCTGCAATTTCGATAGTGCACACAGTCACTTTGTAAATGCTCCAAAGCTCAGGAAACTTGATATCCTGCAATACACAGGCGAATTCTCTTCTCGTTTCCCATGGTCCCATCTCACTGATCTTCGGATAATGGCTTCATCTCTGCCATTCGATAAACTCATGGATCATTGCCCAAATCTCTCTTCGCTTACGTTGATTGAAGGCGAAGATCGTAACAATAACATTTTTCCAATCACACCTGCCAGAACCTTTGAGCGACTCAGTTCACTCACAGTAGTCCTCTGGAACTCTATGTCCAATGTGGGCTTGCTCGGCTGCGTCCTGCTCTCCTTCACGCTGCCGTCTTTGACTGAACTTCAGATAGACGGAACAGAGTGTCTCACCCAACCCTGGCCGGAACGAGCATTCGCCAATTTCATTTCCCGGTCTTCATGTAAAATCGCGAAACTCTCTGTCCTAGGAGTCAAAATTTCCGATGAAGAGCTTGTATCCGCCCTCCTCCTCCTGCCTGCCCTCCAGGATCTCAATATAAGCGAACCCATCCACTGCAACACAACTCCCATAACTTCGGAATTCATCTCGAGCTTCCATAGCTATGCCCAGAGTAAACTCACTGGACCCAATTCGCCTCTCGTTCCGAGACTACGCCACCTTTCACTCGATGTCACCGCCCCGACCTTCGATGATGCTGGTTTCGTCAATATGGTAATGTCGCGCTGGCTGCCAGATCCAAAGTACGCATCGCAGGTCAGAGTAGATTGCCTACGATCTGTTGTATTGCGGTTCCATTCACGCAAAGTGAACGATGCGGTCTATGAGCCCTTGTGGTACCTGGATAGGATGGGCTTAATGGTTGTGGTCCGCAGCGTCGAAAAGGTGTAAGTCGGATTTGTTGCAGAAATTGAACGCCAGTACCAGCATTGAAGCAACTGTATAATATTCATGTCATTATATTCATCTTAAAAGCGCTTTGCGACTACGCCAGCGCCAAACAATACTGGGCAAAATTATTAGTTACTTACATACCGAGAAAACTACTCTTAAATGCAATCCATATTGAATTTTTCATTTTAACGCAAGTTTGAACGCGAAGCTGGCGGCAAACACAGCTAATTTAGCAAGTACAAGCACTCAAGCTTTCTTGGGATACGTATGTGAGTGTAGTTGCTAAATTTGGAATGATAGACCCAGCTTGGGGCGGGCGGCCTTTGATATCATTGTCACTGCTACTACTATGCATTCTCAAGAACATCGTTGTGCAGGCTTGATCGGCTGAGTCAATGGAACTTGCTCGTATACCATCGCATTCAGCATCTGTGGGAGGGGCTTGTTTCCATTCCCCTGGTGAAAGGATGTAAGGGTTGCCATTTGCACTGGAAAGCAGCACAATTTTAGACGAAACAAAATTCAAAGGTCAGCGTTACTATGTGTTAGTATATATCCTTCCCCAGTCTTCTCATATTCTGTCCACGCTTAAGTAGACTTACTCAGACTAGCTAGTATGCCACACAGAGTTAGTCAATTGATCACGCAAAATTTTTAGATCCCAGGACTGACCAGCACACGCCCCGCGCGCCAACAAGTAATAATCGATAACCGATAATCTCTGAGCCCTACTCAAACCCGAGGGTCTCCACATTTTTTATACAACTTATAGACGGACCACATGTGCTTCGCCTCCGTCATTGGCTGGTCTACGCTTGAGATCAAGGCAGGTCTTCTATGGGACTGTGCTGCCAGCGTAAAATAACTAATCAACCAATAAGCTCTGCTTGGACCCATCGCCCATTTGCTTTCCAATGTAAGCGAATAGGCTTACAGTAGCCACGGTTATCTAGGCCAGAGAGATATGGTGCGCATGGGGCGGTCAGCAAAAAGACTACATCTTGCTATCTTTATTTCTCATTGACTCTCGCCCGAACATACAGCCAGCAGGAACCACAGATATTATAACTTGTATTCAAGTTCTCCGACCGTTCTGCAGAGGCAAATTACAACTCAATGGAAATCCCAAAGTGAATAGTACCAGCAACACACATACGTTTCAGGCTTTCAAACGTGTGACGAGCTTCGAGTCTTGACTCTCCATCAAGCGCAGAAAAGGTTACTATCACAAGCTTAAAATCGAAATTGAGCTTGAGATTGACAAAGAAGGGTTTAGGAAAGAGGGGGACGCACTTCCAGAAATCAAGTCTCCGGCATCGTTGCACCATTCGCAAGAATCACCGACGTTATGGGGCAAGTATTGGCAGGCAAGATCCTGGTCATTGTACCCCTCCGGAGTACATGCGGAAACGCAGAGTACAAGGGCGGAAGTAAGGATGATAGAGAAGAACTTCATGGTGTTATTTCTGGCTTTTGTGAATGGAGGCCAAGTATGAGTATCGGATGAGAAAGCCTTTTCAGTGGACGGGGAGCTAAGCATACTTCAAATACGCAGCGGTATTTATAAGGTCTGTTCGGGTCGACGGGTATTGCATGGTTTCAAATGAAACGCGGGAGGCTTGGATTAAGTATATGTTTAAGGGTTCAAGGGTGGAGACCTGTGGAGAGAAGGATTACTATCAGTACTATTGATGTATGAATGGGCCAAATTTCCTCTTTTTGATGTTGAACGCGAAGGTGTCAATCTATGTTTGAGAAGCCAAAGAGTATCCATAATGTGGCCTCTGGGTAAGCTTTGAATGCTAGATAGTAGGAAATAGTACGCTGCCCTAAACTTGAATTCTACTTGTTAGCAAGAGGTCATTGGATGCCACTTTGGGTTTCAGATCTGGGGACGAGAGTGATATGGATCATTTATTTAATTCAATTTGTGAATTGGAACGGAAGCGATACGGATCAATGAGTAAATGAAGGTTGAAAGAAGTTGAAGGACTGTTGAAGGCAGGTTGAAGGAGTGCGGGGCCCCGGGGTATGCACGTAGGGGACCTTGTGTCTCAGCACCGTCATTATATTTCCCAAAGCAGCACATGAGGACTGCACTAATCCAGTACACGTGCCATAGTACCCCTCATTCATTTCAGTGGTGTAAAGCCTTGTAAAGCTTGCCAACTTGAACACTGACTAGATGGCATTTCAAGATCTGTCGTGCTGCTACGATGTGCCATTGGGTGAAGAACTGCTATCAAGCCCCACCCGACAAGAGTCTACCGCCCAAGGCACTGTGTGTCGACGCTAGTAGAGTTGAAGCTAGCTAAGGCAAATCAAAGGCTATCCCCAGTACCAGATCGCTACGGGTTTATCGTTCAATAGAGTGATAACAAGTAATATGTATATAATCTTCGTTCATATCGGAAGTGGTTCGGCGGGTAGTGCGCCCTTCTAAAATGGCCTCCAAGTGATGCTGCCAGTGCTCTCGCGGGGCCGCCACAATCAATCTTCCTGCCTTCGCCCAAGTTTGATAACCAAGAGCATCAATTACTAGGTAGTTTGCAATAGAAGATCATATGGTTGGCGACTGACTGCCAATTGCGATCAAATGACAAAGAACAGGGCGAAGTCGAAGTTTTCGTACTGTTCAGGGATGCAGCTGTTGAGGGTCTCGGACAATATCCCTAGGGGAAGCGCTGTAGATACACGGGAATAATTTCAATCATCACCTCGCCTTTTCAAGTATAATTCCAGTATTTCAGGTAGGTAAATGATACTCTGTTAGTTATTGTTAATTCTCAGTTGCGAGATACACTGAGCATCATGATCCCGACAGTTTGCGTAACTTGCCCACAAGCCACCACCTGCGTCTTGTATGAGAGTGAGGATAGAGCAGCGGGGGTACCCCACCATCCACCTGAGCCGCACTATAAAAGCTCGGAAGCCCTAAATTACTACCATCTACCTGGTTTCGAATATATTCGATCAAAGTGTATGATCGCAACTTGACTACTTCTGGACGTTCGAACAGCACAGTCATAATTGGCCCAACGATAGTGGTCCTCCGACGCGGCCCAAACATCACGCGTCATGCAAAAGCAATTTGTTGAAGCGGTAGAAGAAACCACAGCGTCTATAAGTAGAGATAGAGGAGCTTGAGATACACACACAAGCGTGGAGATTAAAGAATGGAAAGCAAAATGGAGTACAAAGCTTGTCAGACGAGTCTACACGGAAAGGTAGTTTACGAATCCATACTGCATATGTTTGGAACCCAGCGAGGACGTATATTCTCCCGCCGCGGATCCTTATGATGAATACGCAAAGCGGCGAATCAGATCTAATGTTTGAAGTCGTATCATAATAAATAAAAACACGGCCGGGACTCTGGTGGGAGCTCGTTCGGCATAATTCGTTGTGAGTCTATCGCAGTGGCAACAGGTCGAGTCTCAACTGAAGTAAAATTGTCCCCAACTTTACCCAAGCACACGATATCGCGAGTCTCGCCTTTTTGCATCGCATCGTGTGCGTTGTCCAAGATCGTGTGGCGATATCAGTAACTTATCATAATGGAAAGCGTCAATTCGAGAGTCATAAAGCCGAAATGGACAAGGTGTAAGTATGCAGATGAGGTAAAAGTTGGCAAGTGAGTGATTGAACTTCCAGCACGAGTTTTGCACGTGCTTATTCCCATATTGGTCGATCAAAGCTGGCGTTATCATAGCAGGTCAATTGTCATGAATTGATCAAAGGTATAGCCGGGCACATTCTGTATACTTAGTAAGGATTCAAATCAAAGATCAATAATTCACAAAGCTTCCCCCCATCCTTCTAACAGGTTACGCAACGCCTGAAGCTAACACAGCTAACACAGCTACTAACGAGTTGATGCACGAAATACGTAAATATGAAAAAGCCATTAACGATCGATCTCGTACGGTATCAGTGGGTCCACTGAGTTTTTAGTCTTCCGATTCAAGCAACGCGAAGTAATGCGTAAAGTAATAACTATGGCGAGCGCATGCATCCTACACGCCAATATTCAGTTTGCGGAAGGGCAAGTCTACACACGGTAGCACTTTGGAGAGCCATATGAGCTGGTTCGACTTTTGGACATTAGATGACTCCTTCAATAACGAAAAAAAATCAATCTCCGATATTCATAACTCAGAGCAAAGCGCAGGAAGGGTTTTTCTAAGTTCTATGGTCAATTTCCGTGTGCATGAGGTTGAAAGAACCGAAACTAATGGAGATCTTTGACCTCCTTCGATTATGCACCCTCGTGCTTCTTCGAGTCTTGCATCCCAGGGCGGCCCCACATTTTATGTCTGAATTTTGACAACCTCAACAAAGAGCCGGGACTGCGGGACTGCATGTGCATGCAATGCATTCCGGAAAGAAGAGTAGTATTGCTATTCAAGTAGCGTTAGAGCTCATATACCAAAGCTTATCTATGGAAGAGAAAGTTATTTCGGAGTTTCAGGCTTTTACGCGGTAACTCATATAAAGTACTCACCTTCGGGCTCACTCCCAAAGGCAAGGTTCACGACCCGCGGTAGAATAGGACATCATAGAACATCATATTGCCGAACACGGTACTGCAGCGGCGCACTGGTAGCGGAGTTTAATGAATCTAAACACCCGGCATCTGTTGCATATGCAAATGCAGGGAGAGAGAATTAATCTGGTGCTGTGAGCTTCTGATCCTACGATGTAATTTGCGCCTTCGAATGTCGTAGCCGCGATAGATAATAATCCGAGTGAGGTCGGGACTGGTCGGGAAGAACATTCGAGTTTCATGTACCATAAAAAGCTTCTAAAGAAGTCTTTGATACCCGACTTTAAGACATTTTTGCTAGCGAGAATTTACTTGAGTGGGTACGTAGCGCGGGTAGAGCTGGGTAGAGAAGAGTAGAGAAGAAAGAACGTTCATGTCGTCTGTGTTATTCATCCATAATTTCATTTTGGACAGGTTACTTGACAGAAAAATGTGAAAGATGATAGAGCGGCGGCGTGCCAGTAACAGAAATAACTGGTCAGAAATTAGAAACAAAGTATGAAGCTGACGAGCGATGATCGTCGCCGGCACCCGACGAGGAGTACCTCTAGCTCCATGGCTGAGCTAAGGACACAGGGTGTACTTAGTTAAAACGATGCTATTTGCTAGCCATTTGTTACATTCGGAACTCGGTTATTTCAACCGGAGGCAGCGCGTCTGCGTCCAAAGCATTGAATGCGCAACGGCCATTATTCACTGGCCTTCTGTATGAATAGTGAGACCATGATATCAGCTGAATCACCCACTTGTTCAACAAAATGACTATGACTTGAAGGTTGACCATCATTAATATCAGCAGTTGCTTCCCGCGTGTGCACGAAGACGATGTTTCTCTTGGTTCAACAAGGGCTGCCTTGTTGAGGCGGTGTATCTTCCTGAATCGGTTAGCTGGACCGCCGACGCGCCTGATGTTACGAACCGGTTCATTTTCCCTTGAGCGGAAAGAGGCAGAAGGCCGAGGCGTGCTTTTTGAAGAGTCACTGACCCTAGCGGGTGGCTTGTTCTAAATTTGAATGTGAGCAGAGAGGGAGAACAAAATCGCGCGTACGTTCGACGCGACAAGATCAAATATTCCAGTAGCTTAACTGAGCCCAGAGTCCCCAGACTAATCGAGTATTAAGCCTACTAGCGAACAAGTAGAAGTCACTCTTTTCCAGTTGAATCTAGCGGAAGAGACCCGTAAACATAGTCTAATATAGCGCTCGCCTTGATGAAACAACAACATATGTTGCAACGTTAAGCTATTCTCGAACACCAAGGAAACAAAATAAGCTAGAGCAAGGAGATAAGAATGCGGCCAAGGGTAGCGATTGCTCTTACCATGTCTCAAAATGAATCCAAATCTAGTGAACGAAATTGACACTGGTCATACAGACTCGCGACAAGGACAGACACAGGACTAGCGGACGGCTGGCCTGGCGACAATAAGGAATATGACATATATGATATAATAGACTTCCTTCCTTCCTTACTTCCAGATGTTGATCCTACAGAACCTATACAGCACCTCCTTTTCCGTTCACCCAGGCAAGAGCAGTGATACCAGCCCCCTTTTCTGGAGCGAGTCTCTGAGTTTCCTTTAGCGATTTAGGACTGCGCCTGCATTAATCTGAATGTACTAGCTATTCCTAGAAGCAGAATTAACCTAGATAAGCATGAAAGACGAAATTGTGAAAACTCGTCCGTGGTCGCCGAACAGGCTCCTCTTCGGCGAAGAGAGTTTGCCGCCCGTGGTCTTGTGATTTTGACTTTGCCGGACCGCGTTGTCAAGATGACGCTTGACTTGATACAACGACTTGGTCTTATCCTTAAAGCTTTAGCATGGCGGGAATTAGCTGGCACTATGTCCTCAAGTTTATCATAATTGGTGCGCTGCCTCTATAATCGTTGCAAGCCCTCAGTACTCAGTTGTTAAACGGAATTACAGGTGACGCGGCAGTGGGGAAATCATCTCTCCTTGTACGGCTCACAGACCAGCGATTCCTTGCTGAACCTGATCCAACAGTGGGTACTTTCTGGTCTAAATCCCCTTATGCTGTGTCCTTAGCCCATTAATCGTCATAGCTAGGAGTCGAATTTGGTTCGAAACTGATTACAATTCCCGAGGAGAACAAAGTTATTAAGCTGCAATGTATGTCTCAAATTCTACACCGCTACTCCCAAACTCCCGCTTTCGGTGGATGAGTTCAATTTTCGTTCGCCTGTTTCCGAAACATAGTCTCGCTCTAACCGTTTCGTTCATCGTGGGTATAGGCTGGGACACTGCGGGCACAGAATCATTTCGATCCATTACACGTTTGTATTACCGTGGTGCGGCAGGTTGCTTGTTGGTATACGACGTGACCTCGCGCAAGAGTAGGCATAGCATCTTCCTTCTTCGTATGAGCGAATCGCCCTTCTTATACTCTCCGGTAGGCTTTCTCAACTGCCGGACCTGGCTAGCGGACGTTCGGCAGCATGCGGACCCACATCTCTCCTGCATTCTCGTTGGAAACAAAATAGATTTATGCGATCATGAATCGGAACCAGAATCGTCGGACCTCTCATCCCAAGGCGCGTCAGGCATGTTGAAATCCAGCTCTAACAAGCGTCAGGTGTCATTTGAAGAAGCCGAGCTTTTTGCGAAAGAAGAAGGACTGTTATTCGTTGAGTCCAGCGCAAAGTCAGGGTTGAATGTTGAGAACGCATTTGAACAAGCTGCAAGAGATATTCTTATAAAGATTCGGGGAGGAGCGTTTGACGATGACCAGGTGAGTAGATAAATTAGATGAATGATATCGTCCTATCCTGTTTCCTTATTCGTAACTCAGTTTACTGATTCTTTCTTATGTTTTCGCCCTGGTACCTAAACACTTATAGTCGCCTGGCGTGAAGTTATCAAAGCCCGCCACTGGAGACTCGCCAAATCGTAACGTGTCCCTTGATGGCGGAAGGAACCATCGTGCTCCTTGTTGCAATTCGTGATGATGTGGGTCCATGTAATCACCGATGATTAGCGCGTACGGGTTTTGAGTTCCTAGACCGCTAGTGGGTAATAGCTGGATCGCCATATTAAACACGCCAGAGAGCAGGATACTCGCTGCGGCTCCATTACATGCGCGTCTTCTGGTCGGACGGAGGGTGAGCTTTGGACATGACTTTTATCATTAGGACAGTGACGCACGACTTGTAGTCTAATATGTCCCCGTTGATTCAGAACGGCCAGAATGGGGACAGCAATAGATAATAATCTCAATGTACATAGTACATATATGTAGCTTGATCTATCGTTTTTTGTTGTTGTAACATGTTCAGTTTCTGCGCATCGCAATTTTTCGAAAGGCCCAGGTTAGGAATTCCAATTCACGCTGGACAGTCCCCGAAACATGATGTGAATTAAAATAATTCGGAATTCTAGGTCGTTCTGTGTTTCCCGGGATTTTTTCCTCCGGAGTACACGGTACCAGGCTCGAGCAGAGTTTATATCGCCTTACTTACTATGGAGCCCAAATGGCAGTTATTTATCAAGCGGCGTTTTGTTTCAAGGGTACGTAGTAAACGTCCTAACTCTGTTCATCTGAATGATACAGTAAAGATACAGAAGGAGAAAGTAAAGTGTATGTATGTGGTAGAAGTACAATATGTCGTGTAAGCCAAAAAAAGCATGAACTGTTTAAATATGAACTTGAAGTAATTAATGTATGTTCAGTGAGCATACGTTGCATATGGGCAGAGAAGAAACACAAAGGGTACTAAGTAAGGTATAAAGAAAAAGTGTAGACAAACCCGACGAAATGAAGGCGGATAATGATATGCGAAAGAAAAAAGAAAATTTAGAAGACATAACCGGATGAACACTGGTGTTGAACAGAAAGCCTGAAATCTTCCTATCACCTAGTCCCGGGTAACAATTTTTGTTGAGGTGCATGCATTTGCAATACACCAACGCTGGGGATGGAGACGCGCCATACGACACCTTCACTCCACCCTACATAGCCTGCCCACATACTTCAGACTCCACGACCTCACTTACATCCCTTCTACGAGCCCCCGATGGCCAAGCACGTCCCTCCCATATTCGTAAAGCTGTTTGACGAATCCAAAATTCGGATTCGCGATTTTTCGCTTCTCCTTAACGTACCCCACCGCCTCGCGAGGGGTCCATCCGTATTGAGCCATCAAGAAAGCCGCAACGACACTCGCACTCCGGCTAATTCCCTCAACGCAGTGCACGAGAACCCTTGCTTCGGGATTTCCCCGAAGGGCATCGCGGATGAAGGCAGTGGTTGTTGGTAAATGCGCTGCGAGTTCTGAAAAAGGAAGGTCTTCGACGTTTATCTGCAGTCGGGCTGGTGTGTAGCCCAAAATGGCGTGGAGATTGTGCGGGATGCAGACGGTTTCGGGAAGGATTGAGAGTATGTGTGTAATTTGGTATGTTCCTAGAAGACTGGGGTTTTCTGCAAAGGAAAGGTCAGAGATGTATACCCGAGGTATAATCTCCGACGCTGGTGTTCGAGATACCGGTATGGGTACAGTAGGTGTCGTTGAGCGACGATAGTGGAGAGGGGTAAGTGAGGAAGAGCGAGTCGAAGTGGGCGCTGTAGAGGAGCCTAATGATAGGCTACGACTGGAGCTATTAAGTGGATTTGAGCTTGTCGTAGTCGTCTGTGGCCAGGATCGGTTATGATATGCCATTGTGTGAAGTGATAGATGTTGAAAGCCAGAGGGCTGTAATAATCGGGAAAGGTAAGTCCTTTTTATCCCGACCCAAAGGTAATGTAATAAAGACAAGATGAATGACAGAATACAGGTCCGGATCTGTTTAAGCAGAGGAGAACTAACCATGATTGCGACCTGGGCGCAGGACATCCGTTACGATTCGTTAGATTCGTCTCTTTGACAGGAAGGAAAAGGGGCGAATGACAGAACCTGACAGAGAGATGGCGCTAGCACCGCGCACTGAGGCAACCTCGCAGATGGATGTGTTACTTGAAGTTTGCAGGGGAGTTGCAAATATGGGTTTAGTGGCAATCAACATCGAGTCGGGCCCCTTTTTATTCAACTTGACACCCGCAGCCAAAATCATAAGCCACAACAAACCAGTTCATGGATCAGAAGCATGCATTGATCTGAACCCGGCCTGAAGTTTGAACCACTGCCCACCAAACCCAAAGCTGTGTTGGACTGAAGCAGTGAAGCACCATCTGAACAGCCTCTCAATCACGCATTTCAAATACTATTCATTTCTGCGACGCAAGCCCCGACGACGCCCGACGAAGAGTCGGCGAGATAATTTGTGGGTTAATTCCAAGAGGCAATGCGGGTTACGATGCATGTATATTCTCGGTAACTCCTTAATACTACAACATCTAGATGATAGAAAGTTGCCGAGGCAAGGAAAACACGAAAAAAAACAGGTGAAAAACGAACAGGCAAAAACAAGACACATAAGCAAAGTAAGAAACATCAACAGGCAGGTGCCAGAGAGGACAGGAGCTGCAAACAGCAGATTTTTTGAGTTGTGTACGCCCAGTCCACGAAGCACCAGCCGAACGTCAAGGATCACGATACATACACGAGTAGCAGACGGATGAGAAACATGGGAGTATGAACGTGACTGGGAGGCGCGGTAGCTACATTAAATGAGATCCCTAGAAGAAATGTCGTCAGCACTAGGCACCGAGACTAAGAATCATGATGAAATGACTTACGCAACGTTGAGAGGCATTTCGTCAATCTGGGTGTTGTAGAACTCTATTTGACGCAGGAATAGAATGAATCAGATGCCACCGAAGATGCTACCGAAGATACAGCCAACAGTACTCACGTTCAATATCGCGCAACATCCTAACATCTTCAGTAGTGACAAAGTTAATAGCAACACCCTTTCGTCCAAAACGACCACCACGGCCGATACGGTGAATGTAATTTTCGCGGTTGGTGGGCAAGTCGTAGTTAATGACCAACGACACCTGCTGAACGTCGATACCACGAGCGAGTAGGTCAGTAGTGATCAAGACACGCGAGGAACCAGATCGGAATTCCTTCATCAGAACCTCCCGTTGTTTCTGTTCCATGTCTCCGTGCTGTACATGATGAACAAGGGTCAGCTAGCATTCACATAATCAGAAGAAGATACTTACCATGGCCGATACCGTGAACTCGCGGGAGTGCATCTTCTCTGTGAGCCAGTCGACTTTCCGGCGGGTGTTGCAGAAAATGACGGCCTGAGTGATCGTAACGGTTTCATACAGATCACAGAGCGTGTCCAGCTTCCACTCCTCCTTCTCCACCGCGATGTAGAACTGCTTGATACCCTCGAGAGTCAACTCGTCCCTCTTGACGAGAATGCGGACCGGGTCACGCATGAACTTTTTCGTTACTTCGAGCACGTCTGCAGGCATGGTAGCAGAGAGAAGCACCACCTGAGTGTCCTGAGGCAGAAGCTGGAACACTAGATCGTGGCGCAAAAAAGTTAGCTTATAGCTTTGAAATCTTACGCCGTCTGCTCGGCGCGTGGACAAGGGGGAAATGAAAACGTCTACATACCTTCGTAAATCTGGTCCTTGAAACCACGAGATAACATCTCGTCGGCCTCGTCGAGACAGAAGATCTTGATAGTGTCGGCCTTGAGAGCACGACGGTTTATCATGTCGAAGACACGTCCTGGCGTACCAACGACAACTTGGACACCTTCCTGTAGTTTGGCCATGTCTTCACGAACGTTGGTGCCTCCGACGCAAGCGTGACACTCGATATTCATGTAGTCGCCAAGAGCGACGACGACTTTTTGGATTTGCTGAGCCAGCTCACGGGTAGGGGCGAGGATCAGGGCCTGTGTCCCTTTGATGGACATGTCCAGCTTTGAGAAAATTAGTGACATTGTCGTTAGATGAAGCTAAGAGAGTACCGACCTGCTGCAGAATGGAAATGGAGAAAGTGGCGGTCTTGCCAGTTCCAGACTGGGCCTGCGCGATAACGTCGTGACCTTTGACGACGGGTACGATGGCTCGTTGTTGGATAGCGGATGGACGTTCGAAACTGTCGGAAATGAACGAATATCAGTTTTTTTTTTTCAATTTAATTTTTGTTAGTGAGATCGTACATACCCGTAGGCATATATACCACGGAGAAGTTCAGGCTTGAGCTCCATGTTGTCGAAACTGAAGGAGGTTCGTTGATTATCTATGGCTGGTTCGAACGGGTTTGTTACTCACTTGTCTACGACCTGGTCCCAGTTGGACTCGATCTCATTCTCAGCAACATCTTGGAGACTTTCTTCACTGTACAGCCCGAGGTTGATCCAAATTGTCCATATCGATCCATCCGACAAATAGAGAAAAAAAAAACAAAGAAAAAAGTTAGTAGAAATTTTTCGTTCCTTTTGCAGACGATACATACGCGGACATGTATTAAAAGTTGTAGTTCGATTCCTAACTGTCGACGATGTGTGTCGACAATACAAGGAAATAAGAAAATAGAAGGTATTCGGGGGGTGTTAGAGACGATAGACCTGGCGGTGCTGGCGTTAAGCCGTTGACGTTTCGGCAATTGATGAAAAAAAATGAGACATGCTTGGGGTTAGGGTTCGGCTCTCGGCATCAAGCTCAGGATTAGCGCACGTTTGAGCGCTTCAGCAGTAGCGACCAAGCCTGGACCAAGCACTAGATAAAGTGACAAAAACTCAGTCAGCTCGCCGGCGAATCATTTTGCTCGAGCCAGATGAACTGGCGCCGACCTAAAGCGGCGTACCTCCGCAGCCGGTCTTCAATTTTTGCATCAACACCGCCCTCGAACGGCTCTCAAAATTCGGACTCTCAAGCCCCGATCTCCTTATCGCTAGTTATGCATCGTATAGCGTACTTGCTCTTTTTCAAGACGGCGCCGGATGCAAACTACACGCTGCCAATTTTTTCCGGGAGGACCAAGTCAAAGCTACAGTGACGCGCGGGTGGATACAGCCTCCACTATTTCGAAACTTTTCAACTAATTCATTTGGACAATAGACACTAAGTCCCCTGGTCAAGAGTCATAACCTATGCTACGATTATCGCCTTTTCTTCGGAATTAAATCATTGACACCCCTCAGTTCCGCCAGTTCGAAACGGCCGACCTGCATTGTTTCTGGTGCTTCTTCAGGGGGGAATACGACCCATCGCGGCTCCATCGATGCTCGCATCAGTTATCTTCATTAGACGGACGGACTATTCCGTTGTTACGAATGGTACGGAGAGCAATAGCATAGTTCACGATCACTCGCCATTACTGGAATTTCATAATTTGCTCGGGATCCTTAATTAACTGTTCACCGATAGATTCAAGTTGTAGTCTGGTCAAGACTCAAGAGGCCTCTTTCAGCTGCTCATATTTCTCCGTTTTTCCGAGAAACGTGACATACTGTAGGATCATTCACGCTATCTGGGCTCCATACTTGATGATGCTAGTGTTGTTTGTCAGTGGTCAGTGATCTGAACCATTCCTGGTCATATTCCATAGTACTCTATGACATCCAACTCGATGTGATGTACGCTGACCTAGATCACCCCAATTATAGGCACTGTCGCGATTCTGATTTTCAGCTTCAAGGGCCATGGTAGCGAATGAGTGCATGATTTAATCGGTATACTCCTGATTATTCACGATTCAATGACTCGATAGTTAAATAAACAACAGACACTCATTAGCTTAGCATGCTCTTGCTCAGTCGGCTCAAGCATAGCCCACGTAGTAAGCTTCAGGACTGAAAGACTCCCGGTTTGGCATCAAAATAGCTCGCGCCATTCAGCTTCAGGGGACTGTCCAGCAGCTCCGAAAACTTCAAAGACAGCGAATATCACCTTGGCATCTCAGTACGCCCTGAGTCTAACCAGGAGAGTCTTTAATATCCGTGCCGCTGGCGAGTGATTTACTAGTAATTGTATAGGCAAGCCCTGTCCGAGGTACACAATTATGTGTTTATCGGACTTCCAATGGAATTGCGATGCTGTTGGACTCCGGATGTCGATCTTTTGCAAAGTTTGATCCGCTGCGACATACCAACGGGTCAACGGACCAAGTGATTTCGTCGGTCTCTAATTAATAATAATGCATAGGTGGGAGTGTCATGGGCCACAGGGCGGTGCAGGATAGATATCGGTTGGAATGAGTATGGGGTATAATTAGACCCAGAGCATGTAAGTAGATTTGACAAATTGTACTTTGGATGTGTCATTCAGAAGAGCGGCGCCGCTATGTAGTTCTACTTGGTGGATAGCACTGCCGTTTCAAAGACCCCCGGTGTCAACGTACATATGTAGCACATTGTAGTAGTATTGAGGCCCCGATTGAGGTTAATTGAGACTAAAGTACTTGCTTCTTGAAGAGTGCGAGCCCCTTCCAGACTGAAACTATGAGATCAGATACCAGCATCAAGATAACTCGCTTTGACCCGTCGGACGTCAATCGATAGTTACATAAGAGCCATAGTCTTTGCCTTAAAAAATAAAAGAGAACGAAACTGAAAAAATCTTGCATTCAAAGAAAAACGTGCATAAGTATAATAATGTTCGTAAGTCATTACTTTTCTTGTTTACCTAAAGAAACTTAATTTTCTTTTTCTCTTTTATACCATCACGACCTCGAACAATTTTCCGCTTCGACCCATGTCCATCGCAGAACGCGTAGTAACCCTTAAGGAGGAAGGAAACAGACTTTTCTCACAGAAAGATTACGCGTCCGCAAATGCAAAATACACCGAAGCTCTCGAACTTGGCGGAGATGATGCAATTTTGTACTCAAATCGGGCTGCTTGCAGGTTGAATCTGAAACTGTGAGTAACTCTGCTTTTCATTAACCGCGCTTTACTGATACCGATTGCATTCCTGAATATCATAGCTATCTCGACGCCGAGTCAGATGCTCGCATGGTCAGTGGCGCAAGTGCCACTCATCCATTCGCGGAAAGTTCAGTTACTCATGTCAACCTTTTTTGGCAGGCGACGAACGTTGACCCTGGGTTTGCGAAAGCCTATGCTAGATTGGCCACTGCTCAAGATGTAATCCATCCTGTTCCGTTCAGTGCGATTATTCACTAAAACACTAATTCTTTCAGGTCCTGCGTAAGCCCTATAAGAGCGTCGAGTCCTGGCAAAAATCCATCGAAAAGCTTCCTCGGGACAACCTTACACCTGCCCAGCTTAACCAAAAGACGGAATATGAGAAAGGACTTGCTACCGCACAGACCGCTTTGAACGACTTGATGGCATCTGGCACAAACCTCTTACATGTAAAATTGGATCCAAAGGAGGACTTTCCTTGGATTCGTGCGAAAAGGATGATACCACACCTTATGCATGGATACCCAGCACTGTATTTAATCACTCACGAGTCCATAGGGGTTGGATTATGCAAGGTTTTTATCAAGGTGGTATGTATCAAAATGCCGTCGCTGAACTTGAGTATATTGGTCGCGCTATCGAGCTTATCAAGTGGGGAAGGGAACAATTCAGAGACGTTCGTAAAGAGCACCGAGGCGTCATTTTCGAAGATACGTTCTTGCGTGGAGTTCAATCACTACATCTGGAGGCTTTCCTAAAGGTAAGAACACTACACATGTATCAGTATTGAGACTCAATCTTTTCCCCGGTGGTACTAGATGTCAAAAGAGGCTGACGATGCGACATTAGAAGAGATTTTTCGAGAAGCTGACGAAATTATTGCCAGTGTCAATGCTGCAACCATACCCCCTCGTGAAAGCAACCTGTCATTTATTTCAGCGTATTACTACAAGCCTAAGGGCCAAGCATTATCGCATGTATCTTTCTTCATTTCTGCTTCTATGACGGAGCGACTACGCTTTGCTATACCTGAAATGAAGCGGATTTGGGCTCGTTCGTCGTTTGCGATAGGGGGAGAGGATATGCTCTTTAACAGGGCACCGGAGATGGAGATGAACCTTCGGAAGGCGATTGAGAAAGGGAAGGTACAGTTGGATGATAAAGTAATTCTTGAGCGTATGTAGGAGTTTGTTGTTGATGGTTATGATCTGTATATTCTAGCTTGTTTGAACTCGAAGCAGAACTTTGTCTAAATAGTGACTCCTCTTAAACTTCTATTTATCATACAGCCAATGATTTGGAAGTAAAATGGAAGACATTGGCCAAACATTGGCCCTCAATCAGGATAGGATTTGGAGTGAATCTTGTTTAAACTCCATGAGTACTGCGTTTGGGTCCATCCAAGGTATTTTCTATTTATATATCTCAATCATCTGTTGGTAAGCCAGAATGGCCAAGGACAATTCAACAGGCCTTTCGTCGTTGAGCAAGAGATTAATCCCAAGCTTTTGCTATCAATCATTTGATGCCACTTACATCCGACGACTGAACGCAAAGCTGCAACTTGCATCACTCAGCTGTTATAGTGATAGATATGTACATTTCGAAAATATCTTATGACAAGTGTCTGGCTAGTGCTAAGACAACCGTAAGACTCGCGGACACCTTTAACAAAGATATACGTATAGCATTTGGTATGCTGCTGCTAGTACCTTTCTGGGTCGCATCTGGCGAATTCGCAGAGCTTGTAGTTGCGCTTCCGGATGGACTAGTATTTGTTGTATTGTCAGTCGTGTACCTATAGAAAATTGTCAAAGACCGTAGACAAGGCAAAGGATAAGTTCATAAATACACGAAGCTGATCAACGAAAACACCCCAACATCGGTCTGTGAATCTGTTCTGGATGGGCTGCGTCCTTTACTTGCGAGTACGATAGTGTGCTCGCTATTCTTGTCCAGACCACTCTTACTAAAGAGTGGGGCTGCGCAGCTAAAGGAAGAGTTTGCGGGAGGGACAGCATAACCGTCTACATCAGTAGACTCCCCGTTGAGAGTGACTGTGTATTCCGGAGAGAACTGGTACTGAAGCGAGTTGATAAATATTGCAGTGCCTTTTGCAGAATGAGCACTGTCTTCTGCAAGTCTTCACAGCCAGAGACTCTTACCGTTGAATTTGAACGTTGCGCTAGAATTGACAGCATTCTGCTGCATGGCTACGGAATCAGTGCAACTGCTGGGAACCACATTATAACATCCTGCGGTCGTGCCCAGTGTTCCATTAGATCCGAATTGACATATAAGTGCATCATTGGCGTTCACAAGCTATGCACAACGGCCATCAGGTTGGAACGCACCAGCGTTAGAGGGTCAACGTACAGTTATCTGACTGGTGTCTGTCTCGTTGACCGTGATATTTTGCGATAAGGCAACACCTGTCAGGGTTAGAACTATGATGATGACTTTGTGCATTGCGCTGTAAAGAGTGACTTGAAAGAGAGTAGGTTGTAGAAGGAGAGAAAAAAAGAGCCAGAGAATCGAAACACGAGAGAGAAGAGAAGTCAAGAGAGAAAACGCCTAGGTTATTGTTGCCAGGCACAATTTCCTATTGGTGGGCGAGAACAGTACCGGAGACGGAATTATTTATTGCACGGCATGGCCAGTATCAGAAAAGTTTACCCGTATCCGATGAATGCAGCTTTTCGCAGGATGTCTGTAACTAGTAGCGCAGCGCTCAACGTTTCTTGAGGTATTGGATAAACATGCTCACATGCAGTACTCGCCTATAATACTCGTGGAACATCTATATTCGAAACCATTGCCAATGTACAGGATGGTGAAATAGCATTAGTAGAACCAAAATCGGTAGGTGGCGTCCGATTTAGAACTCGGTAAAAGCAGCTTTGACCGTTACTACTATCAGTTCTGGAATGTACAGCATTTACCTCTGCTTCTCTTTAACTTTGTCCGTACTTGGTATTCCGCTTTTCCCTTCAGTCGCGTATGCATCCGGTTGGTTGACGATGATGGGAAGAAGTTAAAACGATCGATCGATCAGCGCTTATGCTAGCGCTAAACGCTTTTACCAACTTGCATCTCGTTCTCTGGCATCTAAGGGCATTGGTTTTTATGAATACCACTCAATTCGCAGGCTTAAAGCTTAAGCGCTTAATGATAGAGCGAGAACGCTGCGGGATTCTCAGATCTCGGGCACACGCACGTCGTCGCGACGCCCCAGATAAACACACTGGAAATTCTGCGGGATAGTCATTGGAATCGGCGAGTTTATTCTACATTCCCGCTATTTCTTGACTGAATCTAACCGGAGATTACAGGAAACAACTACATGGTTTCAATCTGAAGAATCACTATCGTTCAATTCGCTTTGTCTTCTTGAACTTACGGCCCCAGACCCACCTCCAGGAAGATGCAGCCCACCCATCGGCTCCAAGGCTGAATTCAATCTCGACGCGACAACATAATAATAATGCACAATGGATATTATTCTTTTGACTTCGAAAGCAGGAGGTCTCAATGTTGGAGATCCCATTAATTGTGGATATTGTAGAGGTTGGACTAGGACTAGACCAGAGCTTCGAAATAGGATGTCGAGTAGGAAGTCAAAATGCCTCAGTCCCCGTTTTACCATGCTTCACCGACTTGGTGAGTTTCTGGGCCATTTCAAGCTTTTTTTTCGGATTCGATACAACATCATATACACGCTCCATCACATCGTCCTCCGAACGCCAAGATTTTTCATCTCGTCAATGTTCGTTTCAGTTATCCTCCTCCGCTTTGCCCCCTGAAGGCCTGACAGGTCATGAAAGCATCTACGCCTTCCGTATCATCAGCAGCTCTAAATAAACGGTGGTTCATAATCGATTAATCACTAGCACTGGTCACCAATCAAGCTTTCAAGTGCCCGTCAGCGTCATTTCCAGGGATCCTTTTCTGCCTGAGACGGTGTCGACTGGAAAGTCCATTTGCCAGAAGATTATGACTCCATGTCATAAACAAAGATGGCCCCGTACCATTGTCGGGTGTCCGGCCCTGCCCAGCGTAGGCCCAACCATCATTTCCATTCCAGGTCTCTCTTCTTCTGCTTCATCCACCTTCGCCTTTCGTCGCTCGGCATGTGCATCCACCAAACGCTTTCGTATATACTTGTACTACCTCCTCCCGCATACGCTGTATCTCCTCCTCCGAATTACGCAGCATACTCTCCCTTTCCCCCTGTCCTTCATCGTATGTCAAGCTCCTCCGCCGGTGCCTCCACTACCCTCGAGATATACGCCTATGGGTACCGACCCGTTACATCTCCAGGACCCTCCAACTATAATGTCGGTTCTGGGACAGGCATGGGCCTCGGGTGGGAAGACGATCGTCCCTACGGAGAATCGCCCTTCTCGTTCAATGCCCCACCCCTCCATCCACACCCGTCCTCCGGCAGTGGTGGAAACGGGAACAGCAAGAAGCGGGGCTTCTCAGCTGTCGATGACGGAGATGGTGATACCGGATCCAGTGAATCAAGACGCATGTGGCAAGAGAAATACAAGCCTCGGTATGTCATGGATTCATGTTCTGTGCTTGGGTCGCTTATCGCTAACATTGTCATTGTATAATAGCAACCACGTACCCTGGTTTGATTCTCTTTTCATTAGAATATCTTGTGGATGATGTCAAGTACATTCTTTCCAGGACGATTATCGGAATTTGCTATGGATGCTGCATGATCCTACTGCTGCTTATTCGGGTGCGTATCTCTTAGCGCTTGCGCGGGGTACACTGCTTCCCGGTCCTTACTCTTTTTAGTTCCATCTGGTTTGCCAAAACAAATTACGGGATCCCGCACCCAGTAGTGATGAGTACAGCGACGTCTACATCGAGCATATAAATGATGACGGAAGCATCGATGAGGTCAAGGTCGAAAAGGTCTTCCCCTTTTTCACTGTTCTTTTTGCCTTCCGCGGTCTGAGCAATTTGCCTAGGAATTCCTGGACTTAACCGACTTTCAAAGTCGTGATTTCCGTCATGTTTTGTAGACTTTCAAGATTCACGATATCATTGTAACAATGAGTGTAACTTTCAAATAATACAATCATAATCTTTCACTGCGAAACTTATTTTCGGCCAGTATCTCGCAAAGATGATCGAAATCATCGAATATCTTTCGTGAGCAAGTCAGGTGATCGTGTAAGGCAAAGCCCTTTGTCTTTTGTCCTATTTAAATCGTGTAAATCGTGGCTCTTTGTTTTTCCACATCTTGACCTTTTCCCTCACTGTTGAGCCACTCCTGTCTTCAACAAAACATTGCAAAATTGCTAGAAATTATGCCCAACGCCAACACAGTACGCATACAAAGTCTCGTATCTACATTACCTTGATTTGACTGTTTCATTCAGTTTGATGCGTCCTTACTCTCGTCTGAGGACAAAGAAATTCTCAGCTTGTACCGCAATCAGGCCAAAATTATAAGAGAGCGTGGTTCTCTGGACAACAATTCTAGGATCATGGACACTTGGCCTCAGTTGTGGTTGCCGATGAAAGAGTTGTTGGAGAAATATAGGATCGGCGCTGAAAATGAAGGCAAATACTTATCGGCAGATGCTCAAAGTCAGCTGGACCAGCTCTTACGGCCTATCTGGGCCTACATCGATAGTATCCTTTCCTCGATCCTTGTGGACAAAACTTCGTTTTCGCGTCTTCTTTCCACTAGCTCAGGCTTTCTATCGCTCCTTGTTCACTCCTGGATGATAACGGTACACATGCCATCTACTGGGAACGCCAATGACACCGCTTTCTTTCACGTTGGGAGCGTCGCTAATCAGCTGTACAGGAACATCCACAAAGAAGCTAGCGACACCGAAGTTGATCTCGTTCTCGATACCTTTATCCATTCATCTCCACCCAAGGATAGCAACCATCATCTCACTTCCCTCTGCCTATCACGTATCCGAAGAGAGATTACCTATGCAGCGGAATTTCCTACGAGAGCCTTTGATCCCTCTATCCTTTCATTTGTTCTTACCATCTTCGAGCGTCTTACGAGCTACAACGACAGCATTTATCATTTGGCATTGAAAAATGGTTCCATCCCACTGTTGAGCAGTGTGCTAGAGCTTTTGACGTCCCAGAAACAGAAGTTTGCATCAGGACATGTCAGCTTGGGAGCACGATACGGGGGTCTCTACCAAACCGCACTCTATTTCTCCACCTGCTTGCAGGAGAGCCCGAACTGGGTTTGCCAGGCTTTGGACCACAAAATCCTCCAATCGATTGTCAAGTGTTTTCCCATCATTGGAAAAATTGACCGTCTTGTTCATGGTTCTGGGTCTTTTTTGGAGGAGCCAGCGGAGGTCATTCTGCGGGTCATCTGGTGCTATACAAAATTTTTCCTATCTGTGACTAATCGCGTAACAAAAGCTGTCAAAATCATCGACGACTTGGAACTCGCAGATGAAGATATGTGGAACCACTGGGCTCCGAACTTGTACCCGGTGTGGTGTGCAATTGCGATCGAGGTGACCGAAAAGTATTTGTGCATCCTGAGAAAGGAGTTTTGGGTCTCTAGTAATTGGACATCCACCATTTGTGCCTACAAGGAGGTGAGTTTCGCGGAAATGTGACTTTTAGCTTCTTAGTAATTGAATCCTCTTTCTTTAACAGTGTGAAACGTCGGTTGTATCTAACCCAAAGGCCTGTTCTTTGTGTCGCAGCCACTTCTACTGCTCAAAAGCATGTCAACGCACGGACTGGAAGCTTGGCCACAAAGAAACCTGCCAATCGATTCGGTCTGACATTTCAGGTATTTATCAGAAGCTTCGTGTATTCTGTACTAACTTTGTACAACCTATAGCTGGTCACCCTGGCCCAATCTCCACCCTTGACAAATCTTTCTCTGTATACGCAGCCTCTTGCGCTCAAGTCTACGAGACTCCTTTGGTTATTAGACAGCTCAAGGAATACCTTCTGGCGAACCCTCATACACCAAACTCGTTACAGTTGCATGCTACACTTGACTATCGAAATCTCCCCCTCCAAGTAACAGTCGCCCCATACTCCGCCTCAGCATTCCCTTCGAAAGACCCCACTGCAAACTACATTTGCACGATATTGGTTTTTGGGACGACTCGCCGGTATACGCGAGCGATGCCGTGGTCCTGGCGGAGCCTCGTGAATGGAGAAACTCCTTTCGGGGATGGTTCGGTAGTGCGCCCTCTTGGCGGATTCTACGAGGAAAGCTCAGAGGATGTCGACGAGGGAAGCTCAGAGGATATCGATGAGGATGGGTCGGACACTGATGATTAATGGGGAGCTTCATTGTTAAAGAGGGACGTAGCCTTAGTGGTCAATATTCATACTTGAACTTGTACTTGGATTTCGAGACTTTATCGAATCATACTTTTACCTTACTTCAAATCCGCGTCGTGGCTGGAATAGAGATCAACGGAACTAAGGAAGTTGGAAACACGCTCTCAAAGTTGTTTGTTGCCCTCAGTGTTCTCGGAGAGATATCGCAGCTGACCAACGAAGAATGCACCCGAAACATCTTTCCGACATAAAAAGGTGGTCAAGTCGAGTGACCAGTTCGTTCTCGATTGCCGCAGAATTACTTGGTGTACTTATTGGTATTCAGAGACGATCGTGGTATACATCATCTGGACTCCATTATTCTGAATGGCTCCAGCGAAGCGAAACAGCACTGCCAACTAACATGTTCAAGCATACTAGATTGTTATGTAGGCATTATCAGAGAGGACAGCAGTTCAGGAGAACCAAGGGGACGGTTTTCGAGGTCGGACGGCCTGAATGTTACTTGCTCCGGCGTACTCTAGACTGTGTGTGAGTGCGGTGGATCCAGTACGACTCCATACTGATTTTCAACGTCCTACAAGCAGAGGAATTAGTTATAGACATATTATACCGCTGATTGTGCAAATACATACCGTTGCTTCAAACAAACACTTTAAACAGTTGAAAAGTTCGAGTCCAACGTCAAGATGTTAAAGAGCGGGTGCACGTTTGACCCATTTATCTTGCTAATGTTGTAGCTGGATTGTTGCAAGACCGCTAATATCGATGCTGAGTAGTCTTCTAGCAAGGCATAGAATGTACAAGTAAGCGCGAATGCAACGGAAATGAATTTCAGTGACAAACCTCCTCACCATCGCTGAGCAGTTATGAAGAGTCTGGTGCGATACGGGTGCACTTTGTAAAGCCACCGCCCGCTTCCTGCAATGTCGTTGCATCGAAAAGTGACATCGTGTTGGCATCGATGACACCCTTCACTATACATCGATAGCTGTCCCGTCTTGAAGCCTAAGACCAGCACAAAGGGTAGAGATTTAATATTCAAACAAGTAAAATGACACTCACGGCTTCTTTTGCGTTCGCCCAGCTTGCGCGCGCTTGTTCAATCTCGTTCTTTACTTCCCTTTTGTCTTTCACTGAAGGAGGGGCGGCTGGAGCGGGAGGAATTCGACCTTGGGACTTGCGGACTGGATACGCAGGACGTTTAGTTTGAATCACCTAGATATTTTAAGTAACGTACAAGCACGAATGAAATAATCCACGAAGGATTGCCCAGTTTCGATAATTTATCATCCGAGGCATTACAAGAGTGGATTACTTTGACGATTTCGGCAAGGGCAGGACTAGATTGAGTTTCTACGATGAAATGTCCAAGGATACGCGCGCGAATTACATCCAGTTTAGACCTTTAGTCTGTAGCTTGTCCGGCAAATTGAAGATCGGCAGTAATGGCGTTACTTTCAAGCAAGCGAAGTGCGGAAGTAAGGTAAGCGTGCTTGGAATGTAGACGTTGAGCTTCTTTGGCGGAAGGAAGAGGCTGGCCCTTGGCCGTAGATACATAGACCAAGCGGCCATCGGATCGCTCGATAGAGAAAAATCTGACACAGCCACACACTGATTTGGCGTGTAAGCGCCACAGCGCCACGGTCGGACCGTTCATTTTTTTTCAGCTACCACAACTACCACAACTCCTACTTACTCTGTTCGATGGATGGGCTTCGTTTGGAAGGATGGAATAGAGATGAACCGGATGGGTTGAGTAATTGTGAGTTGAAAAGATTTTCGTTCCGTATCGAGTACTCGAGTACTTACTGTTATGTTTTTTGAGAGCTTCGTAGAATTCCGCCATACAACCACTCGTCGAGTCCGCGCCTGGGCCTTATAAGAAATGCATAATGGCTCGTGAAAATGGTACCAGAATGAATAGTATCGCCTACTCAATCGCTTTTGGGGGTGCTCATCCTGGCCCAATACTCGAAACTGTAGTTCCACCATTACGCTATGCAAAGGCGTAGGATTCTTTCTCTGAAATTTTATCTGCTGTTCTCGAAGGCTTGAGCTGTTGAGCTTGAAAGCTTGATTCACAATTGCTTAGGGTGGTTTTGGAAGGCTACAAGAGCTATTGGGCACCATTGGTACGAAACAGCCGTTTGATTATCCTTTTTCCTTAAACAACATACGTTCTTGCAGCTCATCACTCTTCTTAATCCTTGGGCCCCATGCTTCCATCATTATGCATTATTCTCGGTTCGGGAACACTGCGTGGAGATGCAAAGGAGAACAGCAGACACCGGACGGTTGGATAAACTGGATGGACACAACACGCTCGGCAACTTCCAATGCATACGCTGTATCTCCTCCTCCGAATCACTCTCCGTTTCTCCCGTCCTTCATCATCGTATGTGATCTCAAGCTCCTCCGCCAGTGCCTTCACTAATCGGCGTTTTTTGCTTCTCGTCTTCTACTTCCTCCATGGATGGTGTGCCAACTGGTGTGAGTGTTACGAAATCCCGTCAAGACTGTTCTCTCGCTCAATCATTATGCATTATCACTGATCAGTGACGGCGCCTTCCTGTCCAGCGGGCTAAACACCATATGAAACTCTTACACGTACTATGTTGGAGTCCATCCCCGATTCTGGGTTATATTCCGTTAGACTCTCGTGTCCATGGCTACCATGGTCCCGTCGTCCACCTTGGCCTCCACAACTCCCTCTCTCCCCTCCGCATCTATCAGCCTCATCCAGCAGGAACGGTTCACCGCCATTGCGGATGTTGTACAGGCCAAAAATATTTGATTACTTCAAGAAATCAGGCGCTACAGAATCTGTGACCGACGAGGTTTTCATGCGCCATTCAAGCTGCCGACCCTTGCTCATTTCCCAACTCTACCATCCCGATCGAGTCTGTTCCAATCTGCACCGCGTTGATACCCACAGTTCGCTTATTACACAACTCCCTGGCAGTACATTCGCCCTGGCTCGCCACACCTGAAACACTCACCGCTACGCCCAGGCTGCAACGGAAGGATTGTTGCTTTGCTCAACGGGTCCGAGCCGTAAACTGCAGGACAGTCCTGTAGTTCCTCCTTCTACCCTTACTTTCTTCGACTGTTGCAAACTGCTGAACCTTCACAACCATTTTCGACTTCGGCTTCACCTTTCTATCATCATCCCATCCTGTCATGACACGCCGAATACGTCCTCCAGTTGTCCTCCTGCCCGCGGCTTGTTGCCATTTGTTATATTACTTACTACATCTCATACTGGCGTATGTTTTCCCTCTTTTTACTTGCATCCACAATTTGACCTCATCTTCAAATAATCTACCTTTCGGGTAGGTAGCTTCGAAGAAGGGAAAGCCTGGCAAGCCTTGTGGAGGAAATAGTTTTTTCGATGGAAGATGGATCACAAAACCGCTTTGATTTCTCATGCCCAGAATTATCCCTAATACTCCCTAACATTTCCTTCCCCTCACCTGTGATTAGTCGTGCTAAAATTCACGCGCCCGACGCACGTAAAGATCTTGAGAAGAAAGGATAGAATCTGGAGGAGGAACCGAATAGGTAGGTTCCAGTGGATCTAATGGGAGGATAGGATGAACACCGTGAGCGAGGAAATACGGGCTAGTTCCAATAGATCGAAAATAATGCGATAATGAGCGTGCCAAAAGCCTTCGGGTACAGGCGTCTGACCACCGCGTCGGGTGTATCAGATGAGACTCTGTATGTAGACATTTCGCGGGCCTTGCTGAACGTTAAAAACTGATTGATCAATCCAGTGTACAGCATTACAATATAAAAGATAGAATGCAAAGATTGTTTTACATCATCACATTTCTCCTCTGCTCGCCGATGTTGTCCAACGAGAAACAAGACCATGGCACTGGCATCGATCTCTCGCACCATCTATCGGCGGTCTCTCGTGCGCGCAAGATCTCGCCGCTCAGAGGTCTCCAAAAATATATGAGCAAACCTGGATTAGTGAGCCTTGCAGGAGGTAACGATTTACGTCTCCACCAATTCTCTGTGCAATTTCAACCTTTTCTGTGATTTAGGTCTACCCAGTGCTGAATACTTCCCATTTGCTTCGGTAACCGGAGAAATTCTCGTTCAAAATTCATTCCCGTTGAATACCGAGTCGGAGTCGTCTCGAAATTGGTTCTGGAAGCTGTTTTCAAGGGCGGAAAAGGAAAGAACGACATCTTTTACTGTTGATAAATATCCGAAACACCCTGGAGATTTATCTTTGGAATCTTCGTTGCAGTATAGTAAGCATCTCGGGCGGCTTCGAGCAGACGTTCTTACAGCGTATTGTAGGCCTTGCTTCTGGACAACCCCAACTACAAGAGATTGTTCATGAATTTGTTGAGCGGGTCTTTCAGCCAGGGTATAGTAAATGGGCTACTTTGATCCATACCGGAAACACCGCTGGCTTCCACGCCGTTGTTCAAACTATTCTAAACCCAGGAGAGGGTCTTATGGTCTCTGAGTGGACCTATCCTGGCGCCATGGCTGTCAGTTTATTTCCCCAAAGGCCTCCATCCCACAGTCTAACTAAATGTTTTATCACAGATTGTGCAGCCTTATGATATCAGAGCAATCCCAATTGGAATGGACATCGAAGGAATGAGTAGCATCTCTCTGCGCCAAACTCTCGCTGAGTGGGACGAATCTGCCCGTGGAATGGCCCGGTAGGTGATAGTATCTTAAAGCTCACCACAAGGGCTAACTACATAGCCCAGACCCCATGTCTTGTATGTGATACCCATCGGCCAGAACCCAACTGGAACGGTTAATACGTTTCCTTTGCTCGTTGCACAAGATTTTCACATTTTTGCAGACGATGGGTGTTGCAAGGAAACGGGAGATTTACGATATCTGTGTTGAATATGGTCCGCTTTGTGTCCTTTTGAGTTGTTCACTACGTTAATCCTGCTTTCTAAGATGTCATCATTGTCGAAGACGATCCTTACTTTTTCCTTCAAGAAGGAAAATATCTGCCCAAATCCGAACGCGTACCGGAGCCTGAATTGGACGATGAAGCATTTATTGCGAGCCTCGCCCCGAGCTTCCTTAAGTAGGCTACTCAACTTTTCTTTCGCGGCTCGCTTGCCTACTATTTGCAGAATAGATTATCAGGGCCGGGTAATCCGCATGGATACGTTTTCGAAGGTATATTAAGCTCCTGCCCTGTATACTATCAATTCACTCATTTGTTCCCGCAGACTGTTTGCCCTGGAGCCCGTCTCGGATGGTTTACCTGCAACCCAATGTTCGCAGAGCGTTTCGAGAGAACAACTGAAGCTTCGGCGGCTGCCTCATGCGGATTAACTCAGATGAGGATGAATCAAAAGCGCACCCGCGTTTCACAGACCTTTTGACTAATTCAAGTTAGGTCTATGTCGCTTCACTGCTTCTGAACTGGCGTTATACTGGATACATGAGATGGCTGAAAGGCATCGTTATTAGAGGCATGTAGGATCCATCTAGGGTTTTCTCAACCCTAGGGGAGGGCCTAGCGGTGGCTTAGGAGTGGCCTAGGGTCTGCACGGCCCCTGGACATTCTGGCTTTGGAGGAGCGTAGGGTTTGGACTTGGTGCGCTGGGGGAGGGACTGTAGTGTGGGCAGGGTGCTGATATTAGAGGTTTATGGGGCTTGGGCTGTATGCTGTATAACATAGAGTATATATTTTCACACATCCACCCACCTCCAGGAGATGTGCGGTGTACTCTGTGGACTCTATGACTTGCCCACATCAGGAGACGTCTACGACGTGCACTGTGTACTTGCACAAATTCAGTAAGTCATAGAGTACACAGTGTATATACCTCCAGGCACGTCCACGACGTGTACGGTGTGCCACCTTACCATGATGTGCACTCTGTACTTGATCAATTTTGTGTACTCTATGACTCCCACACATCCAGGCACGTCCACGACGTGCGTGGTGTACATTATCACGCCTGGTACGTCCACGTCCATGGATTTGTCCGGGTGGTGGAGTGCGCGGTGCGCATCAGGGCTGGCGTTGGTAGCATACACCGCACACGTCGTGGACGTGCACGAATGTGTAAAACACAATGAAGAACCAAAAAATCACTGGCCAGAGAGGGAATCGAACCCCCGCCTACTTCATATGCGTAAAACTGGAACTTATTAGCATACACAAGCCATACTCTATGACTTGCACAAATCATAGAGTACACAGTGCATACACCTCCAGGCACGTCCACGACGTGCGTGGTGTACCCTATCAATGCTAGTATACCACCTTACCTTGATGTGCACTGTGTACTCTATGACTTCCACATATCCAGGCACGTCTATGACGTGCACTGTGTACTTTATCAATACACAGTGCATACACCTCCAGGCACGTCCATGACGTGTACGGTGTGCCACCTTACCATGATGTGCACTCTGTACTTGATCAATTTTGTGTACTCTATGACTCCCACACATCCAGGCACGTCCATGACGTGCATGGTGTACACTATGACCCCCCGATACATCCACATCCATGAATTTGTCCAAGTGGTAAAGTACACAGTGCACGTCATAGACGTGCTTGGATGTGTGGAAGTCATAGAGTACACAAAAGTTATCAAGTATACAGTGCACATCAAGGTAAGGCGGTACACTGGCATTGATACGGTACACCGTGCACGTCGTGGACGTGCCTGGAGGTGTATGCACTGTGTACTCTATGACTTGCACAATTTAACGTGGGATGTAGTCATGGCCAGATAGTCTAGTGGTAAATGACGACTTGGTAGAATAACCTGTGAGCTCCAGTACACTTCTATCAAGTAGGCGGGGGTTCGATTCCCTCTCTGGCCAATGATTTTTTTTGGTTCTTCATTGTGTTTTACACGTTTGTGCACGTCCACGACGTATGCGGTGTACGCTATCAATGCCAGCCTTGATGTGCACTGTGTACTTTATCAATACACAGTGCATACACCTCCAGGCACGTCCACGACGTGCAGGTGTGTACCACCTTACCTTGATGTGCACTGTGCACTTGATCACTTGCACAAATTCATGGATGTGGATGTATCGGGGGTCATAGTGTACACCATGCACGTCATAGACGTGCTTGGATGTGTGGAAGTCATAGAGTACACAAAAGTTATCAAGTATACAGTGCACATCAAGGTAAGGCGGTACACTGGCATTGATAGGATACACCGTGCACGTCGTGGACGTGCCTGGAGGTGTATCCACTGTGTAATCTATGACTTGCACAATTTAACGTGGGATGTAGTCATGGCCAGATAGTCTAGTGGTAAATGACGACTTGGTAGAATAGCCTGTGAGCTCCAGTACACTTCTATCAAGTAGGCGGGGGTTCGATTCCCTCTCTGGCCAATGATTTTTTTTGGTTCTCCATTGTGTTTTACACGTTTGTGCACGTCCATGACGTGTGCGGTGTACCCTATCAATGCCAGTGTACAAACTTACCTTGATGTGCACTGTGTACTGTATGACTTGCACAAATTCATGGATTACATGAATTTGTGCAAATCATAGAGTACACAGTGTATACACCTCCAGACACGTCCATGACGTGCACGGTGTACCACCTTACCTTGATGTGCAATGTGTACTTGATCACTTTCGTATACTCTATGACTTCCACACATCTATGCACGTCCATGACGTGCATGGTGTACACTATGACCCCCGATACATCCACATCCATGAATTTGTCCAAGTGATCAAGTGCACAGTGCACATCAAGGTAAGGTGGTACACACCCGCACGTCGTGGACGTGCCTGGAGGTGTATGCACTGTGTACTCTATGATTTGTGCAAGTCATACAGTACACAAAAGCGATAAAGTACACAGTGCACATCAAGGTAAGTTTGTACACTGGCATTCATACAACAAACCTGTCAGCAATGGTAATTTGTCTTTCCCACTGCCACTCCATCTGCTCATTAAACCTTCTCTTGTACTCAGGGCATCCATGCACGTCCACGACGTGCGCGGTGTACCCAATTGCTCTTTCACACATCCACGCTGAGTATCACCCACTTTCTCTGTAGTGTACACTGCGTACTCTATCAATTCTGCACCTCATGTGGGCAAGTGAACAAGTATGGATGTGTGAATTTGTGCAAGTGGTAAAGTACATAGTGCACGTCATGGACGTGCCCTGATGTCTGACAGACCTTACATCCACATAATGCGTGGACGTCCACAACGCGCACGGTGTACTCTATCACTTCCACCCATTTGAACTTGAGTTTTTTTACACCTCCAGGCACATCCACGATGTGTGCGGTGTACACCATCACTCCCACTCATCTAAATATCCATGCCAGTGTACCACCTTACTTGATGTGCTGCACAAGTCATATAGTACGCAGTGCACGTCGTAGACGTCCCTTGATGTGGGCAAGTCATAAAGTACACACAAAAGTGACCAAATATAAAGTGACGAGGTACACAGCTCACGTCGTGGATGTGCACAGATGTATGAAACACAATGAAGACCAAAAAAACCATTACATTGACAAGATTGGCCAGAGAGGGAATTGAACCCCCGCCTATTTGGTGTTCGATGATCTTCGTATTGTTTATAAGAAAACCACCGAATATTCTACCAAATCGTCCTTTGCCACTAGACTATCTGACCATGACTACTAGCAATGTTAAACAAAACCTTATGAGCATGAAATAATCTAATAATCAATCCCACCTGAGCCCACAACAAACTTGGCAGCAACGGTAAATTGTCTTTCCCACTGCCACTCAACCATTAAACCTTCTCTTGTGCTCAATCCATGCACGCCCATGACATGCGCCGTGTACCCCAAGTGCTCCCGCTCATCTTCTGTTGTCTTTCACAGATCCAGGCACGTCCACGACGTGGCCTGTGTTCTCTATTACTGGAACTGTATTTTTTTTCACACATCCTTGTACGTCTGTGACGTGTGCTGTGTATTCCGACCCCACAGAAAACCAATAGATGCTCGACATGATATGAGACAAGTAGGCCAATCCAATCATAATTCATGGCATTATGAGATCGTGAAGAGACCCAGTCCAATGGTCTGAGAGGAGAGTGATCGTGTGCACAGTGCACGTCGTAGACGTGTACAGATGCTCTGATGATAAATTCACTGACCATTAGAGTAAAGGTTCTCTCATGAATTCATGCATGTCCACGATGTCCAATGATCACTGGTCTCTTCACAATCTCATGATACAACTAATATAACTGATATAATTAAACTACCATCAATCACAATCAGATTGGCCCTACTCTGTGCCCTGGTGATATGGCCTATCGCGCCGAATGGGTACTTAACCCCCCGGCCTGTGAATGGTACCGAAAGGTGGTCAGAACCAGTGGATGTCTTGGGCCAAAGGGCTAAAGATTCTATTATTCAGATCAGCTGCAATAGAATATTCTTTGTACTGTGTGTTTTTCAGATACTTAGTCTACACAGCGCACGTCGGGGACGTGCATGGATGTGTGAAAAACCTGGAAGTGAATTGGTATCATCATGTGCGGTGTGTATGTTCTCACTCCTGTCCATTTGTGCATGGATCTTTTATTGCCTTGAATGCATCCATACACGTCCACGACGTGCCCTGTGTACACATTCATGCACCCCCAAAATAGAAACATCTTTCAATACCTACGTCGCATGCGGTAGAGTGCACAGGGCACGTCATGGATATGCAAGGATGCTTTAAAGCTAAATTCACTGATGACAGGGGAGTGATAGTGTACACAGTGCATGTCGTGGACGTGCATGGATGTGGGAGTGATACTGTATGCAGTGCACATGGTCGGGGTGTGTACACAGCACATGCTTGCGTATGCTAATAAATGCTTTTTTAGCATAGGTTGAGAGTCAGTGGTTCCCCAGCGAACGTCCGCTGCAGCATATTCTTTCCCTGTTGTGTAAGAGTATTAAGAGACCAAAGAGATGTATATTCAAATTGCCAATGAACGCAATAGTCTAGTGGCAAATGACGATTTGGCAAAATACAAAGTAAATCTGCGACAGAACTGCAGGTGTATTGGGTACCAAGTAGGCGGGGGTTTGATTCCCTCTCTGGCCATGTTGTTTACCTTGATTGATTTTTTGGCTAGACGCTATAATGTCCATTGCTTTTCTTGTGTAGGTCATCACTCCTACTCATCTGTACATGGCTTGTTTATTGCCTTGCACCAAATCAGTTTATCTTGAAGGAGTGTACACAGCACACGTCGTGGACGTGCATATATGCATTGGATATGGATTGACTGATCTGTCAACTCATACACCTTATGCACACAGCACACGTCGCAGACGTGCATGGGACAATTGGACTATAGATCGACTGACTTGTCCAAGTTGATAGGGCTTGCGTACAGTGCCCCATCAGAGGGGGCAGTGATGGTGCGCACTGCGCACGTCGTAGACGTGCATGGATGCATATTAGACTATAGATCCATTATTCTGTCCACAGCGCGTACACGTACATGTGGTAAAGGGCACAGCGCACGTCGTGGACGTACACTCCATGCACGTCGTGGATGTACATTCCATGCACGTCGTGGACGTACATTCCATGCACGTCTATGGCGTGCCCTGGGTCCACTAGTACTAAAGATCTGAATATTAGAATCTTTCATCACAGTTAATCACAGTCCAATGCATCCAGACACGTCTACGACGTGCACGGGGTGCACAATCACTCCCGCCTCATCTGCAATGTCCACGATGTGTCCAAGTCTTTGTTCACACATCCATGCACTTCCCTGACGTGTCCTGTGTATGCACCCCCACAATGTGCATTGTGTATACAATCATGTCCACGACATGCCATGTGTGACTCTGCCATATGCTATCCTCGATTCAAGCTAGATGTGGTCAAGTGCACAGGGCACATTGTGGATGAGCACCATGTGGTAGTATTATCTGCCCTACCGGTAGCTAGCTTCTTACCTTCATGCTTTATATTTCCGTTCACTATATACTAGCGAACAACACCATTACTCCCGTTATTTATATTCTATCCTCCTCATATTCCGCCCCATTGTACCCTACTAACCTTCCTAGAAACCTCTACTCAGGCGGGCACACTCATACGATTCGAGTATTCGACTACCATTCTCCTCACAGTCTCCTCCTGATGCAATCAATCTAATTGATTTGCGATCAATCACGATCGGATCGGCGTTACTTACTACGCTGGTACTACCTCCCACTTGTCTTGCATCGTCTCGAATGGATATCTAGCCCCCCGGCTTGTGGATGGTACGGAAGGACGGTCATGGTCAGTAGATGCGATAGCCCGAAGCCCTAAGAATTTTAATATTCGGATCTTTCGGAATGCATTTTTCTGTGTTTTACCTTTCTTCCGTTGATCTCTCTCTTGCCTTAACCATTATTCCCCTCCCACTCCCGAAGCTTCTCCGCACTGCCTAGGACATTAATATCTGTTGTCGGTGCATTAGGATTTGGTCCATGTCCGCTCTGTCTTCCCCTTGGTATGTAACAATAGCCGAAGGTATTTCTTACTCTATTGGACTGTTTTCTATGTTTAAGTAGCTAGTTACAAGAATTAGTTACTTGTAGTGCTGCTTTAGCCACTAACATTGGTAGTATAGTAGTATAGTTCGTATAGTTATAAGCAGCACAGCGACGCTAACATTGTGTGCGGATGCACAGCTAATAGTATAGTAGTAGAATAAGTACTTAGTATCATTAGTTTCTTGAAGTAGTACTGGTAGTACGGGGCCGCTAACTTGTCAGCGGATGCAGCCCAGGCTGTGCCAGTAGTATAGTAGTATAGTTAGTTACTGGTAGTAGTACTGGCTGCAGGCGACGCTAACATTGTTAGCGGATGCACGGCTAATAGTATAGTAGTAGAACAAGTACTTAGTATAATTAGTTACTTGAAGTAGTACTGGTAGTATGGGTCCGCTAACTTGTTAGCATATGCATCCCAGGCTGTGCGAGTAGTATAGTAGTATAGCTAGTATAGTTAGTCGGTTAGTCGGTTAGTCGGTTAGTCGGTTAGTAGTACTCGTAGGCGACGCTAACATTCTTAGTGGATGCACGTCTAATAGAATAGTAGTAGTAGTTAGGATAATTAGTTACTTAGCAGTACTGGTAGCACCAGGCCACTAACATTGTTATGCACTTCAGGCTGTGAAATTTAGTACACTGAACGTTGGACTGCACCGACCACAGCGTGCACTGTGTACGCTATCACTCCCCCTCATCTGTGCACGTCCAAGACGTGTACACTACCACAAACATTCATGCACCTCAGTTCACACTATACGATCCTGGTATCCCGGTGATGTTCTATACCAGAATCATCGGGTATTCGTCCACGACGTGCATGGCGTACTATATGACCCCACTCATCTGTGCATTAAACCTTGTATTGTCCTTAGGGCATCCATGCATGTGCACGACGAGCACGGTGTACCAGATCGCTCCCACTGTTTATCATCCGCTGTCTTTCACACATCCAGGCACTTCCACGACGTGCCCTGTGCACTTTGCCACATGTATGTGTACTGAACGTTATATGCACTTACAAGTGGTCAAGTGCCCAGGACACGTCGTGGACGAGCACGGATGCTTTGAACATGGATGGTGGAAGTAATAGTGTACACAGCGCACGTCGTAGACGTGCATGCATGCATTTGACTATAGATCTACTGATCTGGGATGCAATCAATCTGATCGAATTGCCATCAATCACAATCAGATCGGCATCGCTCTGTGCCCTGGTGCTATGGCCTACTTGTCTTGTATCCCGTCGAATGGGTACTTAATCCCCCGGCCTGTGAATGGTACTGATGGATGTTCAGCACCAGTGGATGCATTCGTTCAAAGCTCTAAGGATTCTAATAGTCGGATCTGTCGCAATAAAATATTCTTTGTACTGAGATAGCGTCGGCGGCGTGCATGATACTTAATGATCCATCGTTTCCTTCAAGTGTGTTAATATCGTATATACAGTTCATCGAATGTTAAGCTATCTAATCCTCCTCCCAGCTAGGTTCTTCACGACATAAGATATGAGGAGCTGGCCCTGAAGTTCGTGGAGGAAGCCTCGTAAACCCCTTGGGCTTCTGGCTCGTGTTCCACATCCGATCCGATCCAGCAAAAGGCAACCACTTAAGTGGCAAAACCTTTTTACGAATCGCTCCTCGAATTTTTTCCACCGTTTCCTCGTCAGCAGTAGCACATAGAGCCTTCCAATCCCGGTAGTATTGGGACGTAGGGTAGTTCTGCGCTTTGGGGGAAGTCTCGTGTCCCTTCGGAGGAAAAAGATGTCGAAATACTTGCTCTCGAGATGCCGGAGTTCCCACCTTCCAAAAAACTTCATTCCACATATCAGAAAGCTTCAGGTTGTTATACAAGTCTTCCGTCACCCTCACTCGCTCCTCTTCGTTAAGCTTCATATATGATGGTCCACCACCCTGTTTCGTAGTAGAACTCTTCAACGCCATGTCCACGAGGAACTGCCTGTAGATGCGATACACCTTGAAGTCAATATCTGGAGAGGTATTCGTCTGCTCGTCGTCCACCTCCATATCGGATCCATCATCCACTAGAGGTAAAGGCAGGCTGAGACCTTTCGATCCCAAGTTGAATAAATTGACATCTCGTGGGTCGGTGTCACTCTCCACAAAGGTCCGCGTTCGGTGAGTTTTGTTTGTTACGACTCGGCGCACGGGTTGGACTCCACGCGGAATGATCCCAACTGGATGAAACCGATATTCAATATCACCCACAGACCCTTTGAAAAGGTATTCGAATGATTTCGGGGGGAGTGTACGCGGTGTATCGGTGTCCCTCGCCATTCGCGGAACCTCGAAATTCAATATGATCCGGCGAGGAAATATGGCGCCATACGGATTATACGGAACATCTAACAACAAGTCTTCATCACCGTCACTGTCTTGTCCTCCCGTCGCCTGGTATCCTCCTTTAAACAAAAGAGTCTCGGGATCAGGATCCACAGCATCAGTCAAAGGCAGCACAGCTCTCATGAGGTCTCGTGCGGCGGATCCATCATCAGGTCGAGCATGAAGAGAATTAACGAGCCACACGGAGGCAGCGGTCAAAAGAAGTGCATCAGATGTTACCCGAAACTCTGGAGAGCCCATGGCTTGCTTCATGAGGAGCCTGCTTATTGCTTCTAACCGGTGTGCTCGGAAGTTCCTGTAAAACTGTTGAACAACATATTCGTAAATCTTCAAGTCGATAAAACTTACCACCATACTGTCCGTCGAAACCCCAGCATACATTCTTGAATAGCACCAGAGTCAAACCTTGTCAGCACTGTACATGCGTGGCGAAACGGTACTCGAACCTCGATGCGTGCATTCGATGTATTCATGTCCATCGCTTCCACAAAAAGCTTTTGGAGTCCAGTGATAAAGGGGGCCGGCTGCTTCACTCCCATCGCTTCAGAAATCGACATGAATTTCCCGTGATGATTACCTTCCGGATTGTAAGTAAGGGCCTTGTCCGTCGAGTACAGTTGAAAGTAAACCCCTTCAAAAGCACCAGCAGCCCGAACACCAGGCTCAATTCGGCAACCCGATACACCTAGCAGATGGCTGACAATATCCCGGGAGTACTTTGAGCTTCCCAGCGAAGTAATCCGAACAGCGTCCTCGGAACGTATTCCAAGCACTTCTTCAACAACCCGAGACTGCGCAGCTGTCGACCATTGAAGACAGAGTTGATTTGCGCTAAAAAACTCCACTCCCACATCAATCCACCACTCACCCTCCTCGAAAACGTTCTCCTCCAAGCCGATAGTCGTGCAGAACTCCTCAAGCTTTAACCTCGCCATGGTTCGACTGGTTAAGTGTTGCGTAGCGTGTTTATATCCCCTAGCCGTATGGAGGAAGAAGAAATCGTTGGCCCAGTCAATATTCCCAGCAGATAGATAATATCGAAGTGTGGAACCAAGTTCTCGGACATGACTTCCAGGAATCATCTTCGATTGATAGCCCATATGGCCTGAGGATTTCCTCGCACGGAACAGCTCGGCTTGGTAAGTAGGAGCCCAGTCGGAGACATCTTCTGGAAGCAGCTCAGCAATGGTAGGACGTAGACCCACCTCGTAAAATTGGGTAAGCTGATCCAAGGTCAGAGGCTTCGATTGCTGACCGCCCTCTCTCGTTGCTAAACTAGGAAAACATATATGAATTTGGCCTCGAGTTAACCACGCAGCCAATTGCAAGTTGGGGATCCTATGAATCGGTGTCTATATTTTTAAATTAGTGACGTGTGGAACATCATTTGTCAAATTCTTACCTGGATTATTTCACCGTCGTCTTGCACCACAGGCCATCGAAGGTGAATACTGCTGGTCAATGCTGCTGCTGGTATGGGTACCGGATAAACTGACAGCGGTGTAGATACCAGAAGGTTCTGGGAAATTCCAATCAGAGAGTCAAAGTCTCTAGCCATCGAGATATCTTGGTTGGCCCCGATCCTGTTCTTGTTGACGTCCACAAAAGCTTGGATGGCTTGACCTTCCCTGTCCGTTGTCCTTCCTGTAAACGTAGGTGTTAGGCTAATGCTTCGATGCTCATGAACATAGTTTCACCAGTCAGCATAAACTGAATGAACCCAATGTCATCGTTAAGATCGTCCAGCTTTCCGGCAGCAACGACGTAATCTCGGAGAGAGTAGCTTTTGATTTCAACGGACATGATGAAGGGGTTGAAAGTCCAGTCCACAAAACTTCGAGCTTAAATAAAGGAACAGGTTTATTATCACACAATACAGAAAAAATGGAATAATGTATCGAGTCATGTCGCTTCAATCCACGCCCTCACAGATAGCATGATATCGCACGCAGTGACCCAGCATAACCTCGCTTCAAGCTGAATTTGCTCTCTTGCAGATTGAACATGTAGCGACGGAGCATAACTTCGCTTGAGATAGAATGCGCAGTGGCAGATAGAGAGTCAAGCGACGGAGCATAACTTTGCTCGAGAACTTAATTCACTGCCTCCCAGATAGAACATCCAGTCCCTGAGCATACCCTTTGAATTTGCTGCCTTGCAGATAGAGGTTGTAGCGACGGAGCATAACTTTGCTTCAAACTAACAACAACTACCTTGTGTCTGCAACGAGGCGGATTCAGTTGTAAGCGAATATGCTGTGTCTCTCTACCCGTTATCTGCCACCTGGCAGATTGGGCTGGAGGCAAAGTTATGCTCCGTGTCGCTAAAAGCTCTATCTGCAAGGCAGCAAATTCAAAGGGTATGCTCAAGGACTGGACATTCTATCTGGGAGGCAGTGAGTTAAGTTCTCCAGCAAAGTTATGCTCCGTCGCTCGACTCTCTATCTGCCAGTAGAGGCAACCGGGTGTAAACGGGACCATTGACACTCCAGACAACATGGCGGTAAAGGAACAAGAGCAATTGTATTATCTGACATATGCCTCCCTTAATAAACCTATCCAATTACCTAAGTGGCGGAGCGACTACTCTAACGATGCGACGGCTAGAATTCGGTCAGCTACACCGCAGTAATCGAGCCCAATGACTCGAAATCTGCATGCATCCAGCTTCGAGTCAACTCTCAAAAAAATTATTGCGATATATATATATGTACCAAGTCATCCATGATACGCATCTCACCTTTCCTCCCCAACTTTACACCTCGCTTTCCCTGCCATGCCCAGTCATACCGTAGCTAGTGCTCTCATCAAACTCTACTTCACTGATCCCTCCGCTTCACCACTCGGTCATCCCTGGGGATGGCCAGTCTGGCAGGACATTACCGGGGTGAAACATGGCCTCTTTCCATCGGACGATACACTACTTCCGAAAGGTCTCTCTCGAACCGACGTGGAGGATATCGCGTCATACTTTGCCGCATATAACGGGCTCGACAGCGAAGAAAAGAAAATCAAGTTCGCAGTCAATTCCAAAGGCGCTTCCGAGTTCCCAGGCCGTAAAAAGTGGGCTACCTATGTTACAAAGAGGTGGGAGTCATGGAAAGTTCATGCGACAATCGTGCAGTGTCTTCACCAAGCTGGTATTCACCCTGTTACGATTCTACTTAACGAGGATAATATCGATGCAGAGTGGCCCTCCGCCGAGATGTATCTTCCCGCGGCTCTGGAAAGTATCGCTCTCTCTCTGTTTGGACCTGAGGCCTATGGCGATGACAGAAATCCACAACTTTTACTTCCGCTGGCATTGCGAAGGCCTTTGAACGCCATTGTCATACGCTCTTGGGATCGTATCAGGCGGCACATCATCAGAGACAAAGGTAGAATCATCGAGATCGAAAAGGCAGCTCTAAAAGCGTTCGATGGTGTGTATACTTAGTTTCCCATGTAACATATGCATGCTAATCAACTCTTTAAATCTTTTACTTAGCCCTCAGCCAAGGTAAACCTACGAAAACCAAAATCACGGCGACCATTCGTGCGGTAGGAAAGTGGAAAGACATTGCGGAGCTCTACTCTACTCGAGAAAACCTTGAAAAGGCAGAGAAGATGCTCGATCAGGTGAACGATATCATGAGCGCAATCGGTGCAGCGGTGCGACCTGCAAACGTCAAATCGGATAAACAGCAAGGTGCGATATCACACATAAGTACCAACTCCACTCCTAACTGCTGTAATAGAAAAAGCCAACGTGAACGTTAACCTGATGGAATTCAAAAGTCTTGCCACACCGGAGGACTTGGAAGAACTTGTCCAAGTATACGATCAATATTTTCGGACCTACGACGATGAAAACAGTCAGCCCATCGGTAGAGACTTCTCCGTTCAGCTTTTGGATCTTGAGGTCGCAGATCTTGGTATGGAATTCGAGGCAAATCTCAATGTCGTGGATCTCGCTCATAGATTGGGCTTTCGGAAGGATAATCTGCCACTCCAGTTCAATCGTTTTCGTAACATAGCTGGTTTCACTCCATGGGATAAGCCTGCGTTGTTTACCCCATCACTTCAGCAAACAGACTCTCTCGTCTCCCTGCAACTTCATTGGCACCAGCTCGCTGGTGTCCATTCCATTATTCGTAACACTTTTACCGCAACTTCATCACCGGGACACTGTACTGGAATTCTCGAATGTGACGAGGTAGGCCTTGGAAAAACAGCGCTGGCGATCGCCGTTATTGGATTTTTGAACCAAGCCGTAGCGCTTCAGGAAGCTAAAAAACCTCTGCCACCGATACTTCGTAAGATATTCTCCCCTTTCTTCACCATACACTTACGCTTATTCGCTACACTTGGGCAGAAAGTTTTCCCTATCTTCAAGACACGAAAATTGTACCAGCACTTCCTCATCTTATCATCATGCCAGGAACGTTACGCTCTCAGTGGCTCCAAGAGCTGAAAACCCTGTTTCTGCCGAAAAGCATTGACATCTTCCAGTACGACTGTCCCAAGTCTGGAAATCCAGGATTTTGGGATCCCACAGGACCATTTCACTCTTCGAAACACCAGCTTCAAAACCGCATTATACTTGTCACCCATTCCGTTGGTCATTTATCCCGTCATGAATTCTAATCGCTAATGATGTATGTGCTCAGTCTCTTCAGAACGACTTTTCCCGTGTGTATCAAAGCTCACGTGGAGCCTCAAGCTGGACCAAAAAACCTAGCGAGTTGCCTCAGCGAACTCGAGAGCTCAAGGAAACGTTATATCACCAGGAATATCTGACAGTTTCCCTGGATGAAGCTCACGAAATGCGAAATCTTGGCCCAAAATATTACTCTGCCTTGACAGCACTCAAACAAGGGCGGATCAAGCTGGCTCTAACTGCGACGCCTCTTCTTACATCACCCAAGGTATATTTGCCCTGTTTTCTATGACTCGTGTCGTTAATAATTTCGTTCCACAGGATCTCATAGCAATGGGTCGTCTTCTCGGAATACCTCATTTTCTTTCCGATGAATCGGCTGATGAAATCCGAACCGATGGTTCTGAGCTACGAAAAGCTAAGAAAATCGACGACGATGGCTTGTCCGTCCAGAAGGCTCAGATTATCGCAGTTCGGCGAATTCAAAAGCAGTTCTTCGGCCATGTTCTGCGACGTACTGCAAATAGTCTTAACTGGGAAAAGAAAACCCTTCTCACCATCCCGCCGTACAAAGATATCATTGGAGTTTTATCTCTGACCGATCGGGAGACTGAGATCCTTACGCAGCGAGCAGATGATGCGAAAGCAAAGTAAGTTTTCTTAAACAGAATTTGATTTGTTGACAAATTGTTGTCAGTGTCATCTCGGGAAATAATACGGGCAAGTTCCAAACAAAGGTATAAAAAATCCACTTCAAGTGTCTGTTATTAACCTGTTTCATATGCAGAAATTCTATCTCGAATATCGGCTGTGCGTTGCATACGCTAAATCGGATCCCAATAGTCCAAACCCCAATTTTAAATCGTTGGCGGAGTGGAAAAATATCAAGTCTACGAAAATGGACGTCTGTGCGAAGATCTGCGCCTACTATCTCAATCGGGATGATGTTCCTGATGTGACATTTACTGACGGAAAGCTTATTTTTCCAAAAATCTCTAAGCTTGACCCCGCACTCAGCCACTTAAAGACTCGGAAAATTTTGATTTATTCGGAATTTCCCTCAATGACGGCCTTACTTCGAAAGGTCAGGCTTTATTGCGCGGTACCACGGAATATTACTGATTTTTACTTAGGTTCTTCGACTCTACAATGGAACTGAATCCTTAGCGATTGATGGCACCATGTCATTCGACAAACGAACCGAGACAGTGGCAGAATTTTACAAGCCTGATAGCGCGCGGGTGTTGATCTTTTCCAGCGTCGGAAGCGCGGGGCTCAACTTGTCCATAGCAGATGTAGTGATATTTTTTGTGAGCATTCTATTTTCCTAGAACGCTAAAGCGTAAACTTTATGCGGACAGGATCAATCGTGGTCATCCCAAGACGAGATTCAGATTCGGGGGAGAGCGCATCGACAACCACAGAAAAAAGAAGTCAAAGCGATTCATTTACTTGCTGAAAATTCCACCGATATCTTGATCAACAATTTAGCACGCGGAAAGAAAGACATGTACGATGCCTTCGTGCATAAAAATCTTGCCAAAGGTAGGCTTATTGCGCGCTTGCATAGGCTATTTGTCTTTTCACCTAAACATCGATAGAGCTGGCAGGTCTTCTCAGTGGAGATATAGTTGATGCAGGTCCAGAGGACGGAGAAGCGATTCAAGACCCCATCAATGCGCCAGAGAAACCTAAGAAACGTAAAATGAGTCGCAAGGGCAAGGGCAAGGAAAAGGCGCCTGAAGAAACGGCGCAGGCACCAGAAAAGGAAAACGAAGATGGTGAAATGGACATCGTGCAAAATTCTCTTCTGGAAAATCAAAGTCAACCCGATCCTCAGGCGTTCGAGTCAGCACCCACCACCGACGTAGACGGAATGGATATTGCGGAAGATCCTCATGCGTTCCAGAGCACCGACGCTGAGGGAATGGGCGTCACGGAAGAAGGTACATTATATCGATGAGTTTTGAATTCTGATTTATTTAAACATAGAGGGAGAACTGGGCTTTCCTACCGATGAAGCTTCCCTATCTGGAGGTATGTTTATTAGTTTGACCCATTCGCATGCTGAATCGGTTTTCTCTCAGCTGACATGGAAATAGACTTTCAGGCCATGCTTATATCTCCGGTGAAGCCCACTGCTGCTGCTCTTCAGTCCCCGGCAAAGATTTCTGCGTCTCAAAGTTGGGGACCCGACTCATCAGACGATGAACTACTGAGACCTCCTCCGTCCAAAGGCAGTCGGAAAACTACAAGGGCTGGAAACTCTCGAATGGTAGCTCAAGAAAAGTCTGTTGATACATTGGAACGAAAAAGCGACAATGGTAAGCTTTCAAAACCCGTATGAAGAGACAGGCTCTGGAAACATACGACTCACACAGGAACAAGTCACACACCAGACAGCCCTCAGTCTGCAAAAAGCCCACCACCCAAAAGAAGGAAGACAGATTCCCAGACTGCAGATTCACAGACGAAGCCAAAAGGTAACGAGTTACCTGGTAAATTTAATCTTTCTAACCGCATCCAATATAGTGGGACCACTTGTTAACTTAAAGAAGACAGCGAAGCCAAAAAGTTCTCGTTCAGACAAGCCAAAAAGTTCTCGTTCAGACAAACCACAACCAGGTATGTGACAGGAGATATGGAAACCGGCGTAATCTAACACATTTATGTGAGCAGAGAATCGAGGCCGTCCCGTAACTAAGAAATCCCAGGCTGCACCTGCTTCAACTTCACGGTCATCAGCTGGACCTTCTTCCACTTCACGAGCATCCACGAGTCAGCGCCCTATCTCGTTGAACCAATTTTCCACCAGGCTGGAAAGTCAAAGTATCGAAGACGAAGAGGATGTACCTCCTCCACGACATTCCACAATTCCATACGAGCGGAGGCGAAAGGATGGTAGCAAGGGTTAAATCAAAGATGTGTGCGATGTTGACTCCCTGTTTATCTCATAGATAAGTAATGCACTGACCTGGGTGATGACATCGTTGCTACCGGTCTATTGAATCATACGATCGTAGGTTTTTGGTCGAATAAATCACCACCATTAACATATCTGTGATGAGAAATACCAGTACCCACAGAATAGTTTCTACTTTACATGTTTGAGAGATTGATCAAGTTTCTTCAACCACGCCCCTACTTCCTCATTCTTGAATTCTTCCCACCTAATGCGTTCTGAGCCACCACGCTGCATAGCTGCCTTCCACGCCAAAAAGATATTACGTGCACCTTCCTGCCATCCAAGCTCCTCGGAGATCTGTGGAGCCATGTTCGATACTCCTTGGTTTCCTTTCTGCAGTTCCTCTTTTTCCTTGTCCTTCGTCTCCTTGTTGAGTTTCTTCCACTGGGGCCACCAATTGATCATTTTTTCGTTCACCATTTTCGCAATTTCTAGGCCTTGTAAGCTCCAGGTTGACACAGCGATATGGATAGACGTGTCCAAGGAGAGGCAGCAGTGGATGGTAAGGGGTGAGACGTCAAAACAATCGCCTTTCTGAACCAAGTATACCTGCATATCCTCCATGTTGCTCATATACGCTTTGAGCGAATGCTCCGGGTGGTAATCCGGCTGGTGTAAATTCCGGAAGATCCACGAGAGGTTTTTGTCCGTCGGTGGCCAAACTACCCATACCTTCGAACCCCTTGCCTGGTAGATTCGGATCCCGTAACCAAACCCATCCCTGTGAGCAGATGTGATGCTTCCTGGCTGAGTTAATGTCGCTGGTCGCTCATTCGGAGGGTCGAAGATAATGGTAGAGGACTCCCAGCGTATGCCAAGATCTCTCAGCCCGTCGCGAGCAGCTGACGGCCAACACTCAATGATGGAATAGTACGGATCAAGGGGTTCGACTAGAAGCTCACGGTCGAAGAAATTCGCCATAAGCTTCCCTAAAATCCCAATAAGAGTAGAAAAAAAACTGGCTGAGTAAAGACTTACCCAACGAGGGAGTCACTGTCATTCCCAGCGAGCCAATTGTTGCTTTTCTCACGTCAACTGCTAAGTCTGTCCAGATCATCGAGGAATCAAAGGGTGATTTCATAACTGGAGTGGGGGCTTTGGTGAGAAGAGGGCCAGAATCCTGCGTATCGATTGAATAGACTGGTTGATTTGACAGAAGTTGCAGGAACTCGGCGACTCGTTCACGGATCCGGAGGTGCCTACAAGAATCTGGGTCCCAGAGTGCTTGAATCTTTTCAACTGGAGTCATGTTCTCTGGAATCCGTTCAGCATCGGGTGAACGTCCCTGAAGAAGGTGAGCTTACCGTTGTAAACACTTCTCGATGGATCCGGATAAATCTTTTGTTTTTTCTGTGCATAATCAGATGATTTGCAGCGAAAAAGTAGCAAAAATAACGTACCTGGATATGGGTCGAAGGCCCCGCCTCAGGAGCATCTTCATTGGTGGCTTTGTTCTTCTTGGTCGCTTCATTGGTGGCTTTGCTGTTCTTCATCGTCATTTTTCTGAGCCCCTTGTTCTAGAAAAGAATTATTAATCACTTAATAAACCACTACAACGTTCTCACCTCGTTTCCTTCCACATTATCAATACTTATCGGATATTTGTTGTTATTATACGTGATCCAATGCAGGTGGTGTGTATCCCATGTATAGCGGTGGGCACTTGGATGAAAGAATGTTTGACCCTCAGGTTTCTCCTTCCAGTCAGAGCCATCGAAGACCCAATAGCGTTTAGATGTAGTGTTCAGATGCAGATAACCAATCTTTGGATTGGGACTATCGCAGATAGTATGATACTGAAAACGCGTGGCCGCAGGAGCAGCCGGTGATGTCGAGTATATGGTTTGAATATTCTGACCCTTTACTGTACGAGATTTTGAAACCATAAGGGTAGCATCGGATAGATCTTAATGCTCATGTGGGCTTGAACTGGGTAAGTACGTCCAGATGAAAACTTACCGGTGGCGTTTGGCGTATTGCTTTGTGACATTGGATCGATTCGATTGGATTAGAAACGCGTTATAGTGTGTTCGAGAGGCTTGGGGGGAAGTGGCGTTGTCGTCGAACGTAACGAAAAGAGAGTTCGGGCGCTTATTGCTGCGCAACGTATTATTAGGTAATACGCGATCTTGATCCCACTCGATGACTCTTCTCCCCGGTGGTTCTTGAAAAAGATATGGAAAAATATATATCCTGATCCTATACGCTCTATTCTGTCGTCCATTCGTTAATTAGTTCGTTCATTTGTGCGGGACAGAAAATTTTCTGGAAATTGATGGGAAACCCACGCTCGTAAGTCGTATGTATGCCCGATAGGCATAGAAGCAGCCGATAGTCTTAATTAATTGACTTAAAGAGAATGGACACCTATATGGTGTATTCTGCCGTCCATTCGTTCATTCGTTCGTGCGGGCTGAAAGTTTTCCAGAAAGTTTTCCAGAAAGTTTTCCAGAAATTTTTCAGAAATTGATAGGAAACCCACGCTCGTAAGTCGTATGTATGCCCGATAGGCATAGAAGCGGCCAATAGTCCTCATTAAGTGACTTATAGAGCATGTACACCTATACGGTGTATTCTCTTGTCCATTCGTTCGTTCGTTCTTGCGGCCAGAAGGTTTTCCAGAAAGTTTTCCAGAAATTTTTCAGAAATTTTTCAGAAATTGATAGGAAACCCACGCTCGTAAGTCGTAGAAGCGGCCAATAGTCCTCATTGAGTGACTTATAGAGCATGTACACCTATACGGTGTATTCTGCCGTCCATTCGTTCGTTCGTTCGTTCGTTCGGGCGTTCCACAAAGTTTTCTGGAAATTTTCTGGAAATTAAGTGACTTACAGAGCATGTACACCTATACGGTGTATTCTGCCGTCCATTCGTTCGTTCGTTCGGGCGGCCAAGAAATTTACGCGTAAATTTCTTGGCCGCCTACTATTATACTTGACCCAAGTATTATAATACTCGGTTTTTTAGGGGTTTTTTTTTTTGCGAACAACCGCTGCGTCTTTGACAATCAAACTGGCCACAAAAATTATATGGGCGTGCTCCCAGACATCGGAAGTACCAGAGGTCAAGGAGCTTTGGGCCGGTACGGCCCAAAGCTCTGCTCCACGGGCTGTTCTTTCAGATGCACATTTTTTAGTACCCTCAAAGGTGTTCTTGTCTATATTGTGCTCTACAATGTCAAGAGCTGTGTGTCTCTGCGGTGAAAGTTGTTGCCAAGGCCTCTAGGAGTGTATCGGTAGTATACTTGGTAAGGTCAATGGCAATATTGACGTGTGCATTGCCTGAATTATACTCAATACCGAAAAAAAACTACATGCTGGTATTCAACAGCCTGCACTCAGCCCTGCCTGACCCTTAAAATAATGCAGCTGTTATCAGTCGCTTTCTAGCCTCCTACTGAGCATATTTGTCTCCAAGAATCAACAGCTGAGAGCGCTGGGCTCTATACACGGTGACATTATATCCGGGGTTTGGTGAAATACTCCCGAAAAACTCTGCGACCAGTAGCGACCTACACAGAACAGCTTGGGCTTAGGTCAAAGTACGCCAAAGGGCCCTGGGTAGTATTCAAACACTTTTGCCTGTCAACTTGGCCAGCGGTTTTTCTTCCTGGCTCGTTAAATGCCTTTATATTCTCAGAGTCATAATTTTTTGCTCTATTATCCCCTTCTTCTCAAGCCCTATACCAGCTTACCAAGAACAGCTGCCCACTAACTTTTGGCTAACCGAATGTTCATTTTCATTGCTAAAACAACTTCCATTACTTTGATTTCCCCCGGTTTGAAGGGTGCCCCCAAAAATCAACAATATATCTGGGCTGCTTGGGAAGATTGTACTACGGTTATAAAGGTTTATCCTTAGGGTTAACCCACCAAGATTAATCAAACAACCTGAAGATATCCCATGACTTAGGGTCTGGCCCGCCGAAGGCGGTGCCAGACATGACCCAAGGTTGATTTGCCTTGGAATTTAGCATCGTTGTACCAGTTTGGTTTTCCACGTGCGGGTCACGTGAAAGGCACTTATTCATCCAGTGGTGGATCGTCCTCCATCTCTGTGAGAATTTTGATTTACCAACTCATAATTCACAGTAGATTTTTCTCTGGATTAAAAAAGCGCGCTCATAGAGCCTGCTTGGAAGTTGAGCCCAAAGCATCTTGATAAAAATGGTTGAATAAACGAAATGCCGCTGCACCATCAGGCCATGGATAAGAGCACCCATGTCTTTCTTTAACAATCACATTCCAAAAATTTATTTGGCGGCATATGATTGTGAGTAAATGATAGATATTCCTAAAAAGGAATGGTTTCTTGTTGGTTACCTAATGGGGTAATGATGTCATTGTCATTCAAACCAAAATCCCATAGGCTGATGTTAGTTTAACTTGGAGCTCGTTTCACCTGCCCATCTCTAAGCAAGAGCCATAAGATGATCTATATCAGACCCAGATTGTCCTAGGCAGACCACTGCCAAGTAATCTTCCCACAACGCTGGAATCATGTTGCCACTGTCTAATAGAGCTTTGGATTGTCTGTCTAAAACATTGGCCTTGAAGAAGCTGGATACACTTAAAAGGCCCAGGGACGGTGCCAAACAAATTTGATATTTATCACGTGAGACCTGATGAGCCATAACCATGCCCTGCCATGGTTTTGATTATCACGTGAGACCTGATGAGCCATAACCATGCCCTGCCACGGTTTTGAATATCACGTGAGACTTGATGAGCCATAACCATGCCCTGCCACGGTTTTGGTTATCACGTGAGACCTGATAATCTTTTTCCCCTGCTGCGCCTTCTTTCCTCTTATTGATTTACAGTGTTCATCTTGAAGAACATCAAAGGAGGAATTGAACCCCCGCCTGTTTGGTAGGAGTGTACTAGAATTAGCAAGTTGTCATTTACCACTAGACTATCTGGCCATGACTACGACCCATGTTGACCTCCCAACCCATCCATATTTTTCTTGTGATATAAAAAAAAACTGGCCGTCATATATGATCACAAGTGAAATATCTACTTAGAGCCTGCTTGGGAGTCGAACCCAAAGCATCTTGATAAGATGAGTTGAATGAACGAAATGCCGCTGCACCATCAGGCCATGGATAAGAGCACCCATATCTTTTCTTTAACAATCACATTCAAAGAATTTATTTGGCAGCATATGATTGTGAGTAAATGATAGATATTCCTAAAAAAGAATGGTTTCTTGTTGGTTACCTAATGGGGTAATGATGTCATTGTCATCCAAACCAAAATCCCATAGGCTGATGTTAGTTTAACTTGCAGCTCCTTTCACCTGCCCATCTCTAAGCAAGAGAGATGAGCCGATCTATATTAGACCCAGATTGCCCTAAGCAGACCACTGCCAAGTAATCTTCCCACAACGCTGGAATCATGTTGCCACTGTCTAATAGAGCTTTGGATTGTCTGTCTAAAACATTGGCCTTGAAGTAGCTGGATACACTTAAAAGGCCCAGGGACGGTGCCAAACAAATTTGATATTTATCACGTGAGACCTGATGAGCCATAACCATGCCCTGCCATGGTTTTGATTATCACGTGAGACCTGATGAGCCATAACCATGCCCTGCCATGGTTTTGATTATCACGTGAGACCTGATGAGCCATAACTATGCCCTGCCACGGTTTCGATTATCACGTGAGACCTGATAATCTTTTTGCCCTGCTGCGCCTTCTTTCCTCTTATTGATTTACAATGTTCACCTTGAGGAACATCAAAGGAGGAATTGAACCCCCGCCTCCTGGAAATATTGCATGGATGTGTGAAAGTGACGCCAGAGGAAGCTCGACTCTACACACTGCTACCACTTTATTTGGATTTTGCCAGAATTCTGCCAGAATCTATCTTAGTGGGGCCTTCTTCGGCTGTCTTATCAATTTTTTATCCCATTTGATAGCTATTTACCTTATTAATAGAGCCTATTTGAAACACTAAAAAGGTGGCATGTAACGCGGAGACGCTGATGATACGGCATGACGAGTTTGTGGTCATCTAATGTGATCGCTATGTGATGTAGCGAGGAGACGCCAAGGTAACAGAACTGACTGCAAATACACTCTATCAAAAAATTTTCAACTTGAAATTACATCTAGAGAGTGCAATCCAGACTCTTCGCAATACCCAAAGGAGTATTCGAACGTCCGCCTCCTTGGAAGATTAATATTCTTCGACTTTCCGACATCCCACGCTTTCAAGGTGTCTTAGCCACTTGACCATCTGACTGTGTACTGAGAGACTGGTAAACATGATGTTCAACAAAGTGCTTCACTCATGACCTTGGTCCACATAAAAACAACAGGCTCACTCAATGGCATCTCGCCAACACTGTAGCACAACATTTTCATACCCGGTCTCCTAATAAGAAGTACTTTACTCAGAGAAACTACACACGCACCTCTTCGGCTTGTACCAAATTCCATATGGCTGCATTGATCGGGCGGACACAACTTCATCAATTAGTAATGCACTGACATGGCTCAAACATGAGACGTTGGAGGATAATTTCACTATTTGTTTCCTTTAATTCTGATCTGAGCATTGTAATACACTACCTTCAAGGTGTGTGTTGTAGATCAGCGTCTGAAATTTAAGAATGCCCTTATAGTCTAGTGGTATGACACTTCAGTCCTATAAACGTCAATGTCCTGTACCTCTGACTGAGGAGGCGTGGGTTCAAATCCCACTAAGGGTACTGTACAAGCCTTTTTGTGAAGTGTATCCTATTTTTACTTGTTTGAATCCCATCTGAGCCTGCATGCCATGAGAGTGATTATCACGTGAGCCAAAACCATGGGAGGGAATGCTTATGAGTCATAACAAGATCCCGTGCCTCTAACCCATATGCTATTAGGGCTTACCAGACAGTGCGTGACCAGTGGGCTGGTCATGCTAATAGAATGTAGAGGGTAGTCAATAGTATTGATGTTCAGTGCCCACTATGATTCAGCATTAACTGAAGAGGCGTGGGTCCGAACCCCACCAAGGGTATATGTTTCTCCTTGAGCTTTTATTATTTATATATCAGATTGGGGTTTGATTCTTGCCTGCACTCTCTTCAGCTCTAATCAAGGCTCTGCTAGGCCTGAAAATCAGATCTGATTACAATGACATCTTTGCATAGCATGATCAATCACACGTCATCCTCTCTCGCATATAGACAGTGTCTGGCCAAGTGGACTTAAAAGACTCTTTATATGAGGTGAGAGGGCTATGAGAGTGGTTGATCCAAACCATGGCATGGCATGCTTTTGAGTCATAACAAGATCACGTGCCTTTTACCCTTATAGTTACCAGACAGTGCGTCACTTCCAGTGGTCTGGACACTCAAGAAACATGTTGTTTGAGGGCCTCTAACAACTGTGGCTTTATAGTATTTTTGAATATTAGAGTGTATTTGGAACCCCCTGGCAATGTTGCGTGTAAGTTTTCGAAAGTTGCGACAGCTTTAAGATCGAAAAATCCGATCATATTCTGTCAGACGTCATCGTAAAGATTAGGGTTAGAATCCCTTGGCGCCGTCGTTGCACTCGATGACGACGATAAGTTTATCGGCGAGACCCATAGCTAATGCTCTAAGATCTAAGAGGCTTGTACAGAATAATCCAATGAATTTGCCATGTAGTCTAAGGTATATACTAATTCAATGATAACAGCGGAAATATTTGAATATTTGAGGCTTGCTCGTCGTTTCCTCCAGCGACGAGGCCATGAGAGCGATGAGGAGGTAACGACGTTCAACGGCGACAGCGATGATGGACCGATGACGACGTATGCAAATCGGGAGATCTTAGGGTTAGGCCGATCGAATGAGCTGCCAGCTCTTTTTGGAAAGTTGCATCAAGTTTTCAACAACTTGCGAAAAAAGTGTCTCCAAATACACTCTATTTAATTGACAAGGTGTGTTGTAGATCAGCGTCCGAAAATTAACAATGCCCTTATAGTCTAGCGGTATAGGACTTCAGTCCTATAGGCGCCCATGTACCTCTGACTGAGGAGGCGTGGGTTCAAATCCCACTAAGGGTATACGTCCACTGCACTCCTAAGCAGCCGTTACTTTTTTTTATTGACGGGGTAAGGTGTCGTTCCAAGCCAGGAACCAACAGCCAGAGATACAATGACATCATCCTCGAGTTTCTTGTCAGCGACAAACTGTCCAAGGGCATGTGCTGGGACTATATCACCTCCAGTGCTCTGGACAATCAAACAAAAAATAAATCTGTTATACTTATAAGCCCATGTTGCCTGAGTGGATCGAACCCTTGTAGATTGCATTAAATAATAATGACGAATCACATATGCCACTGAGGCATTATCAAGTTCCGAATATGTGGCGTCTTTATAGGAATTGTCCGCCCGGTTAAAGCTAGTCCTACGACACACTACCTGGATGTACTTGCCATCATCTCCTGTCAATTCCTGATAGCGACTCGGTCATTTCACTTGATCTCTTGTCATAACCTAAGGGTGTGAGCAATCGCACCTGCACTGCAAACTGTTTACGCTATAAAGTTTGACTGTCAATAGCTGGCCAGTAACAAGAAAAATCTACTCACCAGCTGGAGAATCGCTGCTCGTTCTGTTTCAGGGGGCGCATTCACCTGCTCGTCCGACATACTCACCAACCGTCTCAGGAGAACCTACAATATTTTTTCTTTTTGAAAACTTGTTTCGCATTTGGCAGATGTCCTTTGGGGTGGGATTCAAAGTCTAGGAGAGTTTTACAAGTTCTTGGGCCCAAGTCTTATTTGAAGGAGAGATGTTTTACTATTGGAGGAATCATCATCGATCCCATTTAGGGTGGAAGCTCATTTCATAGCAATCCTCAGATAGTATAGTGGAATTAGCCCTTGGTCAGTACCATTTTAGGGGCTGGGGTTCGACTCCCTCTGAGACTGATATGAATCTTGATGCCTTTTTTTAATAATTTAAATTGACACCATAACAACACTCAGATAACACAGTGGTTACAACAGTTGGTGAGACATGGGTTTAAATGTGGTGCCATTGCACTATTAGGCCATGAATACCGCTGAAGGCAAAGAACTCCATTGAACATTATATGTACATCCCAGCTCACCAACACTGTAGGCGGACATTTCCACATACCTCAATAGATTTTGACTGCAGAAATTATTAATTCCCTTGTGGTCTGGTGGTTTGATGCTCTACTTTGACCAAAGAGGTGTGGGTTCGTATCCCACTAAGGGTATACATACACCGCGCCCTGAACATGTTTTTATCTTGTCCGATTAATCACAGATGGGATCAAACCCTTTGAATCATATGCCACCCATTGGAGGACCTGCTTACCCCTTCCAATTTTTTATGCACTCTGCTCATCCAGATAAAACAGTTATTGTATCCGCGGGATTTGAACCCTTGTGGGTCGCATGCCACCGTGCCATACTATCAAAATATCTTTCACTGGTAGCTCAACTGTTAATAGGAAACCTGTAACCCTCTGCGTTTAGGAGGCTAGTAAACTTGGCAGTATGGTGACATCATTCCAAGTTCAGCACGAAACTTCTGACCCCTATACTGTTTTATGACTCTGTTAGAGCAAAACACAAAAAACTGTTATTGTCATTGTGTGAGCTACAGGTACACTTGAAGGGGGATTCGAACCCCCGCCTCCTTGCAATCATCTGTCACTGGAGCTGAACACATGATTTCAAGGCATCTTGACCACTTGACTATTCAAGTGTGTTTTAATACAACCCCTACTTGTATCAAGGCTATCACGCACCATATGCGTTGCACAAACAAAAATGTATTATCTCGGGAATCAAACCCCTGCTTCTAGTCGTGTTTGCCACTAGGCAAGGTCACAAAAGTTTTTTTGACCTCCCAACCCATCAGTCATAGCATATTTTCCTGGTGATATTAAAAAAAAAAGAAGCCCAAGCAGGTCCCATGTTTACTTAGTGCCAGCTTGGGAGTCGAACACAAAGCATCTTGATAACAAGTGAATCAATAAATTGCTGCTACACCATCAGGCCATGTAAAACAGCATCCATATCTTTTCCTTGACTGCTACACTTGAAAGGTTCTTTTTTTTTGCGGTGGTCAAAGAGTAAAATAAAAAACAGATATTCCTAAAAAGTAATGCACATAGGGTTATGTTAGTTGAACTTGAGCTGCCTGGCTGTTCCGCCTATCCCTATGTAAGAGTGATAGGCCGATCTATATCAGACCCAGATTGCCCTAGGCAGATTGCTGCCAAGTAATCTTCTTCTTTTTCCAGTCTCCACCTCCACAGCGCTGGAATCATGTTGCCACTGTCTAATGGAGCTTTGTATTGTCTGTCTAACAGATTGGCCAAGCAGCTGGATACACTCAAAACGCCCTACGGATGGGGGTAAATGATTCTGATATTTATCACGTGAGACCTGATGAGCCATAACCATGCCCTGCCACGGTTTTGGTTATCACGTGAGACCTGATAATCTTTTTCCCCTGCTGCGCCTTCTTTCCTCTTATTGATTTACAGTGTTCATCTTGAAGAACATCAAAGGAGGAATTGAACCCCCGCCTGTTTGGTAGGAGTGTACTAGAATTAGCAAGTTGTCATTTACCACTAGACTATCTGGCCATGACTACGACCCATGTTGACCTCCCAACCCATCCATATTTTTCTTGTGATATAAAAAAAAACTGGCCGTCATATATGATCACAAGTGAAATATCTACTTAGAGCCTGCTTGGGAGTCGAACCCAAAGCATCTTGATAAGATGAGTTGAATGAACGAAATGCCGCTGCACCATCAGGCCATGGATAAGAGCACCCATATCTTTTCTTTAACAATCACATTCAAAGAATTTATTTGGCGGCATATGATTGTGAGTAAATGATAGATATTCCTAAAAAGGAATGGTTTCTTGTTGGTTACCTAATGGGGTAATGATGTCATTGTCATTCAAATCAAAATCCCATAGGCTGATGTTAGTTTAACTTGGAGCTCGTTTCACCTGCCCATCTCTAAGCAAGAGCAATAAGCTGATCTATATCAGACCCAGATTGTCCTAGGCAGACCACTGCCAAGTAATCTTCCCACAACGCTGGAATCATGTTGCCACTGTCTAATAGAGCTTTGGATTGTCTGTCTAAAACATTGGCCTTGAAGTAGCTGGATACACTTAAAAGGCCCAGGGACGGTGCCAAACAAATTTGATATTTATCACGTGAGACCTGATGAGCCATAACCATGCCCTGCCATGGTTTTGATTATCACGTGAGACCTGATGAGCCATAACCATGCCCTGCCACGGTTTTGATTATCACGTGAGACCTGATAATCTTTTTGCCCTGCTGCGCCTTCTTTCCTCTTATTGATTTACAATGTTCACCTTGAGGAACATCAAAGGAGGAATTGAACCCCCGCCTCCTGGAAATATTGCATGTATGTGTGACAGTGACGCCAGAGGAAGCTCGACTCTACACACTGCTACCACTTTATTTGGATTTTGCCAGAATTCTGCCAGAATCTATCTTAGTGGGGCCTTCTTCGGCTGTCTTATCAATTTTTTATCCCATTTGATAGCTATTTACCTTATTAATAGAGCCTATTTGAAACACTAAAAAGGTGGCATGTAACGCGGAGACGCTGATGATACGGCATGACGAGTTTGTGGTCATCTAATGTGATCGCTATTGTGATGTAGCGAGGAGACGCCAAGGTAACAGAACTGACTGCAAATACACTCTATCAAAAAATTACCAACTTGAAATTCCATCTAGAGAGTGCAATCCAGACTCTTCGCAATACCCAAAGGAGTATTCGAACGTCCGCCTCCTTGGAAGATTAATATTCTTCGACTTTCCGACATCCCACGCTTTCAAGGTGTCTTAGCCACTTGACCATCTGACTGTGTACTGAGAGACTGGTAAACATGATGTTCAACAAAGTGCTTCACTCATGACCTTGGTCCACATAAAAACAACAGGCTCACTCAATGGCATCTCGCCAACACTGTAGCACAACATTTTCATACCCGGTCTCCTAATAAGAAGTACTTTACTCAGAGAAACTACACACGCACCTCTTCGGCTTGTACCAAATTCCATATGGCTGCATTGATCGGGCGGACACAACTTCATCAATTAGTAATGCACTGACATGGCTCAAACATGAGACGTTGGAGGATAATTTCACTATTTGTTTCCTTTAATTCTGATCTGAGCATTGTAATACACTACCTTCAAGGTGTGTGTTGTAGATCAGCGTCCGAAAATTAACAATGCCCTTATAGTCTAGCGGTATAGGACTTCAGTCCTATAGGCGCCCATGTACCTCTGACTGAGGAGGCGTGGGTTCAAATCCCACTAAGGGTATACGTCCACTCCTCTCTTAAGGAGCTGTTACTTTTTTTATTGACGGGGTAAGGTGTCGTTCCAAGCCAGGAACCAACAGCCAGAGATACAATGACATCATCCTCGAGTTTCTTGTCAGCGACAAACTGTCCAAGGGCATGTGCTGGGACTATATCACCTCCAGTGCTCTGGACAATCAAACAAAAAATAAATCTGTTATACTTATAAGCCCATGTTGCCTGAGTGGATCGAACCCTTGTAGATTGCATTAAATAATAATGACGAATCACATATGCACTGAGGCATTATCAAGTTCCGAATATGTGGCGTCTTTATAGGAATTGTCCGCCCGGTTAAAGCTAGTCCTACGACACACTACCTGGATGTACTTGCCATCATCTCCTGTCAATTCCTGATAGCGACTCGGTCATTTCACTTGATCTCTTGTCATAACCTAAGGGTGTGAGCAATCGCACCTGCACTGCAAACTGTTTACGCTGTAAAGTTTGACTGTCAATAGCTGGCCAGTAACAAGAAAAATCTACTCACCAGCTGGAGAATCGCTGCTCGTTCTGTTTCAGGGGGCGCATTCACCTGCTCGTCCGACATACTCACCAACCGTCTCAGGAGAACCTACGATATCTAGTCAAGACCTGTTTTTTGTCTAGGAAAGGATGTATAGCGTAGAGATTCACTAATATTACTTAAAGCATTAGCTTGTGATGGAAGTGGTTGGAAATTTGCCTGTATGGGACTGGGTTGTTGTAACACTGGTGTGGACGAGCGTCCAGGATGAAGTTGCATTTGCGATGATGTGGACATACCAGGGGGTGGTGTTGGTCTGTAAAAAGCGGCAGGAGGCATAGCACCTGGAGTATGAGCAAACATCGGCGGCGGCAGAGCCATGTTGGACGGGAAAGGTGGCAGACATGACGAAGTTGGATAATTGTTAGGAGAATAGAATTATGGAGCTGGTGGTGCTAATGTACCTGAACCAACAGTTGTAGCAAGTATGCGTTGTAGGATGCTCTGATCCACGATTTTATTGAACAGCAAGGCTTGGAAAAAAGCATACGCGAATTGAGGATGTGAAATGAGCAGAATACGAGCTTGTTCAGGATGAGTGATCACAAATGCCTGGTAAAAGGTCAGGTTCTGGAGTCGAGCGTGTTAAAGTATCAGAACACAATTTCATATGCGCCAGGACATCCATTAACTGAGTCGGATTTATTGTTGCCAGTGTTTGACTAATAGTATCGAGGGCGGTTGAACCTGGAGTGATAGGGACCCCAGGCGGTAAAGAAGATAGAAAGTCTTGACTCTTGTTATTACTATCGGGTGGGGGCCCTCCCCCTCCGCCATCCAACAGCTCACCGTGAACCGTCGTTTTATGGATCTGAATCCGCCAAATCGATTTGAAGCGGTCGACCACCAACCTCATAGTTGTTAAGATTGCAAACAGCAGAAGATGCCGTCTCATGGTCTGAATCCGTAGTTTTCGTTCATTTGTATTAATGAAGGGCGAGGGGAAAATTGTGAAGCGAGTTTCGTGCACATAAAGTCGCCCACAATTCGAAGGGATGCATGGTAGAATGCAGTATATTTCACAAATATTTCACGTGAACAAAGGATCATTAGACGATGCACAGTCGTTGAGAAGAGACAGGCGGTGATTGAAATTGAGAAAAACGATATTTTTGCGTAAGACGACATCTGCAACTTTATGCAATAAAATAAATTGAAAGTACCGGCAGATTCACAGAAACCATAGCCTTTTGGCTTTCCAGTATCTCTGTTGAAAACCAATGTACATATGATCAGTGAACATAAATACATCACCTCAGCAATAAAAAAAAGTCACCTACAACCTGACCAACTGACTTGAAAATGTCAACGAGTTGCTCCTGTGTTGTGTTGTATAAGTATGTGCTTGATTTGGAAACTGAAAGATGGTGCTTTGCCCATGTTGTAGGGAACATCGTCAGCTGTGGTGATTGGTTAGAAACCACCAGGTTGACAAGCACCAGAAAAAGAACACTGGTTGTGAAAGCATGACCCGAGAGGGAATCAAACCCCCGCCCACTTGATAGGCGCATACTAGAACCGACTGGGTATTTTCCCAAGTCATCATTTACCAATAGACTATCTTGCCAAAGCTACAGCTCAAAACACGAACTTGCTAGCATACACAAGCAACATGAAATAATATAGTACATGTACCACCTTCAGTGGTAAAGTCGCTCAAAAACCCGTGACCAGGTGTGGATCTGAGTGCCCCGCAATTTACCAAGTGCTCAAAATGCTACGGTATTAAATTGCAGTGTGGCCAACAACGAAAGGGTATGTTGTCTTTCACGCATCAGTGGACGTTAAAACTCCGGCCCTGGTACTAACTCACATAGAACGGCTTGGGCTTGGGTCAAAGTTCATGCGCTGACATACCTCAAACATATATGCATGTTGAGATGTTGGAGAGTAATTCATACAGCCTCTATTTTTTTCTGTTCCACCAGACAGGGGTTTTATTCTGCCCTGAGCATGCAATACACTACGTTCAAGGTGTGTGGTAGATCAGTGTCCGGAAATTATAATGCCCACACAAGTGGGCTCTACTAGACCTCATTGTATAGTATGATGTTCTCACGTCTTACATATAGTCTCTGTCCCTAACATTAGACAATTGAACTCAAAAGGCTATTCTCAATCTTATGCCGTGAGAGTGGTTATCACGTGAGCCAAAACCGTGGCAGGGCATGGTTATGAGTCACATCGATATCACGTGCCTCTTACTATAAGGGTTTTATATGTCCAGTGGTCTGGACACTCTAGCAAAGAGTAGAGGGTAGTGAAGAATGTTATTTGAGGGCCTCTAACTAAATCCTAGTTTCGATGTGTCTTGACCACTTGACTATTTGAGTGTGTACTGAAGGTGAAGCCGGAGAGACGGCGAGAACTTCCTCTTAGGAGGAGAAGAGGGAATAAGAGTGGATAAGAGAAGAGAAGAGCAAGGGTAAGAGAGGGAAGAGAATAAGCAGGTGTGTAAGAGTTGATTTAACTGGGGAATCTGGGTATCTCCAAGTGTTTAAATACTGTAAGTAAATATGAAATACACATGAAACTCTAGTTGAAGCATGTAATGAAAAGCTACGTTAATTACGAGTAAAACATCGTTAGCGCCGTGCAAAGCACGGCAATCCCCGACTCTGAGTTACGGTGAAGTGGTGATACATCGTTGTACGAAGTAGACAAGTACAGTGAATGAACGGTTATTGAAAATGTAGGAGCAGTGTTGCTATGTAAAGGTGAATGAATTGAATGCGGTGTTGGAGTTTTTTGCAATCCGTTGTGTAAACGTGAAAGAGATATCATTAAGGTAGAAAGTTGTGCTATCTAACGATTTACAAACTAGTCTTCCGAGCACTGATCTGAAATAACCCAGCAGCCAACGCATGTCCTTAATTGTTTCGTTGTGTTGTCTGGATTCGATATCAGTTACTGCGGTTCCGACCATAGTCGTCTGCTGAAACCGAGGTACCTGTTTGGAGTCTTCTGGTTCTGCAGCTGTTAGGCTGCGGTCTTTCTTGGTTGTTGATGTGCAGGTTGGATAAGCAGGAGTATAATCGATTACCTGTGACGATACACGTGTGGAGAAGATCATAATTTAGTTTAGGTACTATATATTCGGGGTGTTCGTGACCTGGTTTTCGTTTCGCTAGCGGTAATGCAAGTTGACGAGGTTGGTGAATTTTAAGTCAAAGTTAGGCTCAATTGCTAGAACCGGTGTAGTTGTTGTAGTTAATAGTGTAGTAGTAGTAGTGTTGTGGTCGTTGGTTCGGTCATAGTTTACGCAATCGGCGTCTAAGCAGTGGGCGTCTAGCGTCTTCAACACGTACCACTTCTGAGTAAGTGAGCTTGGGAGTTAAAATTTCTTGGGTTATCATTTTCTTTTTGATTATAGAACATTGTTTGGAAAGTTCATCGTTCAAAATTATCATTTGTGGTGTTGAAGTAGAAAGGTATGGGATTGCGTTTGAAGACTTAGTTTGAGATGCTGAGGTTTCGTAGATTCAATTATGCTCTCCAACGTGGAAAGTGATGCTTCCGAGGGCATGGTCTCCACAATCGTTGATTCGCCACAGTCTGCTTCTGTAACGCTGGTGGATGTGTTAACGGATGATGATGAAGTCGAACGTGTGATATCCAGAGATGCAGAAATTGAAGTACTGGAGGTCCAAGTTGAAGAGCGACGGAAACGTCTTCTTGAACTTGTTGAACATCGGATCGAGAGGGAATGTCTGATGGATGTTTATAAGGAATTGGCCAATCTGTTTGATGAAGCGATGTTGGAGTTGGAGAAAAAAAAGCAGTCACAGATACAACAAAAAGCGTTGGTGGATCTTCTACGCAAACAGTTGGAAGAGAAGGTAGAAAAGTGCGAGTTTTTACAATCAGAAGTTGTTCGACTTGAAGGGAGGAATGGAATCTTGGAAGCGGAAAACGATAGGTTGAATGTGTTGTTGAGATAACGAGATCCCTGTGTCAGTTATAAAGATTTGCGGACGAATTTTGTACTTTAGTAGTGATATTATTGGATGTGCTTGGAGTTTGACACAGTTCTTGTTTTAGCGATCTGACTTATGAATGAAACAAACAAATGCAAGTTGCGTCCTGTAGTTGCTTGTAAGAAAGTTTTCGCTGCTAACCCTGTACTACGATCGAAGTAATATTAAGTTATCGTTAACGCTGCGCGATGAAATTTTGTGGTCCCGTACGTAGATGCTTGTTAAGTTATTTAATTCCTGTGCTGTTGGCCTCTCTTTTAGCTTGTAATGAAAAGCTACGTTAAATACGAGTAAAACATGTAAGAACTCAAGTGAGACTTGTAAGAAGAATAACAAATACATGATACGTGTGAGAGGATGCTGTGCTTATACCTACGAGGGTGTATCGTGACATACAAGTGGTAAAGCAGGTCAAGTGGGGCTTTGACTGATCTGATGGATGCTGTCGCTGTAGCATTTCACATGTCCGCAGCACTATATCTCTGACACGCCAAGCAGTATGGGTAAAATGTAGACCACACAGTCTTTCCTCATACACTCACGCTTCACTTCTGGGCCAAGGGTTTGTCCGGCTTAAGGGATCGAACTCTTGGAGATTGCGTTGAATAATAACACTATGCCACTGTGCCATACAGACCATCATCAAGTTCCGAATATGTGGCGTCTTGTGGGTAGAGAGCCGTCTGGAAAATATGCCAGCCGGCAGATCGAAGTGCAACGGGAGATGCTCTACCATTTTAGTCGCATATGCTCTGTTGTTCCAGCGTACGGAGGTCTAGTGTAAGAATAATGTGTTGTCTGATTCTACATATGAGGGGAACTCACGCAACATACAGAGCAATCAGATCGTCTTACGCGATTGGGTGTAACTGAACACAACCCCGTTATCATTGTCTTATTTGGCCTTTCTGTCAGGCCCTGATATAGCTGAACGGTTTAGGTTGTGGCCCACCCTTTGACTAATACGTATGCAGGTTCGAACCTCTCTGGGTAATTCAAATGGCTTCTCTTTTTTTTTGGATTGCTTATCCAAGTACTTTGTGCGCAACTGTCTCTCTCCATTGCGAGAAGAATAACTCCCTGTAGTTTATCCTGCTTTTCGTGGATACTCAAAGGAGAAATCGAGCCTCAACTTGAGTGTGTATGCTGCCGTGAGATAGAAACAGGCATCGCTCGAGCTAAGCGAAAACTAAAAGGCAAGCACACACTATACTCGGCCCAGACATTAGAACAAGCGGATGTACTTGCTTCTGCCAACCAGGTGGCTCCCGCGTTCTTTGGAAAGTGGCAAAAAAAAAATGATCCATTCTTCAATGCTCACAGGAAGAATTGGCAAGTAAGGCCTGGTGTGTTATCACAATAGCTGTAGCCCTGGCTCGCCGTAGCACTCTTTAAGTTTCCAGCTGGCAGATCCCCGCCGGACCAGGGAAAAAAATCACTATACATGCGGATAAGAGTGGCAAAAAAACTTATGATCCCTCAACAAACCCCCGCATCCTTGATTTTCTCATCTATAATTTCAAGGCGTCTTGACCACTTGACTATTCCAGTGTACACTAAAAGTAGTTTACCAGGTTAAACAGTGTTTCTAACACTTTAAATGCTGGCCTGAGTTGACAAGGAGCAGCGCTCATGCCCAATACTGTAGGCCTATCCCACGGGCTACTTAGTCCAGACGTTAAAACAAATGGATATATATGACATAAAATTTCTGATTGCTTTGATCTCTTATCCCACGTCCCTCTTGGAAAGTGGACAAATCGAATCCCCGCCTCCTTGCCATGTAACTTTGTGCTTCAAGACTATGCAAGCGCATACCAGGAGTGGGAAACAATGTCATGTAAGAATCCTTTTATTGTCACTCCTGATTGTTGAGGCTTGGTAAGGAATCAAACTTGAAATATAGGTCATGTCTTGGGCAGTTTACTATTTGAGTGTGTACTAAAAGTGGTGAAGTAGGTCAAGTGCAGTTTGATGACTGACTAACTTGCCAATCATGTCTGCAGCACTATCGAGCAGAACAGGAAAAAAATGTCAATCATTTCCCATCAAACTCAAAGGAGGAATCGAACCTCCGCCTCCTTGGAATACTTATATAGTTTTGGGATGAATGATCCATGATCTCAAGGCGTCTTAGCCACTCGACTATTTGGGTGTGTATTAGAGGTCGTTGACTTGGGAAAGTGTGATCAGACTTTTCTTGTTCCAACAACTGGGAAAAAATTACATGTTTCCATGTCAAAGTATTGCCCTCAAAGAAGGAATCAAACCCCCGCCTCCTTGAAAGATGAGATTTATCCTTGTATAGGCGTCTTGACCACTTGACTATTTGAGTGTGTAGTAGAGCTCATGGTCTCAGATAATTGGCTTTGAAAATGATTACTGATTATTACTATACATCAAAGGACAAAATGCACCGCAGGTCTTCTCTAGATATTCAATTTCTACGGTACACTCAAAGGTTGAGCCCCTGCCTCCTTGAAAAGGTAGATTGTTGGATTTTACAATTTCAAGGTGTCTTGGCCACTTGACTATTTGAGTGCATACTAGGAGTGGTGAACCAGGTTAAAAGACAAGCGGTCTTGGGACAAAGCATGGGTTGAGTGACGACGCGTTTCACTGACCAACATGCACCTCTTCAGCTCATACCATGCTCATCTGATTATGTATACCCTTTAGGGTGTGTTGCTGGAAATTATTAATGCCCTTATGGCCTAGTAGTGGTAGTGTGAAGTGTTTGTCCGGTGTACATTCACCGCACCCCTGAACCCCTTTTTATCCTTGAGCTATTACTATTTTTTATTGATGAGGTGAGTTCTGGTTCCGTCGTTCCAAGCCAGGAACAACTTTTCTGTTACAACCAGAGATCAGAACCGATTACAATGACATCATTGTTCACACGTCATCCTCAAGTCTCACTTTCCCTTCTTCAATCTATGTCCGCAACCTGTTTCAAAGCAAAACAGAGTTTCTATACAGTAGCCAAAACAAAACAAAAATCCCTACACAATGCTGCTATCCTGATACAACTACATAATATAGAGTAAAACTAACCAAGCAGGTGGATCATGTGCCTCTTACTCAAGTGTTGCCAGGATCCCAGTTGATGGGTCACCAGAGACCCTCCTGTTCGCAAGATGCGGGGTTCGACATGCTCTTCTGATGTGGCAACTCCGGAGATTACTTAGGCGCCTGTAGCATATTATACAGTATGTATAGTATATAAGCTAGCATGTAGTTACTATGTGTTTGCGAGCTCAATTGTTCAACCTCACTATGACAGACTAGAGTGTTGTTACTTGTCCATCTCATTTTTAGGGCATTCACACAATGCTGAATCCTTTCAAACTCAGATCGGAACCAAAGGCGTATCAGGCCATACAAGTGCAGCCTGGTAAGGAATCGTTCCTAGCATATTTATTTTTGAGAGAAAAAAAAACGTGGCTCTACATTTTCACAAGGCCATTATTTCAAGGGTCTGCTTAGGAGAAAGCCTCTTGATTACAAGAACAAACCAAGGGAAATACCATTGCACCATCAGGCCATGAATACCTGCACTAAAGTTGCCTGAGACGTGCGCTCGAGTCTTATGTCCATGCAAAAAGAAATCCCAGAGTGATTAACAATTCGAGAATGATATCACAACATCAGGTAAAAAAAAAAAAACTCACATTGTCTCATGTTTGGGATGGCAAATAACATACTGAAAGGAGGGATCGAACCCCCGTCTCCTTGAAACCTGAAATCCTGGGGCAGTTTTATAATTTCAAGGCGTCTTAACCACTTGACTATTCGTACAAGTGGTAAACCAGGTCAAGTGCAGTTTGATGAATGCTCTTATATGTGACAAAAAATGTAACTCATTCAGTCATTCCTTATACATTCAAAGGAGGAATCGAACCTCCGCGTCTTTGAAATGTTAATGTGAGATGCACTCAAGGTGTCTTGTCCACTTGACTATTTGAGTGTGTATTGAAATTCGTTGACATCACCTACCTTTTCCAGCAACTGAGAAAAAATTAACTCTTCTGATGTTAAGATGTTACCCTCAAAGGAGGAATCGAACCCCCGCCTCCTTGAAAGATGAGATTTCACTTTGTATCTATAATTTCGAGGCGTCTTGACCACTTGACTATTCGAATGTGTACTACAAGTGGTGAACCAGGTCAAGTGCAGGCGACTAATTTAGTACTTTCTTCTGTAACTTGCCAACCCATCTATATCTATGGCACCTCACGCAGCGCGGAAAAAATGTATTACACTGGACCCCCTCGTTGAAATATAAAATGCCGAACCAACGATCTATAATCTCAAGGTGTCTTGGCAGATTGCATTCTCCTAACCCTTTATTGCTATCCCATTTCAATGCCTGGATTCAACTTGCTACCGTCCCTGCTCTCGCCATTTCCCCATCCAGAATAAAAATATGTGTGAATCCCACTTGTTGGAAGATGGAAAAAAATTATATATTCTCAGATACTCACAGGAAGACTCGAACTCCCGTCTCCTTGGAATATGGACAATGCTTGCTTGTCAAAATCTCAAGGCATCCTGGCAGCTTGACTAAGTGAGTACACTATCAAAGTGGACTACCAAATTTGTATACTGGCGTTAACCCGATGTATACTTGAAGGAGGAATCGAACTCCATGCTTTCTTGATTTTCTCATCTATTATTTTCAAGGGCGTCTTGACCACTTGACTATTCAAGTGCGTACTACAAGTGCAGTTTGATGAATTGTTTACTGTAGGGATAGGTGACTAATTTCAGTGC
>JADNRY010000205.1:0-107997 GCA_015501585.1 Rhodocollybia butyracea
GACTCCGTGTCTTCTGCTGGCCGTGGCTTGCCTTATCTTACGCTTAGGCTAGCCGTACACAAGTGTACGTAGCTTCAGCTGGCACTTATGTAACCCGTATCATTTCCTTGTGTCGTCTACCTTAGCACCATAAGGGGATGGATTGCATTGAAAAATCTAGATGATGTTTGGTCAAAGCTGGCTGAGTATTACCAAATTGGGTAATGCCATCAAAACAGTAAAAGCCTGCTTGTACATGGATATTCTGCCCTGTAAGAGTGCAGATAGAATCTTTATATATATAAGAGGTCCCTGAAGCAAGATTACAGTGATAGCTGCGGTCAAAGCTGTTTTATTACCATATTTAGAAAGCCAGCAAAGCGGCCTGAAAGCTTGTTTATGCTTGGGTATTCTACCTAATAGCAGTCTACACAGTGTTTATAGATGTACAGTAGGTACCTAAAGCAAAATTGAAGCAGCTATATGGTGTAATAGTAGCACTGCTTCGATGTTTGGGTCTGTGGCTGTGCTGTGAAAAATCGAAATAAAAGTAGGGATGTTCAATATACTAGTGGTGCAGGCATGGTTTCTACATAGTAGATATATACATGAAGCAAAATTAGAGCATTATATGGCGAGAATAAGCTGTAATTGCCAGCTCTAGACCGGAGGAGGTCAAAGCTGTATGACCAAATAGGGAAATATATGCATTACATACAGGTGGTGTTGAGTCGAAGTTGGGCTCATTAATGGCATGGCCTCTCAAGGTTGAGGTCAGGAGTACATATCTGAGTAGTGTAGTATACTAGCTACGCCCTCCAGGTGTTATATTTGGCAATATGTGGGCAGGAGGATGTACATGGAGTGATCAATGGTGAGTAACCATCAAAATTCGCTTTTTGAGAAATTAAATACTAATAATGAGTGTCTACGCACAGGTAGGACCTCAAAGCTCGGTAGGTATACTCTCCTACATAGTATACACTTGATCCGTGTCCAAGAAACCATTTATATAGCACCAGAGGCGATGGTATACACTGATCTTTATTGATTTTGCCTCAAAACTCGATTTTTTGAGGAATTAGCATGGAATATTGGGGCCTTGAGAGTATCCAGGGAGCTTAAACATCGTATATAGACTGCACTACATAGTAGTAGTCTTCGCCATATGCAAGAACAATTTATACAGCCCCTGAAGTGACAGTATACCCTGATCTGTGTGGAATGTGCCAAAAAAATGCGATTTGAGGAAATAAAACATGAATAGGGTGTGCTGTAGGTCTCAGACAGTGCTAGAACCTGCTGCCAAAAAAGTTGACTGTGCAACTGATAGCTATAATACCACTCAAATCTTCATGTCACAGATAGGTAACTGTCAAAACATGCCTACACTGCCAGCAATATGGCATGCCAGGTAGTGCCGGCGCTGACAAATACTACATGCCGATGATGCCGACTACTAGGGGTGGGAAAATTTTTCTATATAAGGAGCAAGGGGAGGGAGGGGGGGCCTAAAAATTCCTTATGGCCAAAAAACAAGGTCATGTCTCACCTTAAGATTTTGAATACCCCTTGAAAGTGGGCATATTTGATCAGTACTTGGCCGCATCAAATCCATCAATAAACTCAAACTCCGCTACTTGGGAACTTCTTACAGCTGATTAGGATATTCTAGCACATTTTCAAAAAAAACACTCAGTAGTGATTTTATTTACAACCAAACAAAGTGACGTCAGCATATTCCATTCAAAGCTCCACTTGCGAGTGTGGGCCATTGCGCCAAGCGCATGGCAGGTATGAGTCCTGTACTCAAAGTAGATTGCTCTACTTTGCCACTTCAAGTTACAATGAACTTGAAGTATCTGAGTAGGAATTTGTGTAGATAGAGAGGCATATGTATATTGCCGAAATCAGAGAAGGTAAGTTGGTTGTTGTCAACACTAGTACCATAGACACCCCTGCCATCAACTTTCTCATTGCTTCGTATAGGGCAAGCTCCTGGCCTGGTCCAGCTTTTGCAGCCATGGACTTGAGTGACAATTACCTTGTACTCAGAGTGGACCCCGGGCCCTTGTAACATCAGGAAAAGCCATTTTTGCCTAGGTGACCCCAGAGTGGCCTAAAGCAAACTAGGTGACCTATGAATCCTATGGCATCCTAGGATTTGGGCTCGTCCCTTGCCAGTCAAGGCTCTTGAGGATTCCCTAGGGTATCCTAGGCAAACCCAGGGCAAGCCTAGGTTTGCCCAGGTTTGCCCAGGTGTTCCCCAGGTGTTCCCCAGGAGCACCTGGGCAAACCTGGGCAGACCTAGGCTTGCCTAGGGAATCCTCAAGAGCCTTGACTGGCAAGGGACGAGCCCAAATTCCTAGGATGCCAAAGGATTCATAGGTCACCTAGTTTGCTTTAGGCCACTCTGGGGTCACCTAGGCAAAAAACGGCTTTTCCTGATGAAGATACTTAATGATAGTCACACAATGACTTCACAGGTGGGTGTGTAATGCCTTAAGGAGATACTTGTAGCAGAGGACAGCTTACATTACAGAATGTGCTGTATATAGATAGGCAATTACTACCATAGGCTACAGCGCAGAGGCAAATAAACATGGATGTGCTGGATAAGCACTATTCTCAGAGGCTTGATATCCTTCAGGCCAAAAACCATATGTTCAAACCCATTTGAGTAAAACAACGGTCAAATCATCAAATCAGGAGCAACGTGTGAAGGAACCGAGTTCAAATCCAACAAAGGAAACGGTCCTGATATATTTGTTTGTTTCAAATATGGTATGTGTGAGGAGGTGATGCAAAGGTGGATGGATACTCCACAAGCGTTGAGGGAAGGCATGGATGCAAACATTGGGACAGTGTCTGTTGGTACTGGATCATGTCGGACGAGTGTTGAGAGAAGAAAGATGAACATCTACTGGCAGACAAGATGTGAGCATATATGCTAAGTCAAACCCAGGAGCCAGGAGGTACAGAACAAGATTGTGATGCCCCAATTTCAAGGTACTTACTAAATGTTAACACAGCGCTATCAGGGCTTCTTGGATGCCATCCTAACGTGTCCACCACTCCTACTCCTACTCCTCGAGAATTTCTGTCGTAAAACTTGTTCCGTGAAATCAACAGGGCCAGATCTGGGAGGGACCACAAAAGCCAAATTCCACGGAACTAGCTCACACGTGAGACTAGCAAAGACAGAATAATCCAATGACCTTTGTGAAAGGACAGCTGACAAGTTGGGAATGTCAATTCTGATGGCAGATACAGCCCGGCATGAAATCATTGAGAGCCTGACTTGGCGACCTCTAGAGCCATCCAGAGAGAAGATGGGGTGAAACATGTTGCAATGCAACTCCTCACGATGAACCAAAGATGCTGCGATAATACACAGATTTTGTGTACTAGCCGTATATTTTGACACAGTATGTGGTCTACATGTACAATAAGAGAGTTATACGGAGCCCAAACATGATAGCTGTAGCTGATGCTTAGTATCTCAACGATAAGACTCAGTTAGCCGTGATGGTGTGCCCACAAGTGCAGCCTGATACTAAGCTAGCAAAGTATACTCAAGGTGCCCAGAGACATTAGCACTAGATTGTCAGTCTAGTTTCTACCCACCCAATTGCTTACAACCGCATATAAGGATGTCTCGAAGTGGGATGAGTGCTAGCAGACACGTTACTAAAGGAAGGACTTAGAGGAGCAAGCCTCGTACTTGGCTAGCGGAAAGACAGATGCCGGAGGAACAGATCTGGGATCGCCTTACGGACCGGTGGATCTCAGTTGTAATGATTCAGCTGGTCGGAACAAAAGAGGGACCCGCGGCAGAGATCTTGTTGAAGCGAATTTGATATATGATATTGGCCGACTATTGACTAGTGAAACCCTAATACATTAATTTGAGGAACTGGGTAGTAGGGCACTTACCGCCAAACATGTGGAAGGCACTTGCACGCGCTTTGTGACTTGTACCAACGTATATGTCCTGGGCGTTCTGGGTATCTTTGTACAGCTAGCGAAAAGGCTCAATGCCTGAACATGTTATTACGATACAGGACTGGAAGGGGGAAACTTGAAGTGTCCAAACTACATCGGAGAGCCTAGGTGAACAGCCCTTGGGGCATGAAACATAGTACCTCCGGTGGAGCAGATGGTCTGATGTGGAACCAGATCTCTAGGACCAGAATATCTTAACCATTTTTAATATTTTTATTTTCATAGCCAAGTCCGGACCATATACACGTTTTGGCAGATTTCTTGAGGTTGTAATATTAAATCCAGGCAGGAGTTTCCTTTCCTAGCTAAATTTCCCACTTTCCTTATTTTTCTATTTCTTCCGTCTCTTTTTCATCTCTTTTTGTATAAAACTAGAATAAATCCAGTATATAAGCCCGATATATTTATCCAATGAAACAAATTATCTTGCCACCTCTCATAACCACCTGTTGTGACGAAGTTGAAGGTCTCTTCACCGCCAGAGTCTGCTAGTCCTCTTAATTCCCCCTGGTTTAAAAGTACCAAGTCAATCAAACACCGTAACTGGGCGTTTGTTTAGGGCGCGTACAGAGTTGTAACGCCTCCGCCTCTCCATAATCACCACTGACCGTATCCGGCAATACGGTCATCCTAGACGCCGCCGATAGACCAAATGGTCTATCTTATCATTCTATTTATTATTAATTATATAATAAATCCATTACTATAAGTATTGTACAATTACTTAAGAGTCTAGTTAGTCTTTTACACCATCGTACACACAATAGTATCCTATTTGTCGTGTTCACCAGTGTTCTTAAGGACTTTGCCCATAGGGCGCATTATACTTTTTTGAACATCAAAAAAATTACTATTGTGCGAATAACACAAAGCTATTAGTTTAACAAGCTAAAAACAGTTATACTACCAAGTATAACAACCATTATTCCAACTCGCTACACAATCTATACAAACCCGCTCCATTTTCCTTCCTGCTATATCATTCACTGTCCCTATGACCTCTCAAAATCAATCAGAGAAGTCATATCAGAGTGTGCACGATTCGTGCACCTTCCATTCGTGGTGACGTGTCACCACACTCAATCTATTCAGTCGCATCAGCGACTCATTCCGTACATGCATCTGAAGGACGGCACTACAGGCAGGACAAGAGTCCAACTAATGAACAGTCTATGACTATTTGTAAGAAACGGCCAACCCGAGAGGGTTTAAGTGAGATTTCTTCTGTGCTACGAGATGTAGCGGCATCACTCGACAAGAGTACGCAAGTACTCAATCATATTCTCAATATAACTGAGAAATGGGATGCATCTAGCATCCGATCTGATGAAGAAAGATCTTCTTCATCAAGAAACAGCAATAGAATCACTATTGCTGCATCCACACCGAGACGGCCTGCCGTCACACCACCGGTATTGCACAATGCAGCACCATCTGTTCCTACCGAGGCAAACAAACTCGGTACGCCAATGGCATGAGACTGTGCCCAAGGCACCGGCAGTCCAACAATCACTGTTGGACGAAACAGTATTCACAAGGGATGACCAAGTCACCCCGTCATGTTCCTGTATTCGGACAGGAATATGCACCAGTGTCAGTAACTATACTGACACCCATCTACACATCCCGCATGAGACAGAGTCCCAATGCGGAGGCAGCGTCTCTGACACTGCGAGGTCCCAGGCCATTACCAGTGACCAAATCTTGCTCACCACAAAGCGCGGTGAACATTAAAAGTGAACCGAAGTTACCTCATAACTTCAATCAGGTAGTAGCGATACCACCACAGGAAAGTACAATGTACTTCCCTACTGCAAGGGCGCCAATGGTACCCAATATTATTACACCTCCAGTAGTTGTACCAACTTCACTACTGGAAATCATTCCAGTAACGGACCGCAACACGGTACCCTTCCGGTAGTTCCTACTACCATATCCATCGCCCCAGCAACACAAAGTGTTGCCCCTCCGGTAGTACACACTACCGTAAGACTGCCCAAATTGCCGCCCAGCAATGCGCCAGAGCCAAGTTCAATGCCAGTACCAACGGTATCGGCCGAGTTGCAACCACAGCCGCTTCTGTTGGGAGTAGCTAAAGATTGGGTGAGTCGCATAGCGATTCAACGCCAACATAATGCCAGTCTCCGAGATTTCAGATTTGCGCCATCTGGGCTTCCCGACCAAATGGTGGGATATAATGTCAATGGAATACCCGTTGACAAATTGACTACTCCCAGAGAAATCTGGGATCGATTTTACATCCCACCCACTGAGTCCTTTCCAGGACCAAGCAAACAATGCGAGAGCAAAAGCTCCTAGCAAAAAATCCCATGAAGGGGGGAGGAAGCACAAGAGTGCTAAATCCAAAGGCCCCAAACGCAGCCCATGGTCAGATGAATCATCGGACCCAAGTGACACTGAGTCAAATACTGACTCATTGTCTAATGCCTCTTGGCTAGACAAATTTGCTACCCGCAAGGGTAAAACTACTAAAAATGAGCAGCGTAAATTACTGCGCTCACTTGCATCTAAGATGCGAGAAACAACAGGTGACGATGAATGTCATTCCCGGTGGAAACACAAAGTGTACTGTAAACAAATTCGAGATAAGGTAGGGAATCCTATCCCTCCCATTGAGAGCCGTAAAGCTCTTAAAGTTCCATCTCCGGAGGTCTATGACAGATCTCCAGATGTCGATGTCTTCAAGCGGTGGCTAATGTCACTTCTCCAATGGATGGTAGTCAACCGCATGTGCGGTGATGAATATGATGCTACACGGACCACCATGCTTGGCATGTTTCTCCAGGCAAAGCCCTTGACTGGTACAACAACGAAGTCGCCAGTATACACCATGCTGCCCTTAAGTGGACATTTGAAGGCGCCATTATTGGTGTCTTCAATTGTTGCATCCAAGCAACGACTATTCATCAAGCTGCACGGCAGTTTGACCTTATTGAGTACTCACCCAATACAGGCGTGAGGGATTATAATTCCTCACTTACACGATGGGCATCACAGATGCTCCAAACACCGGATGATGCAACAATGCGGAAATGGTTCATTGAGGGATTACCCTTCAATATTATCAGGCAACTCACGAACAAGGGGATTGTTCCGGAGTATGCCAAATTAGAAGTGATGGTCAGAGCCGTCGCACGCATTGAGGACCACACGGCCCTCACTAACTATTATGTCTCATCTAGGAATAGAGATGACATACAATCATCGGAAAACCCCGATGAATCAGATACTGAGAACATTGGATATGTTCTTCAGCCTATTGAGGAGGACACCTCCTTAAAAATCGGAAAGGATAAACCTTCCGAATAAATTATTATTGGATTCAGATGCCCAGATAATATGCCTTACCTGGGCATCACTACTTATTCTCAAGTCGGATTCTCACTGAGAATCCCTCTCAAGCACTACTCGGAAACTTCTGAGTCTGCGCGTTGAACATTCGGACATTTCCGAATCAAATCATGCTCTAGTGGTACGCCCCACTATCGTTTGATTCGGACAAGTCCGAAAATCTGATGCGCTGCATCACTTAAATCCCGTACTTGATGCGGGATCATTCTATGTTAAACCAAATTACAAATGGTTTGGATGGTGATGATGTCATTACCATTTTCGATTCACATCCCTGATGTTAATCTGGTGGGGGAGGGTGTAACGCCTCCGCCTCTCCACAATCACCACTGACCATATCCGGCGATACGGTCATCCTAGACGCCGCCGATAGACCAAACGGTCTATCTTATCATTCTATTTATTATGAATTATATAATAAATCCATTACTATAAGTATTGTACAATTACTTAAGAGTCTAGTTAGTCTTTTACACCATCATACACACAATAGTATCCTATTTGTCATGTTCACTGGTGTTCTTAAGGACTTTGCCCATAGGGCGCGTTATAACAACCCAGCCTTGCTCCCTTTAAACAAATTGATAGTCTGGTTAGGCGCGGTCTTGTATTTGTTAGGTTGTTTTCTAGTGCCTTTCACATACCAGTACAAACCAAGCCAATTAGCGAGCTGGATAAACATTGCAACCTACAGCTGTCCTGGTTTCCGAAGAAAAATGCATGCTGGCAAAGCACTGTGGTCTGTTTTCTCATCTTTCCGCCTCCTTCCACATATCCCTCATCTCCAAACGGCCCAGAAGCATCCCAACCTTTCCATCAACCTCAATTTGAAGAGGGTCAGAACAGTGAACATTTGAGAAAAGTCGGTGATACGCCCCGAGACTTTTTGAGTCTAAAACTAGACTTAAAGCTCACTACTGGATAGTCTTTGCATGATACGTAGTGTTCATACCACTTGGAGGACTTCTCCCAGTGCTGTGTTCACTGAAACCCAAATCGGACAAGCTCGTACAACGCCTGTATTGCCACCGCTTCACGCGCACGACGGCCTAACATTGATATCAAAACATCGGCCATTTCGGCCCATACTCTGAATTTGATATAATTGATTTACTTGAAACTACCTCACCAGGAGGCCGTTTTCTATGAAACCTTTGATGTTGCAGACCGTTTGGACGATTCTTACATCGTTTCACTAGTTAGCACTCGATTACAAGCTTTCCCTTCCATAGGAAATGCTTACTCAGAATGATAATACCTTACTAAGGGTATAAAACTTAGAACATGCAAAAGGGCAATCTGGGGCAAGAAATAAAATGTACCAGAGACCCTGAAGCACTAGAACAAACGAAAGCAGTGCATAGGCATCCGACGGCATCGAAATACCGGTATCCAGGGTACTTCTCCGGTCCCAGAACATGGTTACATCAGTTGTTGGGATAAATGCCTCATTTTCAAATAATTGCATAGCATGATGATACAGGACAAGAGTGGGGGTCAAACCGAGTCCGAACAGGTCCCGTCGACGTCCCCTGCCCTCCCGCATTATACTCCATGAGTCCCCCGACCATAGAGACGAGATTTGAGTAGGTACTAGGAGGAGACATACCTATATTTCTATAGATATGCTCATACTTCAATGCCCATCAATCAGAGACCTTAGAAAATTTATGAACCCTTGAAACGAGTTTATACAAGTTGGAAATACGGTACAACGTCCCGATACCGGGTGGTTTTCCGATGCTCCAGCATAGAACTGAGATCTGTCCCCTTGGAGCAGTATTTCAAAGATTAGAATGAAACTTGATGTTGCAGGGCTTAGATGACAATTATCGAAGCGAGAATAGCTGAGATACATCGTTCTTCAAGTCCTCCCTCACTTATAGAACCTGTGAACTACTGGTTCACACTTACTTACAGTCATAAGTCACTGTAAGTACTGACAATCAAGAATGAATGAAAAAGAACATACCAAGAACTCGAGATTGAACATCTATGATCCGAAATGGAACTGAATAGAGTAAAACGACCTCATGGGGCGGTCTCTGTTCACCGTTTCCGGGTCTGATGTAAAATTTCACAATAGAATTGACCATATGATGCCATACAGCCTCGTATGCAGAGCACATGCTCCCCTTACCAATACTCTTGGCTTCCTTGGGTATATAATCAAGGGGAGACCTCCAGAAAGAGCAGGCATCCCTCCCCCCCAGGTTAACTGGCTTGCTGTCAAGCTTGTAGTAATAGGGTGCTTCTGGCAGAAGAAAGAACAGAATTATTCAGAGTGCTTTTGCTTCTGACAGAACTTGAATGAACTTGGATTGCATTTGAACAGACAAAGAAAGAGACCTTGCACTTGTTGTTGTTGTTGTTGATTGATTGAAAGTTAAAGTCCCAGTCTTGTCTTGTTTGAAAGTTTTGAAGTCCAGAGTCTTGTTTTGAAAGGAATAGTTAAAGTACAAAGAGAACCCCAGAGACTATAGAGCATTTTGTGCAATAGAGTCCATTGATCAATCTTGAATTACCCCAGAACTCAAAAGTCTGATTGTGTGTTTGTGTTGGTGTTGTTTTGCCTTCTGCCCACATACCCATAGTTAGCCCTATCATCGGGAAGATGAATGCTGAAGTCATGAAGGTGGAAGGACATGGTTAGAGCAGCGGAATTAAGTGTTGCGCTGATGATACCAAACAAGAGTAAAGACTGGATGTTGAAGCTGGTCAATCGTGATTGTGAGTTGATTGAACCTCGAAGGCCTGAAGCTGAGTAAATGGTACCGCGTGCTGGAAAAGCACTGCAGTCTGTTCTCATCATTCCCTAGAGGGCCGAGACCTTAACCTGTTGAGAGCGGGATTGAAAAAGTTCTGTGAATGTTAGTCAAGCATGAATATGATTATTATCAAAGCTTGTACCTTTGAAATTGACTTAATTTCGCTCAACATCTGCGACATAAATCCAAAAATTACAATTTCTGATCAACAAACAGAATGAAGGAAACATATTTGGCCAATTGCAAGGATTTAACAAGATTTTGATTAGCAACTGAAGCTAGACCAGAGGCAACATAGTGGACCAGAACATTAATAATAAAGAAAGATTGGAGACACGACGTCGACAGGAATGAGGCACGTGACACACGCTTTGACATCCCAAATATATCAAAACTAATCTCCTTATTAGGTCAACCCGATTTGGACAAGAAGAAGCCTAATTCAGACAAATTCTCATGCAAAACCCGCCATAAGGACGAGCCTTCATTACATTCAGGACTCGTAATTCGCTCCGCTTCGCCGACACTTCACCCGTACTTGCATTACTCTTATGTTCTTCAGTAGCCCAAGAAATGAGTCTACAGCACCCTATAATGTATGTCTCATGTAAAGACTGCAATATTGAAAGAAAAAAGTTGCATTTGAAGTCAACGCGTATGGTAAGATGCGGCCAGTACGCGTGTGAGTCACCTACATCAATGTCACCTTTGTTTGGTTGTAAACAAAATCACTCATGAGTATTTTTTCGAAAATGTGCTAGAATTTCCTAATCAGCTGTAACATGTAAACAGATCTTAGAAAATTGCATAATTTGACAGTGTACAGCATTCTAGATGCTTGATTGGGGTCCTTGATGTATGCTACAATTAGCGTAGCCTATGCGAGTTCAGAAATATGGAGATCAAGTGCCATGCATAGCTTTTACTATCAAAAGTGCAAGTATGATCAAAGTATGTTAAGTTACTTTGTCATACTTGTACGTGACAAAGTACCTTTTGTAAGGACAAGTACGAGGATTGAAACTCCGACAAGTAACTTTGTCACCCACCAAGCCAAAGCTTCCTTGACTCGGAACCGGCAAAAGTCTTGGCAAAATCCATTTCTTACACAAGTACCACAAGACTTACCAGTAAGTACACAGTTCATCGCAATAATAGGAAGTGAGTCCAATGTTATATCCTGGAGCTTGGCTGGGCTTTCAATGGCCCCACGCGCAAATGAACAGCCCGCTCTAGACGTGAAGGGAGTGTTTGGAAACTAGAAGACCGTGAACTAAGGAACATTGGAAGGCGCGCGCGCAATGCTGGCGGGAATTTTGAAAGATCTGCGTTGTGAAACGTATAAGTAAGAAGCTACGAACAATTACAGTATTGATATGGATATATAATAAGCGTAAGCCCTAGTTTCAAATCTTGGACCTGTTGGAGTGAATTAAGCAAGTCGTCAAATAAGCTTAGAGTTCGCTCCGGTCTAATAGCAAGAAGCCCTAGCAAACGAATATTCTAAGCTACTTTAAATAGGCTGTAGTAAGGAGAATCTACGGAGAAATATAAGATAAAACACGAAGTAAAAGGGCTAGGTGATTTTGCCGTGCAGCCGGTGCGTGGTGCGTGCAGGTGCGTGTTGCATGGTGCGTGCGCATGTAAATTACAGACTAACTTTTAACTCAAACTCAGCAAGAAATATGTACATTATGTATTCATAGGTAGTATATATGACAATTACTGAGTAATTGACGAGTCCTAAAGGTAGATTTTATTGACATTAAGTCTTGGATAAAACAAGGACAAAAAGAATATTCACATCACGCAACACTTGTGCGCACTCGGCATCATTCGCACGCACCCTTGCACTCACCTGCACGCACCCTTACACACACCTGCACGCACCAGCACGCACCAGCATGCACCAGCACGCACCAGCACGCACCAGCACGCACCAGCACGCACCAGCACGCACCAGCACGCACCCTGCAAAATGATGCGAGGTGCGTGCAACTTGTTGATGGCGGGTGCGTGCAGGTGATGGCAGATCATACTTGCTTTTCACTATAATCTTTCCTTACGACTTACAGGTAGTGTTCTAGAAGCCCAGTGCAGCCCAATTTGTGTTTATAGTAATAATAGGTAACAGGATACTTACAACATATATTATCTGCTTTGTAAAGTGTATTATCAAGGTCTGGGGAGTTGAACAAATGATACTTAATATTTGTACTTCAAACAATAAAGTGGAATTCGTACTCTGAGTAGCCATGCTAGTACACCATGCACCACTGGTTGTGCTCGGCCCAGTCAACATGCACGCACCTGCACGCACCCGGCACGCACCACGCATGGGGTGCACGGCAAAATATATGTGCCGGAAGTAAAACTAAAGAACTCTGGAGAGGCCGAGGGGTCCGCTGGTATACCCAAGGCTCGCTAGCGAGCGGTGAAGGTAGTAGTATTGGCTTGAGTTACACTACGTACAGGCTAATCTAACGTACTTGCCATCACGTGGCTTGGCTCCAGTGGTGGACGGGTAGACGCGACGCGTTCTACCTGTTCCAACTCCACAGGAGAAACTTCGGCGAGCAATACCGATTGCTCAGCTGACATCAATATCTCCAACAGGCCAGCGCCATCAGTTCCAGCAGCACTCAATACAAATGCCTTCAAGCAAGTTCAACCATTGTTTAGTAGTGGAATCGCATATCCTCTGATATGGGTAACAGTTCATTTTGGGCTGGCGCGGCGCATGACAGGTCACAGAACACTTGGTCGAGATTATGCAGTACTTCAACTTTAACAGCTTCTTGTCAATAATTTGTTTATATCATCTGTTCTAACTTGAGCCTCTTGATTGTTTCGGCTCATTTGACATCTGGCACTGTTGGCAGACCGAGATATTGATACTCTGACCCGCTAGATTGTTTCTGTTCAATTCATTGCACTATTTAGGAGTGCACACAGCTTGCACAGCCTTGCATACTACCACTCACACATTCAAGCTATTAGTATATCTACCTAGCGCAGAGTTGTTCTAGAGCTCGACTCCTAGCTATTAGTACTTTGGTTTACCTCCCTGAAGATCAACTGAAGATACTTTTGTGCAAGCCATGACCGTACAGGACTTCCCCAGACAGATTGATTAATTCTAAGCAACCGGCTATGTCATATACCCAAAAAGTTTAAAGGGCCAGTAATAGATGGTGCAATATCATTAGGACTGTTCACAGCTTCATACACATCTTTGGCAATATGCCAACTCTCAGTCAGATATCTTCATGATGGAAACTCGTGATGATGCACGATGCTCGTGACATTGTTCGCTCTAGGCTTTGATAATCATACCTTATAAATCACTCTGTTGAAGTTTACTTAAACGTGGGTTCTTGCGGCTTTGTTGCGACTGCTTTTTCCCTGCTCTGATCCTTCATCGCAATTTTACATGTCAGTTCTACCTTGTGTTCCGGTAGTTTCTAGCCTCGATAACACCTATGGACCAATGTTGATAGGAGGTAGGTATACATTCTTGACTCATGTTCATCAGCAATTGTTGAATGTTCTTGCAGTTTTTTTTGCTATGTTGTAATACTCTTCATGTTGGCATTCCACTTATGGTGGCTGACAGCCTGCATGATCCAGCCTACAGGGTGTTTTGACACTACAAACCATCACCTATTATGATTCATATCCTAAAGATTCGGCCATGACAAAACTAGTTGTGAGTAATAAAAATATGCCCTGCAAGGCAATCTTTTGAAAGGAATATTGAGGTCGCTACAGTCTGGTGAACTACACTGTTAATCCCAAAGCCAAAGTACCTGTACTCAACGATATTTCAGGTGCTTTGATACGTTCCAGTTGATCCTTATTGCACAGTCGACATATCACTACTTAATCAGCAACTGGGGAACTCCCTCGGCATTATTGGTATCAACCTGGGAGCTCGATCTGAACGTTACATTTATTGGCCTGTCCACATTTGTCTGTCAGCTCTTCTTCTTGAGGAGGTAAGGTGTCATGCTTACTTCTTTGACGAGCCTTGGTTACCAGTGAAACCGTATAGAATCTGGGTATTCAGCGGGAGAAAAATCGAACACAGAATCATAGTTGGGTTGTTGGGTGCGCTCTGTGCAGTGACGGTTATTGTCGATGTTGTTGCCATGGTCAGCTCACTCAAAAATCGCTCTGTCGCCGAATTTGGTATGCAAAAGGTCACAGTCCTTGTGGCATTTACGTCGGGGGCAGTGGGTAAGTCAATCACACTTCAACTACAGCCCGTTGCCAACAAAACTTGAAGCCGACGTGTTCATTGCACTGCTACTGTCATATTATATTCGGCGCAACAGAGGCGGCTTTAAGAAGTAAATTCTTAAGACTCTTATGCTTGCATATTCTAATCGTGATGGTGTACCATTAGGACTGACTCTATGCTCACCCTCATAGTCAGATATACAATTACAACAGGTGTTGTTACCAGGTGAGTATGGACATACAAATATTACTATGATTTGTTCATGGAAATCTACCACAGCCTATTGGGTATTTTCACACTTGTCGCTGTTCGTTGTTATACTCGTTTGACTTGGGGCATACTGATAAAGTCTATGTTTCAGTATTTTCTGTCGCCCGATGGACTCACTTTTATTGTGCGTGCATACATCTACTCACCAGGAAATTAATTTGACAGTGTATCTATTAGGGCATGCATTTTTGCCTGGGACGCTTGTACACCAACGCACTTCTTGCTACGTTAGTGTTCTATAAATTTCCTATGGAATAGGTAGCCTGACAGTGGACCTTTGCAGATTAAACTCTCGATCAAAACTGCAAACTTCACTTGTCAATGAAACTATTAGTACTAATCTGCAATTTGACTCCGGTCCAGTGAGCAATGAAAGTTTGTCAATGGACCCCATGTCAAGCTTAAATAGAATAGTAAGTAAAAATCCGAAGTGATACAGATAGAACTAAATCGCCTCCTTTATTTGCACCTAGGCAACAAAAAATCAGAGTCTGTATGTGAACATCCATAAAGCTACCGAGGTGGTGCAGGACTCTGGACATGTTTATAATTTGCAGGGGCGAACACTGGTTAGCCGCGTGGTTGCAGACGATGGGATCTGATCACTTCAAGCCACTGGTTGTGTGTGACTACCTTGGACTGCCGGGAGCTAGAAAAGAAACAACCGGGTTTCGATTGGCTAATCCATTGGTAGGGAGGAAAGGAGAATGATGATATCTACATTGTTGTGCAATTGGAGAACTTCCGGTAGTCCCTCCCTAGTCTCGCCTCCTCATAAGTCCACCATTTACACATGGCTCGTCTCTCATCTCCTCTTTGACGTCCCTCTTATCACGCTCCCAATCAAATTATACACTCACGCCAAATTTACGCCAAAATTTACTCCCTGTACTACGTTCAATGGTTCCGAATATCAATCGAATCTTCCGTGTTCAATCGACTATATTTCCGAGGTGTTCCTTCACGTAGCATGACCTAGCATGACCAGAGATAAGTACAGAAGTACTGAGCAGCGATTTTCTCCTGTACACTACTTAGTCAACTTATCACTGAGCACTTGGGACGTTGCCTGGGAAACCAGGCCGGGGAACATCAATAGGGCTTTGAACATTATGTATCGATCTGGTCCTACGTTAAAAGAATGCGGGAGTAGCGAGAGTAGCGACTAACGGGAGGCAATCTGAAAGCACCCGATCACCACAGAGTAACGACAGAAACGGAATGTGTACGTATCAACCTCGTTGAATTCAGTGCAGTTATTTGCTTATTCGTGTATACGCATCGCTAAATTAATCAACCGGAAAATGTCTGCTACGTCGGAAGAATACACGGAAAAAGATAAACGCAATATAGTCAGTTATGATCAACGGCGTTTGGAAAGAAAACCTACACTCACCCTACCCCGAATCGTCCACCATCAGCCTAAATTCACTGGTCATACCAGACGCGTTGAATCGGTGAGACTAGCCCAACCGCTTCTGCTAGCCCGGTAGCAAAGCATGACTAATAGTGATATCGATCGCGAGATTCATAAGATAAGCCCTGGTCCCAACTCGTTTAGTATATCAACCCATATGCTGAGATTCAATTCCTTACCAATGACGAATCGTAGAGTGTGTTCTGAACCGAAATATGAATGGTCATCCATTGCTAAGAGAGTGTTGTCTCGTCGGATGGCCAGAGGTGCAAGTCAATAGCTTGGACGCTAGGTATTCCGATAGAAGCAGCGCCGAGCCCAACATCATAAAGCCGCTAGTGTCTTGTTGGGTAAGAACACCAGGAGTAAACCCAATCGCGCGGAGGAATGTTGAAAAAGCACTGTGCTTTATGTTTAGTTGTGACATCGCCCAAGTTCTGGAGACTTGCCAGTAAGAACCTGGGAAACGGCACAAGTTATCGCGCAAGATGTGTAAAAGACTGTATGATTAGGGAGTGCAGAGACGATGGATGTCGTTGATAGATGGACAAGGAGATGTTTGAATCCGTAATCAGCTTGTGCAAAGTAACGTGTCCCAAAACTCCGTTCTGCCTTCTCATGTCAAAATTCTTCATAGAAGCGTCTTATGAACCGTATCATTGTCAACAACAGAGTGCATAATGCGTTGTCCATCTTTGACCGGAAGATAGGATGTCATGGTGACATTGATTGGGTTTTGCGGATGGGTTGTTGGATGTCTAGTGCCGTCGACGCGGATCGAGGATGTAGATAACTGTCGTTCAAGCGAGAGTCCAGTCGACGACGCTCGAAAAAGATGAAGGAAGTCACGAGTTCCTCGTGGCTCCGGATCAGCCGAAGCTGACGAACCGGCAAAAATCGCTTCTTACACAAGTAGTATCAAGTACCACAAGATTTACCAGTAATTGACCCTGCTTTACTCACGCGCCGCAAGACCGACTTTCTGCGACCAAACCTTGAACAGCTTTTACACTGTTCCGAGTCATTCCTCTCACCCATCTCGCCAATCGCGCTCAAAACTCATGAAAAACAGCAATGGAAAGCTCCCATTACCCCTGGCCGGTTTCTTCCTTCCCTTTCGATTTGCCGTTCGAGGGTGTTCATTTGCGAAGAGACCTCAAACGACTCCTTGATTACCCGTAATTCATTAAGGCTGTCTTCTTCAGGCGCCTAGTTGTGAGCGGGTACAGGAGCACTGTCAAAAGCTGTCCCCCAAGGCCTCTCACGGTAGAGTCTCAATTGCCATGTAGTTCGTCCCCGTTTTCCCGAAGACCCAGGTAAACAACAATGCCATTCTCAGATAAACTTGATTTCAAGTTGTAATCCTTAAACATTGATTCAACACAAATTCAACACGTAGTGTCCTTTCAACCGGGACGGAAAGCTATTCCAGCGCTAAATTTAAGGTGTGATATATAGGGCATGATGCGTCCTTGACACCTTCGCTCTTGTCTCCCACCATCTCTTTCTCTTGAACATTAATATCCTGAGTAGATCCATGTGGCATGGGCACCTTTTTCGAAAACTCGTCTGACTTCACCGTACACAATCCTCAATTCCTCAATGCAAACCAAATAACAGTAAATCATCATCACGATACTAGGACTCTAACTGAAGTGACTCGGGGTAATTGGGTGCGTCGACGAACTGATTTTTGCGCATAGATAAACTTAATCTCTTTAAATCTAGTACCATACCGTTCCGGGGGGTGATCTCGAACTTATCCGACATTGGGGCAGCGTTGATGAAATAGAAATAGAAGAGGTCAATGAGGATGGATCCGGAATATGTTCATACACAACCAGATGGAAAATTCCCCTAGTCCCTGAATCTCGTATCATTAGTGTGAAGAGGCGGGTACGCTCAACCTCCACCGTCCAACTAACATCGCCATCGCTTTCCCATCCTGGGACAAAATTCACAGCTGTATTTTACGACGGACCTAATGCGCAGCAAGTATGTATCTATCCTGCATGATTAGGATATAGAACTAAACTCAGAGAATTGTAGGCTTACGAAGATGATTTACTGCAATACTCTGCATTATGGTATTTATTCATCTGACAAGCAATATGCACGCCATTTACCACTTTGTCCAGTCACATAAACATTGCTAAATTGTTTGGAATTACCCATTGCGGTTCACCTGCGTTGATCTTCCAATCTGGTAAGTATTCACTGCTCAGATGATCATTCGGGGAACACGCATCCAAAGTGGAGTAGACACTGAGACTGAATAAATGCGCTAGATATGATTCCCTATGGAGACTTTTATCGGCGGTGCCGCTCACTTATTGCACGCACTTATCTGACTTATCAGCTTGTGAGACTCTATTTCTCCCATATACTACTCAAGTTTGCAATGTTCTCATACCAAAAACAGTCACTTGGCTTTCAGCAAGCACATGTCCATTTACAATATAGTGGCTACAGAGTTTCGGGCCAGCTGTCACTATTATATGCCTGGATCCAGCCAACATCTGGGCACATATGCTTTGGACCCCCTACATCGAGCTTGCCACCCGCCTTGTGGAGTTTCCGGGGGCCGGAATCCTCTCTTGAAACTGCTCCTCTTGAGCTCGTGTGTTACAAATCGGAGAAAAGTATCATTCAGCACCTCGACCTTCATCTCAAGGATAATTTCTTTCCCTGGCTTCTGGAGTGGATTCAGGAACTTGAGATGTACAACAAGAACAAAAAGCACAACAACTTGGCCAATGTTCCACTTCCAATTGCATGTGTTTATTTAGAACAGACAAATCAAGTTGTAGCTCAAATACAACTGAGACAGAACTTGATCTCTATTAGTGGATGGTCACACCACTATACACTCCCCAAGACATTCCCACAGCTGGGGAGGCTGCCACTAGAGACACCCCTAGTTCTCACCAGTCAAGGCAGGGCCCGGTAAGGATTACGTTGTTCTTTGTATGAGCTTTGAGTTTTGGTTGACCCTTTAATCAGATGTTCCGCTGACCAATTCAAGGGAACCGTCTACTGTAACATAACAGTTCCAACATTTGACTATGAGTATTTTTGTACTGTATGGCTATCACAAGCTGGGCATGTGCTCCACCATCTCAGCTTGAACTACCCTGTGGAAACATATGGTAAACACATGATGACCTCTCAAGTCCACTGTCGTAGCTGAGTCCTTAGTCCATTAGCTGTTTCTCACAGGTTGGATTATTCTCTGGAATGTCCAAGCTGGTACCAGTCCTCGCATTCGTCCACATTGAAGTTGGCTTCTTTTACCACTCAAGGCTACTATTTGTTCCTTGAACCTATCAAAACCACCAAAGTTAAGGGGGTGTCTCATTTCTCACTGCATGATCCAGCGTACTTCTGGTCTTCAAACCCATTGGGCTCTGTACCATTAAAAGAGGAGACCTGTATTTTGTTAGGCCTTCCTTCACTCACAGCGCATGTTCTGCGAAGCCAAAGCATAGGGTCACTCAAGTCAAGTTGCTACTTTACTCAAGAAACGTATCATGTAGTGTCTGAGTATCTGAAGCTGAAAGGATTTGATCCTCTTGGTCTCGACTATGCTCGCTCTCATGGTTATCCTATCTTCAAGGTAACTGATAATGTCTCAGATAATGTGTTGGATAGTGACCCAGATGAAACTGATAGCTTTGAGCATACCCAATGTACGTGTGAAACTGATCTTTGTCCTTGGTACCTCTGAACGATGGTTACCACAGTTCAAAGTAGTCCTGTTCACATGGAGACTCGGACTGGGTCAGGCTCTGATTGGGAAGATGATATTATATACGGGTATTCTGGGAACAGTGAGCAATTTTTGGGCAACCTACATAGTCACCAAGGAACATCTAACGTAACTTACCGATAGGACAAATCTTTCAACGCAAGGCAAGCCTTGCACCTCTTGAACCGAGGACACTTGATTGCTACTCGAGCCAATTGAGTCAATCCCACTATCACATAGCAAAATGCAGCAAAAGACGACATACACGACTCAAACGAATTCGGTCACTCTCTTCATTTGATCAACAGCAAAAAATCACCGATCCTCTTCCTTTGAGGGTATGCGCTGCACTGCATGGACTTCGGCATGACAACTTGAAATATGACAGGAGTTATTCGGACCACCTGAAGAAACATTTGAAGGATATAGAGGACAACGGCCATTTGCCATGGAAGGATATTGATTACTACTTAGATCTCATCGACTTTTAATAGTGGTTAAAGTATACGTCAGTGTACCATCCCTGCTGCTCTACAAGTATGTGAGATGCGCTCTTCCAGGATACTGTGCTCATAAGATAATCATACCACGAGACCAAGATGCAAAATCACAAATATCGATGGTCAAGACTTGAATCAATTTGTACAACTTTAGTGCTGTAGCGGACTTGCAAAATGCCAACAGAAAGAGAGAAAAGTCCCCATTCAACGCTTCTATGTACACTGCTTGCAAACAAGTACAAGTCTAATCAAGTATACCACATGCAGCTAACCTTTGTACACTCGCGGAAAAACGGTCTGACTTCATCTACACCCAACTTGCATCTTCCAATTTGTCCATGGCCTATGGCCTGGCAAGGTAAGATCTTGCCCCACCTACCCCTAGTGGTACGGAATACCGTATACAATGCCACCATCTTGTAAGTTTTTCAGTTTTCTCCGTACCTGAGGGTGAGCGAGAACGAAATGGTCTGCGTGAGTAAGAAATGTCCAGCTAATGAACAAGGTGCCGAGACGAAAGAAAAGAGGGGGAAAGCAGGGAAGGGGGAGAGATAAACCATAGAAAGAAAATGTAAAGCGCTCGCAGAAAGAAAGTCATAGAAACACTCGAATCGAAACACTCACTTCATCTCATGATGCGCCTGTGTGTAACAACAGCACCGTGGAATAAGTAAGATAGCAATACACTATCGAGTATCGAGTCCCATTGAGAGAAACTATGCGAGTGGTGTATATGTGAGGTCTGTAAAACAGGTTATAGATTGAGATGGAGCGAGAAGGTGACGAGAAGGTGACGAGAAGGTGATGAGAGGATGAGAATGGGCCTACCTTGAGTATCCGTCCCCGTTCCAGAGTCATCATTGGATACAATTAGGGTTATAGTGGTGGGGTGGAGGTGAAGTAACGGTCTAGGAGAGAGTATAAACGGGACTGTGGGGACGAAAAAGCAATGATAATCGGTAGTCAGCAATGCAACGAAAGAAAAAAAAAAGTACACTAACCCCACCCCAAATTCGCCGCCGCTGCTGCCAGCATAAACCCGAACTCATTAGTCGTAATATTTATCGTCATCAGAATCGTAGGTTCAATAAACAACCTGTCTGCGCCATATCCGATATGGCACAGCGCGACCAGCCACGTCAAATCCACGACACCAGGGCCAGCCGCCTCTCTTAGGGCAACTTGTGATGATAAGTTCCGGTCTCAACACATCGTGATATAGAATCCCCATATCCCGAGATTCAATTCCCGGTCCTACCAATGTTTCCAATTTCAAAGAGGCCACATGTTACCAGAGTTCCAACCCATTGCTAGAGCAAGCGGCGTCTCTAATAACCAAAGGTACGCGCGTACGCGCCGATAGTTTGGACTATACACATTTCTATAGGGGCAGCAACAAGCCCGACCAAGCATTCATAATAACGTGAATGGGCATTGTTGGAAGAGGATAGGACATAACGACGGTATCATTGATTGGTTGTGTTATCGAGAATGAGAGTTCCGGATTCTTGAGAGCCTGGGAGAATGGGTACCGTGCGAGCTGCAAGTGGTGGTCAAGAAGGAAGAGGGAACGAAGATGAGAAGCGTGGATCGGAAGTGCAGCGAGTGTATACACTTTGGATGGCAAAGTGAGGCCTGGGCCTGGAAGAACTGCATGATCCAGAATACAAAGATTGAAGAGCTCGAATGAGCCGAAGCTCCGGAGGAACCGAGGAGGCCTGGGGGATGTATTTGGTTGTACGTGGGTTCAGTTTGGGCGCAGATGATTTGATTTTGAGTCAAGCATGGTGTTAGGGAAAAGAAAGATATTTCCGATTCGTTTCGCATTGGTTGTACACGTGAATCAACGTTATGCATGACTCATCTATTTTTACGGGCGCTTCAAACTTGGCCGTGCTTGGAATTCTTCTCAGCGCACGCTCGATCGTATTCATGACAAGTGAGTTGTCATTTTGCCTTGTTCTCTTTCTACTCTCGGTTTTTACTCGCTCATCCCACCAGTCTCTCTCTCACGTAGCAAGCTGAGCGCTATGCAGGTGCGGATGAAGAAGTCTGAAGGATTGCACTGTCGACGGGAATGGGAGTACGGATGTCTACACCAACCACAATTGTATCCAAAGCTAAACCTACGTTCCGTGTTACAGAACACATCAACTGATCTCAACACTAACTAGAACTCTCGCGATTGAAAGAACTTCTTGGGCCGTCTTTTGGAGGGTACATTCTCATTGGATTTGACACTAAAATGGTCAACGAAGGAGGTTGGCTTTGTAGAGACGTCAAATTCAGCTCAAGCTCGCTCAAGTTTATAAATACTTGACATCATTCATTGACATCCGTCAAGCCACTTCACCAATACGCTTGTCCTCCTCTTCATCGCTTTCAAATACCAGGGCTTCGTTCAATTCCACACAATCTTACACGACCCACCCCTACCATCACCGGCGCCTCTAACAACCTACGTATCCTCGACCTCAAGTCTATCCATCCCTTTCCTAACTTGTCATCATTTTCGTCCAACAACTCCTCCCGTCCAGACCTCTAAACATCCCAGTCTTGCCCAAGCCGTCACCATGTCACTGGTCACCACCAAAGTCCGAGATAAGTGCTAGAGGCGCTTATTGGAGGATAAGATAGGCAGACGTGAGAATCGGCATCTTATCACATCGTTAAGCGCCTTACGCTAAACTCAACCCGATTCTCAACGTCGCCAACATCTTCCGAAATACTCTACTTCTAAAAAGCTTTTTTTTCCTCGAGATGACGGACAACTCTGCACCACCCAGGCTTCTCAAATGTTTCCAACCTCACGATTCTTCTTTCGACCGGTCGACTCGCACTAAACGGACGCATATATCCCCGGAAGTAAACAACGCGTTGAAAAAACTTCCGCTGAAGACGATCCTAAAAAAGAACGTGGAAATCGGCGCTCGTAATGACAGCCGCAGGGAAAAGTATCTGGAGAGAGAGATGGCACGCGCTAGACATGCGCAGGCAGTGACAGAAACCATTCCAGGTGCCGCGCCTCCGAGACGGCCAGTAGAGGCGGACATGGAAATCTCGGATGTGGAATCTACCATATCTCTCGAGGATGAAGTCTTCGATGGTCTCAGGAAGGACCCCACAATCTTTACAGAACTCATGCCTATCTTGGGCTCCCATGCTATTGTGGAGATGAGGAAGGCTAATGAAGAAGACGAGAAAGAGAGGTTAAGCATCGGTAGTACCTCTGGTGGAGCTACTGACCGCCAAAGCCAAGTTTCTGTTTTTGCAGGGCCAGAACCTCCTGTCCAACTTGTCACACGTAGTGCAGCTCAGCCCATATGCATCATCTTCCCAGATGCGTTCTTTGAAACGGCATGCCACAGTTATGTTTTTCCCCTCGCCTTCTTTTACCCACCAACCGCCGAGAAAATCATCAGCAAAATCCATCTCTACAAACAGTACAGAGTTCCAGGCATGACAACGAAAACATATGTTATTGACATCGACGATATTGTGAAGAAGTTGAAGGACGAGAAGGATATTGGACCTCTAAAGGATGAGGACCTCCTTTATAACCAGTGGTTCGAGGCCACTAACCAGTATTTCGCTTTCGAGCTCCAGCGATATGGCAATGATCCCGAAAGCCCTCGTCCGAAGTTTTTCAAGTATCACTTTGGTTTTTTCAGGAACCAACGTGATTCCGAGAAGTATTTCAACCTTTGGCTTCCAAAAGAAATCAAGATGCGAGCTAGCCACTATGCTCATAATGAGAGCTTTCCTGCATCTTATTATGACAACCAGTGGTCCCTGGTCGAATCAGAGGCTTCAGCTTACCGGATTCTCGCTGAGTCGAAACAGCCTTCCTCCTCTTACTCTCACTCTGGTGGGAAGAATTCATACAACTCTGTGTTGTATTCAGCTTCGGCTTCAACCTCCACTCTTGCTCCTAACATGGATGCCAAGTCCTTTCCAGATCGCACTCGGCTCGTCCTTCCGGAACCGAGGTGCATCGGATGTGGTAGGAAGGGACACGTTTTGCAGGAGAAAGACTCAGGTGTACATGGTGCTTTCCCCTTCTGTGATTGGGACCGCGGTACAGGCATTATCCGAGCGAAGAATGGAGTTAACAGAGGTAAACAAATCTGCGTTGGATTCAACGCGATCGTCACTTGCAAGTTCGGTGATGGATGTGCCTTTGCCCACATCTGCTCGTTATGCGGAGGCTCCCACTCCGCTCGCGAGCGTCACTCCTCTTGTTCCTGCAGAACCGACTAATCCTTTTGAAGACAATTTTTCGCTGGACCCTCTTAATTTTCATGACTTCGAAGATGTTATCCTACCCAGACAGCCAGCTTCCGACGCTTCTCCGTTAGAGAGAGAAATTTTTTATCGCATCACTACTCCTTATGACGCCACTGCCTTTGAAGCCGACTTACAGCAGTATAATCTTTCGGATCGTTTTCCCCTGCTCGTTCGCTATCTCTCTCAAGGTTTTCCGCTAGGCTATATGCCACATATTGAACATACAACAGTCATTCCAAATCACGCTTTGGTCAAAAAACATTCAGGCATAATCATGGATTTTCTTGCAGAAGAGGAGAAAGCACTACGCGTATCGGGTCCTTTCTCACAGGTCACTCTGGAACATATTCTCGGCGGTCCCTTTATTTCAGTACCGCTTATAGTGGCAGAAGCGGACCAGGGACCGGGCAAACCAGCAAAATATTGTATATGCAGTAACACATCCAAAGGGGTTTCAACCAGGATGGTATCTGGGTGAATAGCATCAATTCAAATGTCGAGAAGGAGAAGTTCCCGACAACTTTTGACACTGCATCTAAAGTCGCTCATTGGGTGAGTTTTTTCCCTTGTAAAACTTTTAACTTGTTTCTTCATTCGGAATACCATTCCGATGTTTCGCTAGTCATGGCATACCCACAGTTCATTCATAATCATAATTTATTCATGGATTACCGCTACCGAAGCAACGTACCATGTTAATTCATCCACTTATTATCCATGATTATAATTTATTCCATGGATTACCGCTACTGAAGCAACGTACCATGTTCATTCATCCACTTATTACTATTCATGGATGCACCCTATTGAGCATCATATCATGATTCATTTATGTGTCTTTGCTTTATTAGACTGAAATCCTTATCCGTCGAATCCATTCATTTATTCTTATCTCCAAGGTTGCTGTTGCTCCTCCATTAACACAAGCCTGTACGATGGACATCAAAAAATTCCACCGCACCATTCCCATCGACCCACGACACAAACCCTTTCTGGTTTCGCAAGATCCACATGGCGAGTTCTGGCTCAACCACGTCCCTGGTTTCGGTTACTCACCTGCCAGCAGCAATGCAGGTATGGTCTCAGCGGCTGCTAGGGAGATCTGGAGGGCCAAGAGGGTATTTCCAATTGCCAAGGTAGAGGACGATTTAGCGGTATTCCAGATGCCGAATAGGAACTTCGGCTACAACTATTCACGGGAAGATGCTCTGCAACGTATCGCACACTTAGGTATCCCTTGGCATCCTCCTGAGAAGAAAGGGGACCCATTCTTCGTATTCGCTTTCACGTTCATTGGTTTATACTGGGATTTATCGACAAGGAGAGTCAGTCTTCCTGAAGATAAACGACTAAAATATATACACCGCATTTCGACTTTCTTGACCTATACCAACACGAAAAAGCTCCTTTGACCGCGGCAGAGTCTATCCACGGCACAGTATGTTACATCACGTTCGTTTACAGAGAGGGTAGTTCCCACCTTCCAGCGATTTCAAATTTCCTCAGTGGTTTCAGGAACTGTGAAATATCTTCGGGCAAATATCTCACTAATGGGATCATCAGCAAGCTCAAGTGGTGGTTGAACATGCTGAAGACCCCCAACTACTTTCGACAGCTTAGCCCTCGAGGTCCCCTGTCGAATTTTGGGATATTTGCAGATGCCTCCACAGACTGGGGTATCGGGATCTGGATCCGCGGTCACTGGTCAGCCTTCAAATTGAAGCCTAACTGGAAAATCGAGGGCCGCGACATCTGCTGGCTCGAAACTATTGCCATCAAAATTATTGCCTTATATCTTGAAGCGGGAGGTTTCAAAAATTTATTCCTGCTCATTCGTTCCGATAATAATGGCACCATTGGTGCCCTTGGGAAAGGACGTAGTCCCAACAGATGGTTAATACTGTAGTTCGCCGCATCTTTGCTATTTTTGCTTCACTGGCGATTGAGCCTTTGCTCGTTTATATTGAGTCGGAGAAGAATCCGGCAGACCCACTCTCGCGCGGGATATTGGGTAGGCCAGAGTTCAAGCTGGTTACGTCTATAATGCTCCCAGATGAGCTTCAAGATATTCTGGTTCATGTATAGGTACGAATGGGAATCCGTTTATCTAGATATTTATTCATTTATTCTTCATTCAGTACAGCCACATCTTCTGCGCTAGGATGTCCTAGTGCGAGGAGGGATTCACCGCGCATCTCCCTTCCTCAAACGCATTCATTATATGACTCGCCTTTCGATTTCTATCCCGCTCATCCACCATCAGGACCACAGATCAATGCGGTTCCCACTCAATCTTTATATGATTCACCAGCTTCTCCTCCTGTAGTTCCTCATTGCATACCATCATCACGGCTTCCAAATCAATCTTACTCGCTCTATGACTCGTTATTATATAGTATTCCCAAGGATCCTCCTCCTAGCTCGAGTAAACCACCCAAGATACATCGACACCTCCCGAACACTCCCGACACTCCACAAAAATATCCGCTCACATCTCGCAAACCAAAGCAAGGCGACTCAATCACACCAAATCCGCTTCGTCCCAATGTTCAGGCCAAACACCGTATTCACGCCTGGACTACTCCATACGCTATAGCCAAACACTCTGAGGCCGCTACCACCCTACCACTTGAAGTGCTTGACCTTGGGGACAAGGCTATAAGTGAAGCACTTGCAGATAGCTCAAAATCATCTTATGCCGCTGGCCTTCTTCGTTTCACAATTTTGCGATAAACTGATGATACCTGAGGATCTTCGAATGCCTGCAGGCGAAGATTTAATAGCCGGTTTCATTGGATATCATTTAGGAGAGGTGGTCAATGTCAAAGGATGGTTGTCTGGCCTTCGTGCATGGCATGACCTCCATGGAGCTCCCTGGCCCTCGGAGTCGAGGAAAATCTGTTTCGCCCGAGCTGGCGCCCGCAAAGCTGGATCCCACCGCCGTCGCCCAGTTAGGAACCCTATCACACTCAAGCATATGGCAGCACTCTTTTTCGCGCTTGATTTTAACATTCCCTTTCATTGCTCCATATGGGCCGTTGCTTGTAATGCTTTCTGGGGTTGCCGAAGACTCGGTATGTATTGATTCTACTTAATGATTTATTTAATCTTATCTTCGTTCAGGAGAGCTCACTGTTCCCTCCCTCATGGGTTTCGAAACTCGGTACCATGTCACACGAAACACTCATATTGTATTCACGCTCAACCCTGATAATTCGCCTCGCGCGGTTAGTTTCCACATCCCCTGGACGAAGACAACTAAAGAACTCGGTGCCTCGGTTACTGGCACAGCCCAAGTCGGAGAACTCATTGCGCTTTGCCCTTTCCGCGCAATGAAGAGACACCTTGCCGCCAACAACACGGTTCCCCAGGATTTCTCATTATTTGGCTTCTTGGATGCTAACGGCGCTCCCCAGCATATGACAAAGACAACCTTCCTCAAATTCTGTGATGCGATATGGAAAGGTGCTGGTCTTATGAATGTACATGGACATTCTTTCCGCATCGGTGGCGCGGTGGAGTTACTCATTGCTGGTGTATCTCCCGAGGTCGTTGCTGCTATTGGTGGATGGACTTCATTAGCATTCTTGATCTACTGGAGACGTTTCGAGGAAATCCTCCCAACCCACATTTTGAAGGCTTACGACTCGAACCAGATTTCTCGCCTTAAATCAACTTTAGATGATTTCAGAAAAAACCCATAAAATTTCAGATTCGGTTATTGATGCATGTATTTCAGGTATAATTATTGAAGACTTTGAGTAATTAGTAAAATTCCGTTACTACTTTTATCACAGCGCGAAAAGGGAAATAAACCAGCATTTCATTGAATTAATTACGCCTTCGCTCTTTTTGGGTTTGTTTTCCCGCCCGTTCCATTCTTTTGGAGCTCTGGCTCTGTTTGGGACGGAACGTCCACGGGCGGGAGCGCGGGGCCGAGCCCCAGCCAAACCCCTCCAGCTCTTATTGGTCATAACACTTCGCATAATTTACCTTCACTTATCACCTATGATTTAGGCAACTAGCTTATTCCGAGATAAGTGCTAGAGGCGCTTATTGGAGGATAAGATAGGCAGACGTGAGAATCGGCATCTTATCACATCGTTAAGCGCCTTACGCTAAACTCAACCCGATTCTCAACGTCGCCAACATCTTCCGAAATACTCTACTTCTAAAAAGCTCCCACCCACCCACACCTTAAAACCTTCCATTTACTGAAAATTCTGACATTTATAACTATTTGTTTATATCAAGTATCAGTACTAGCGTCTTTCTGGATACCCACCCGCGCGGGGCCGAGCCCCAGCCAAACCCCTCCAGCTCTTATTGGTCATAACACTTCGCATAATTTACCTTCACTTATCACCTATGATTTAGGCAACTAGCTTATCCCCGTTTTTTAACAACGACAACTCAGATGACGACATCTTCTCTAACCCAAACCTCTCCACCCCCTCCGACAACCTCCCTGCCATACCAGGCCTCGACAAGGATGCTAGGCAGGTGGTCAAGGGGTTCGAGGAATTGGGAGTATCTTGAGGAAGGTAGCCATTGAGGTTGGGAATGTGAGTCGGAATACGAGTCCAAGAAGTCAATAGCGTCGAGGTTAAGGTTGAATTCTTCAGGTGCAGGTGCCACTGTGGGCGCAGGCGCTCATACGCGCAGTGTGCATATGTGTATGGCTTTATCCGGCCTGTAATCGCCATTGCCGTCAAAACTGGTCCAGACATACCCCCGCTCGAGGTTCACTGCATCTATTAAATACGCCGTATTCTCCGTCCACCCCTCTCATCCTTGTACAAGTTCAATTACCAGTGCAATCATTGACCCCATTACAGGTATATGCATAGGCATTTCACAGAGTTGGATATTCTGAAGCATGACAATTTTATTATGGATTTGGATGTTTTCCGAGTCCGAGGCGTGTTGGTCAATTACGGCCGAAAATATATTGATATCCTGCATTTGGTTGTCTAGCTGATGTGGTACGGATTCTCAGCAATTGCTACGATTTGTGTACCTACGACGCGTCTATTTATTTGGCTCGCCTGTTGGTGTGACGTTCTTATCTGTCTAACGGGCTTGTGATCTTTGTGATCTTTGTTCCTAACTTCCCCGTCTCTGCCGACCCCAAGTTTGCCTGAGCCGGGCTGTTGTAGTTCTTTTTTTTTGCGCGTACCAGAGACCGGAACGAGGGATTCGGGGAAAGTAGGCTGTCCGGGAAGTCACATTAAGACGAAGGAAGATGTGGAAGAGATAAGAGTCTTATATGGATATATTTTTGGGGATGCGTTTCATTTCTTCTTCCATCGTACAGAGTGAAACAAAACTCAGCCTACACATGTACAGAGAACGAAAGGAGTTCCGTTTGATAGTTCAATCGGATCTGGCTAAAGCGTATTACCACTGTCTCTGACAACGGATTACCGTACCAAGCCCTCCAACGATGTAGAAGCCTACTCTATTGGCTGGCACATTTCTGTTTGGCTGCTTCACGATTCTCGGCAGAATCTCATTCCATGGTTCTGCCTGATGTGTGTGGCGCTCAAGAATAAGGAAAGAACAGAATCAGTGAGCCGGCGCTGTTATCGCCGTGAACGCAGCCGATAGCACTTTCACAAATCACCTTCGGCATTCATCCAATCCCCCAGCAGAAATAACTGGTAGAGCTGCAAGTAGAGATTTACCATCCTATTCTGCTAATCAATATAATCCCATTTCTTCATTGCGGGACTCAGGATCTTTCATCGGCACCTCATATATCCAAACATTAAGTCGGATTTTAAAACGAAAAAATGTATAACAATCAGATATACCATTATACGTATCTCCTCCACGTTGGGTTGGGTTTTCGGTTAGGCAGAGTAGACGAACCTTCAGGTGAAAGATTGAGACTTGATTTCATGAGCTGGAGTATGCAAAGAGACGAGACGCCGAACTAACAGTCAAGACATCGGTTCCAATCAACCAAGAGCGCCCGAACAGCCAGTAGAGTTGAAGAATTGGGGCCAAAGAGGAACAAAGAAGACACAGGGTAAATATATAATAGAATGTGGGCGACCTGATGGGCGTTAGTGGATGACCGAAGTATGAAAGGATCTGATCATTTGGGTGTGGTGAATATGAATGACTTGCGTCACTGGGCTGGTTCAAGCTGAGCTCCAGTCTGCTAGACGCTAGTAAAGAAGGGTGTGGGCTGTAACCCCAAGGTCGACAGACGGAGCGACACCCAAAACGGACTTGAATAATATTGTCCCTGTGCTGAGCGGAGGAGAAGAGAGAATAATGTTAAGTAGTCTAGAGGGATGGTGGTAATCCCATGCGAAACTATCTCTGGCTCCATTCAAGTATCATCCGACTGTGAGATTCGACCGAATTGAAGAACAGACGGAAAAAACAGACTTTTCACAACTCGGGACGACAACGGAGACATTGAGGGAAATAGGCACAACAGGACAACAAAGTAGGCCAAGAAATAATCTGGAATGGGAGCGGATGTCCGGAAAAATTGTGCAGAGCTGACAACTGGAGTACTGAGCTCTGAGCACTAAAGAGTTGGGGGTGTAAAGGAAACCAATCAAAGCCAAAGCGAATGGTGTAGATAATTAAAGTTTTTCTTCCGAAAACGGAAATGAAACATAGAGCCCGAATCGAGGGGAGAGTCTGGATCAGGGATTGTCTGAGTCAGGGGACAGCCCGAGAGGTAGTCATAGTTCTGAATGAGATTAACGAGGATTCGGAGTCGCAACACAACGGTGTCGATGAGCGAGCAGGTACATCCGGTCATTATGCATTTTGAGGTACAGATATGCAGTGTCAGATTTAACATTGAGTTAGACTCACCTATGGGTGGGGGTGGTTAGTTGAACTAAGTCAAAACGCGTGCATGCGGACACACCAGAATAGATTCCAGCGACGGGCCCAGGTATCCGCCTATCAGCCACCCCAGCCTTTCCATTGCTACCTGCTAAAAGCCATAGAGCTGTAGAGCTGTGCCGTACAAGGAAGCGGGATGTCGTGAATGTTTGGATCTGCCGGACATGTACACGGATGCGTCTAAAAGACAATTTATTCACGTTCATGGTTGCTAGCGTGAAAGCGAATTATCAAAAAAGGTCCTCGGCGCCTGCAATAAGCGCCCAGATTTCATCGCCCAGTCATCTACTTATTTATTCTTCCAGTTCGGACTCATTTGGCGTTGAATATGATTGCAACTTGGACGTCTGTTACTCGGACCACCACGCACCCGCGATTCACCAATACTTGCTGGAAATGGCAATGCAGCCAGCTGCAGCGAATGAGCAGGTGCTTTTAAAGTAGTACGTGTTTTTGTTCTTGATGCTGCGGCGACCAACACCGCCTAATACCTATCACGACAAGATGTGGTCGAATGATATGCAGCCGCGGGAATAGGATCATGGGATCTACCCAAGGTCTAAACTCTACGCTATATCCTTGCCGAAACTACAGTTCCGGACAGCAGACTCACCAGCAAACTTCAACGCCTCTATGGTACTGGTAAACTTTCAAAATCCATCGATATCGATTCTAGTGACCTTTCCACACCCAACATCCACCCCAATCAGAACCTTAAGGCCTTATACGTTGTCCGACGGAGTCCGACGGAGAGTACGTTGTCGTTCCATTTGACATGTATTGGACAACAGAGGCGCGAATCACCTCAGAAGCAACTCAGTTTTACAAATGCCATATCGATACCCCCATTCATCCGTCATTCATCATTACCGGGCATTACCCGCGGCACAGGCTACGACCTGCTACGACCTTCCTCTCCCCTCCATCGCTATTGAATATGAATTAGAATCCGAGTAAATCCCGCTTTCCATCCGTCCATCCATCCATCCATAAGCCCCTCATCGACATCTATCCCTCTCTCACTCCAATTTGCCGTTGTTTTCGTCCAACAGCTCCTCCTGTTACCCGTCTCGCCCAAACCATGATGCATCACCGTCAAAGCCCCATTTTCAACAAGTTGGATGACAACGTCTTCCCGTACTCTCTGACTCAAATGTCTCCACGTAGCGATGCAGAGTATAACGAGCATTACAAGAGGCAATGAAATAAAAATTGAAATCGTTGGGAGACTATAGGTACTCTTGAGGCTCCGCGTTGATCTCAATGCGCAACCGGCTATTACCTTTATCTTTGCACGTAGGTTACTATCTGTTGCCTAGCTATTATCTATTACAGGATTTATACGATATTCATATTATCAATGACGGCACTTCCCTTCGATCTTTGAATTTAAGGCTGTGGATGATCTGCAGTCATGAAATGATACGTTTGTAGCATGTGAATGAGGAGAAACTCGTTCTGTTTGAGCTTGAGCGAATTTGTGCGGGAGGAGACGGACCCATATGCCTACCCTTGAAGACATTCGCGAGCATATGTACTGGGTAGAAATTATTCCAGCGCGATGCCTATTCAGTAGTTGAAAGGATGTTCTAAATTTTTTTCCCTGCTCTTGTGAGGTTCCAACGGCCCAGAGAGAGGCTAGTAGGCCAAACGTTGTCAGAAAAAAGTAGAATTATATTAGAGCTAGGTTTGAGCGAGGTACCTTGAACAAAGTAGACCCTCCCCTGCTCCCATCACTCATTCCCCCTGATTACTGTGATACCCCTTGTCCGTACGCCGGGGGTTGCTGGATTACATGCATCAATTTATTGAGCTTCTCGAGAATCAGATCTGTCCTATCTGACTCCCGGCGCATAGTCCGATCTCCATTATTTGCACTACTCGGAGGTTCAGCAGTCATCTGGTCGGGTAGCAAGGACATATAAGCACTGCTTTCAACTGGTGTCAATAAAAAAGTGCTATCCTGTTGTACGGGATATTCTTGATCTGGAGTTGTATCCCCCGTGGAGACAACAACTATCGGCGTGTAGCGTTTTGTATAAGGGGTGATACCATGTGCATTGGTTTGTGGAGTGTCTAAATTATACCGCTTTTCATACGGAGTGATTGTGTCCGGACCTTGGGCCCTCAAGTCTGTAGTAATGGTAAGTCGGAGCACTGAAAGCCAATAACTTTGCGACCGTACCTTGGGTTGATTTTATCCACGCTTGAGCTGGTGATAGGGATGATCTTATCTTCGCTCTTTGTATGGCTACCCGCAAAATTAATCCCACGAGACATAACCCGGCAATGGCTCCGATAACCACACCGGCAATAGCACCACCGTGCAACCCCTTATGAGGTGATGACCCAGAGGTTGATGGAAGAGATGAAATTGATATTGAGAGGGCGGGCATATCATTTAATGTAGCGAACCCGGGAACGTAGGTGAATCCCCGAAAAACCAAATACCTGGGATAAAGAGACATCTATAACCTCGACCGTAATGGTGTGATTGCCGCTTTCCGACTCCGGGACAAGGGTGAAGTATTCAAAGTAGACGTGAGGAGATTGGCCCGGCGTGTCACCCATGAATTCAAGCTGGACTTGTGCTTGTTCATCAATCGAAACACCTAAGGTGATGTTCCCCGCAGCTGCCGGGTCGAAACACCCAAGAAGGGTTATATTCCAGCCTATCTTTTTTCTGAATCATGATAACAATCAAGAAGCTGAGAGATTACGGACCTGTGAAGGGAAACCTCATTATATCCCCACTTGTTTTGCTCAACATCCCAGGCCCGCCGTTTGGCACCGATCCTTGCCACTGTCCTCCATCGAATACAATAGTGTATCTGTATAATTTACAAATAAGAGTTGATTATCCAGAGCCATGGTGGGCAATGGGGTGATCAGAGCATAGTAAAGGAGTAATGGGTCGGAAGGAAAACATTCTGCTATGCTCATATCTAGCAAAACTGCAGGGTTATTGGAGTAACTGTGCTCCATATTATATTATCCAGTATGAATATAGGAGGGACCTCGTTGCTTATCTCTACTGGAAAAGGAGAACCTGAACCGAAAATAGTCAAGGAATCGCTGATGCAGTTTGTGTTATCAAGTTGGCCAATGAGGGACAGCATTGGCACATCCTGAGCGTCTTCAAAGGAAACCGTGGTCAGAAAATTTTAAAGGGAATAAAGGAGCGTGTCTATGATGCACTGACCAATATCGATACTGATGTTACCAGCAAGGGAAGGGAGAGGACTAAGTGAGATTGAGATATTTCTGTAGCTTGAGGGATCGGAGCTACTACTTGTCCAAAGACCAGAGGTATTGAAGGCAGAACTGTCCACAATAATGGCAGGAGTCTGTCCCATTGTAGCTGTTTTCCAGCAGCAAAGCTAGCAGCCAGAGAAGACAGGATAAAGAATTAAAAAATAGTTGGACGTGCAGACCCCAACTTATCCGACTTATAGTCGTCTGTCACGACACTGGGTACTGCCTCGTATCCGAGGCAAGGTCCGGACATAAGTATTGTGGCAGCACATCATGATGGTGATTGGACACGGGAGAAGCTGCTTGCGTACCGCAAGTATAGTCCTTTTTTTTAATGGTACGCGCCCATCAAGCGCCCATAGTGGACAGTTCACATTGACGAAGAGTAACCTGAAGCAATCTGGAGATGTCCTGGACGTTGTTCGAGTCCTCAAACTATGTTGAATGCTAGTAGGACGAGACAGGCGCTCATGATACACATCGAGGGAGTAAGTGTTTAATTCAAAGAGGCGATACTTGTAAGTCGGGTTCATCACCGAAGTTGATCGTATCTACATTGATAGATGCGAATCGTGGAGTGGCACACACATTTTGCATCTACTACATTGTAGACAACGAAAATATTTGAATGAGGGCCTGGAGAAGAAATGAATTGACTCAAGGCCCGCCTCATACGGGAATCTCAAAGGGGTAAATGAGAAACTACCTCGTGATTCCTGTATTTCTACTTAAAATCCAATATACACAACAAAGAAGTTGATTCTAGTACCTACACCGATGACTCAGATGCGTCCCCGACATCATGTTGTCCCTCAATGACACGTCAATTGGGGCGAGTAGTCTCCCGGCCGCGCAGTCTTCCACACAGGATGACAAGGCCGTAGACCACTGGTGGAGCAGATGGACAGAGCCGAGGACAAACAACCTGAACGTGGCGTTGGGCCGACAAACCTGAAATCAAAGTGATACACTTTAGTCCGAGATTAAAGATAGAATACGAACAATCAAAAAGGAGAAACTGAAGCGGGCAGCGGTGCAGTTTCATTGCGTGACAATTGCGTGATGATGGGTTTGCTCATCCCTATTCACAAGCATGAATATAACTGGATCTAGACTGGATCATGAATTACCGGCCGGACAGGCGCCATTGTGATCCAAACCTAGCAAACCTGCAATTCCTTGTATATGGTAATGGGTGAATGGGCTACGCTTGAAGCCACTGGGGATTCAGCCAGAATGTATTGTAATCATACGGCTACTCAAAGAACGCCAGTAAGTGACAAGTCAAAGGAAAATGAATAAGTATGTATAATTGAGATGAGTCTAGAGTCCGTCCCAATGAGTCAGGATAGGTACCATTAGCAAAACAAATCCTCCTTTGCCCAATCTATCACTGAGCACTGCCTACTTAAGGGGACACTTCCTGTCCATATGCAGGGGGGTGTTGCATGGCATTCATCAGGTTATTAAGCCGCTCAAGAAGCAGAAGATCTGTTCTGTCCGGCTCTGGAGGAGTCTGATCTAAGGTCTGATCTCCATTCTGGTCATTATTTCCGCTGCTACTTGGAGCATGACTTGGAGGTCCAACAGGAAACATGGACAATGGTGCAGTGCCTTCAACTGGTGGTAAAAATACAGTGCCCCCTGGCAGGTCGGGCTGTTCTTGATCCTGGCTTGTATCTCCATCTGGCCCCGAAGCTGATGGAGTAATGTAACTTTTTGTAAATGGAGTGATACCATGGGCATTGGCTGCTCTTGGATGATGCATATCTGGTGAAGTATCTGAGGTATATCTCTTTTCGAAAGGAGTGACATTGGCTTGACCTGGGGGAAGGTGTGACTCCTCGGAGGCTGATATAGAGGTCATTAGATATACATGCACTGAACATCAATCACGCAACAATCACGGGCCTCACCCGACGTCGATTCCGCCCATGCTTGTGCTGGCGATAGAGTTTTTCTCTTTCTAATTTGCTGCCATGCTGCCCACAAGATCAACTCGATTAGAAATATCCCAGCAATGGCTCCGACAACTACACCAGCAATAGCCCCACCATGCAAAGGCTCCCGATGAGATGACTGCCCTGATCCACCATGGGATGGGGTTGAAGTAGGGGATGAGATAGAAGTGGACACAGCTGAGAGGTCGGGCATGTCATTCAAGGTAGCAAAACCAGGATTGTAGGTGAATCCACGAAAACCAAATCTCTGTGATAGTGAAGCTCCCAGAATCTCAACCGCAATGGTATGATTGCCACTATCTGATTCCTGAACAAGGGTGAAGTATTCAAAATAGCTAGATGAATCAACACTTTGTGATTCACCATTGAAATCAAGATGGATTTGTGTTTGTTCATCAAGTGAAACACCTAAGGTGATGTTTCCCAAAGTGCTTGGGTTGAAATAACCAAGAAGTGTTATGTTCCATCCTATTTTTTTGAAATTTTAGTCCACAGTGAAAATAACAATTTGGGGAAGCTACAGACCTGTGAAGGGGAACTTCATTGTATCTCCGGCAGTTACACTTGACTTACCGGGGCCGCCACTGGGCCCATGGCTCTGCCATTGTCCTTCCAACACAATAGTACTATCCGTATAGTTTACAAATAAAAGTTGATTATCCAGAGATGCAGTGGGTGCCGGGGTGAGCAGAGCATAGTCAAGAAATACAGTTCCGGATTTTGGACAGTTGATACTGAAATCGACTTCTCCCATGTTAGATGTGGATACTATCCACATTATGTTATCTTTGATAATGTCAGTACCGGAGACAGTGAGCGGGGCAGTCTCGGTCCCCATATCAATGCGCTGGAGAGTACAATTTACCCCAGCGGAACTTTCCCCGGGAAGGCCCTGAAGGGTCGACCCAATAAGTATCGACTGGACTAAAGAATATTCAAGGCAATGTACTACATCAGTACATTCTGAATTTTCATCCACTTGTATAACCTACTGATCTCGGAAACAATCTTGATACTTAAGTTCCCAGCGCCACTGCCAATGCCAAGTTCTGTGAATGTATTTCTGTAGCCCCCCGGACTACCAGTCGCCCAAGAGCCAGAAAGATTGAAGGCAGAACTGTCCACAATGATTGCAGGGGTCTGGCCCATGCTGCCCGTATGAAAGTTGCTTCAAAAGGAGTAGGTGATGGCAATCAGGAAATAGTGTCAATACGCAACCTCAAGGTTGTACGACTTATAAATCCTTGTTTGTAGCACTTTGATCAGCCTCCGGTCTAGTACACGGTGTGCACCAAGATATCCATCATGATTGGAGACGGGAGGGGAAGCTCAAATTCCTGCAGATCATCTTTTCTGCGCCAGAAAGTAAGTTCATCATCAAAAGTTTCACCGGAGTGATGGTAGATAGTAGACCTCAGTTGGTTGTTCAAGAAATGTTGTTGAAAAGTTTGCATTTTGTTTTGTCGAGGCAATGTCAAGAGCAGGGCAGGTCAGGTATGCTTTCTTTGTTACACTGGCTCAAGATTCACGTGATACCTATTTATGTAGTAAGTATACTATAAGCACGAGCGTTCAAAACCTTCGAGGTTGCTAAGAAAAGTTTGAGAAAAGTGATGAGGTCGAAAGTGAAAGACTGAAGCTGGATGCATCTCAAAGATGTTATGAGCAATACGGATGATAGGATAAACGCCGGCGACAAATACTACACACTTCCACCAAACTTCTGCATATGGAACCTCAATCAAGCTCAGCTTTTCTGTAACCCAGCGGTATCATCTCGAGCATCACTGTTGGCTGGCATAATTGTAATTAAGTTAGCAAGAAGGAACCAAAGCTTTGGTGAGAACTTTGGGGAAAAAAGATAGAACAATCGTTGAGCCTGAGGTGAGATGTGTGTTCAATGTGTTCAATGGGTAAGTATAGACTCTAGAGAGCACCTTGGTCCATTGGAATTCTACCCAATGAGGATACTTAGATTCCAAGCAAGAGTTTTCAAGGTTGATCTTGAAGCAGATCCACAAGTAAACGAGTAGGGATAGTTCTAAGTTGCGTGCCGGACTCCCGCCGAGATCTTTTCAGAAAGAAAACGGAACCAACGGTGTAGCTGGCTGTGCGACGCTCAAGCAAAGCGCTCAAGTTTGAAGTGACAGGGAAGGTGACTCAGTGTCCTACCATAAGGCCTTACTAACTACGCCTTTGGTCAATTGTTTTCATTTTTTCAACCAGTGGTGCCACGATAATACAACAATTGATTAAGCACCTGTCAAGATGCATGTGTTCTGATGTAACTATCTAATCAGTACAAGTGAGACGGGGCTAGGGCTAGGGGTTAGGGCTACCATACCAACTCTCCTCACCGTTGCCAATCTCAATAGCCCATGATTGGACATGGCATCCTCATCGGCATCTGCTACAGTCTCCATAAGCTCTGGTTCATCATTAATTACCCTTCACGGTGACCTCTGCAAGGCCTGATCTCCATTCTGGTCATTGTTTCCAGGTTCAATGGGAAACATGGACAACGGTGCAGTGCCTTCAACCAGTGGCAAAAATACAGTACCCCCTAGGTCAGCCTGTTCTTGATCCTGGCCTGTATCTTCATCTATCCCCAGAGCTTATAAGGTGAGGTAACATTCTGTAAATGAAATGATGACATGGGCATTTGCTGCTCTTGGATGATGCATATCTGACGGAGTATCTGAGATATATCTCTTTTCAAAAGGAGTGACATTGGCTTGACCTGGGGGAAGGAGCGCTTCCGAGACTGAAATGAATGTTTATAAGATACATTCACTGAACATCAAAAATGGGGCCATACCCAACGTTGATTCTGGCACCTATGCTTGTGCTGGCGATAGAGTTCTTCTCTCTTTAATTTGCCGCCATGCTGCCCACAAGATCAACTGAATTAGACATATCCCAGCAATGGCTCCGACAACTACACCAGCAATAGCCCCGCCACGCAAAGGCTCCTGATGAGATGACTGCCCTGATCCACCGCCATGGGATGGGGATGAGGTTGAAGCTGATACAGCTGAGAGGTCATGCATGTCATTCAATGTAGCAAAACCAGGAATGTAGGTGAATCCACGAAAGCCAAATGTCTGTGATAGTGAAGCTTCCAGAACCTCAACTATAATAGTATGATTGCCGCTATCCAATTCCCGCTGCACAAGAGTGAAATATTCAAAGTAGGTGAATGCGCCATGCCGTGGTGATTCACCGTTGGGAACAACATGATTTTGTGTTTGTCCATCAAGCGAAACACCTAGAGTGATGTTTCCCAAAGCGGTTGGATCGAAATAACCAAGCAGTGTTATGTTCCATCCTATTTTTTTTCTATTATAATTCACACCAAAAAGAACAGTTTGGGGAAGCTACTGTAGGAATTTGGATTGGAATATTTGCAAGTGCCTCCGTGTACAAACCTGGACTGACTCATATGGACTGGAGTCATAGTGTGTCAATATTGCATTGACTCATTTGTAGTACATAGTTACTGTGCATTGAGTCATTGACTGTGCAATGATTCTAAATGACTCATAATGACTTTACATGACTTGCCTGGACTTAAAGCAAGTCAATTCCCTTATGTAGTGTAGTATACAATTGTATAGTATATAAGTACCTAGTTTTATGGAATGAGACTCCATCGGGTTGTTGACCCAGGGCTTTACCCATCTCTACCCTCTGGTGTGCTTTTGTCCCCACATTTGGAGGATGAGCGTAGCTTGTATCTGAATTTTCCCCCTTTACAACAACACAACCCGATACCACCCTTGTAACTTGCAGCCTTTGTACAGTGTGTACATTGACTGGACCTGGAACCTTTGACTGTGCAGGTAGCACAATTAAAGCCATAACTGAAGTGGATATTGTACAGGTAGTACAACCACTGCACCCGTAACTGAAGTGGAGATTGTACAGGTAGTACAACCACACCGTAACCCCGGATTGCACAGAGAGTGTGCAACACACGTAACCATATTACCATAAGGATTGTACAGGTAGTACAACAGAGGTAATATTACCGTAAGGATTGCACAGGTAGTGCAACAGAGGTAACCGAAACCGAAACCCCCGGATTGCACAGGTAGTGCAACAGACATAACTCAAAACCCATCCAGATTGCACAGGTAGTGCAATAGTAGCTGGACCGTAACCGTAACCCGCAACTGCACAGGTAGTGCACTGTACCGAAATTGTGACTCACATTGACTCACCGAAACCGCAACTCACTTTGACTATTGCCGTGGGAAATTGGAATTCCCGGAACCGAAATTTGATCTTGTGACCGCAAACCCGCAACGTATAAGTAGCACTTGTTGTGTTCTGCACCCCAGCTGAACCCCGAAATTTGGAACCCATATTGAATTGTAATCATGGCTTCTACTACACCGCTACGTTTTACACTATTGAATGACACCAACTACGAAACATGGCAGATTCAGATGGAAGCTGCTCTTATTGAAAGGAAACTTTGGAATGCAGTTAGCATTACCATTAACCCAAAGAAATCAGATGGATCTGATAAGACGGAAACTGAAATTATGGCAGAATATGGATCTACCAAGAGAGCTAGAGATTCTGCAGCAATGGCCGAAGCTAGGGCAATGATGATTATGCGTGTTGATCCCAGCCAATTGTCACATATGCGAGACCGTGACCCTATGGAGATCTGGAATAATCTCAGGAATGTCCACCGTGCCCGTGGATTTGCAACAAGTTTGGCATTGCGCCGTAAATTCCTTACAGAGAAGAAAGGAACAAGAAGCATGCAAAGTTGGATTGGTCATATCCAGACTTTGGCATTTATTATGGAGGAATCTGGAATACATGTGAATGACCAGGATAGGATTTTGGCACTGACAATGGGATTACCCCCAGAATATAGTGCTGTCATTATCAACTTTGATTCAACCTCACCCGGAATGCTCACGTATGAGCATGTTATTACTAGATTGTTGAATGAGGAGACTAGGCAGGATTCTCTCCCACAATCTGATGTCGGAAACCCTGTATTGGAGGGTGCATCTGCTGCATTTACTGGCAGGAGACGTCCCAAATCTCAGGTTACTTGTTTTTATTGTCAGAAGAAGGGCCATTACAAATCTGAATGTCCCGACCTTGAGAAGGAAAGCAAAGCTCACTATGCCGATGATATTGACTTTGCATGGTAGAATTTTTATTCTTACCAACTTATGAATCAGGGGGTGTTAAAACATACCTGATATTCTTTTGTGTGTCTATTAATTTTTATTGTTGTACACTTTGACACTTGAGGGGGTGTGTAGGAATTTGGATTGGAATATTTGCAAGTGCCTCCGTGTACAAACCTGGACTGACTCATATGGACTGGAGTCATAGTGTGTCAATATTGCATTGACTCATTTGTAGTACATAGTTACTGTGCATTGAGTCATTGACTGTGCAATGATTCTAAATGACTCATAATGACTTTACATGACTTGCCTGGACTTAAAGCAAGTCAATTCCCTTATGTAGTGTAGTATACAATTGTATAGTATATAAGTACCTAGTTTTTATGGAATGAGACTCCATCGGGTTGTTGACCCAGGGCTTTACCCATCTCTACCCTCTGGTGTGCTTTTGTCCCCACATTTGGAGGATGAGCGTAGCTTGTATCTGAATTTTCCCCCTTTACAACAACAGCTACAGACCTGTGAAGGGTAACCTGATTCAAGTTGTATCTCCAGTAGTTACACTTGACTTACCGGGGCCACCACTGGGCACAGAGCTCTCCCACTGTCCTTCCAACATAATACTAGTAGTACTATCTGTATAGTTTACAAATAAAAGTTGATTAACCAGAGACGCAGTGGGTGCTGGGGTGAGGAATAATACCGTTGCAGATCCTGAACAGTTGATACTAAAATCAAGTTCTCCCATTACAACCAAGGTTGAGTCAGCCCCCGATGATATCCACAATATGTTATCTTCGATAATGTCAGTACTGATTATTGGGGGAATGAATGAGTCAGGAATGGTCCCTATATCAGAGCGCTGGAGAGTACAGTTTATCCCAGTTGAACTTGACTCAGGCTCGAGAAGAGTCGACCCAATAAACATCAATTGAACTAAAGAATCTTTTAAGGCAATGCACTACGTCAGAGCTTTCTGAATGCTCATCCACTTGCATAAACCTACTGATCTGGGGACTAATCTTGATGCTGAAGTTCCCGGCAACGCCGTTGTCAAGCTCTATAAGTGTGTTTCTGTAGCTGCCCGGACCAAAGAGAGTCAACCAAGTAACTTGAGAAATATTGAAGGCGGAACTGTCCACAATAATTGCAGGAGTCTGGCCCATGATGCCTGTATAATAGTTGCTTTCAAAGGATATGCAGTGGGGGCAATCAGGATATAGCAGTCAGTACGCAACCTCAAGGTTGTGCTACTTATAATTGTCTGTAACACTCCGAGCCGCCTCAGGTCTGGTATAAATCAAGATTCCAGATGGTTGTATCATGGAGATAGGTGGGCTGCTGTTCCTGCTAATCATGTTACCTGCAAGTTCCTATATAAGTCATCAGAATTTTAACTGAAAGACCTACGAGGTTGCTAAGAAAAGTGATCGGCTCGAAAGTGATATCATGAAGCCTGATGCATCTCTAACGTTAACATATTATGAATATAGGTGATAGAATAAACTGCTTATTCCTTCGGACAATACTACACAGTGGCACTTCTCCACATCATGGACTATCATTTATCAAGCTCTTTGAAGTTTGCTGTATGCTGCCATTCCCGCCGGTATCACCTTGAGCACCTCAGCAATGTTATGTACGTAGTATGAACGCGACTGTGATTGTAATTTGTAACAAGATTGTAAATGTTTGATTGTAGCCATCGGGAGGCAGTTTCTAGGCAGAGGCTCTATTTGGTGCCGGGATCAAGGCCGAGGTACAAAGTTAGAACTTAGCAAAGAGATGAAGCTTTGCCATTTGGCGAGGACTTTAGTAAAAGAAGCAAAAGCGATTGTTTCAGGTGAGAATGTCAGTGGGTACAGAGAAACGAAAAGAGCAGTGGCGGCTGGTACCTGGTCTGAGTCTATTGGAAATCTATGCACTGAAAACAGATAGGAGAGCATCAGAACAAGTTTCTAATGTTGACCTTTGAAGCAGCCTTAGAGCGGCGGAAACTCAAGTAGATCTGATTGCGCAATCAGATCTACTTGAGTTTCCGCCGCTCTAAGGCTGCTCTAACTAGTGTTGAAGATATCGAGTCAGCTGAGCAATCGGTATTGCTCACCGAAGTTTCACCAGTAGATCTGGATGTTTATTCTCCCCCAGTGCACGCCGGTGTGGAGCTCATTGTGTTTTATCTTATATTTTCCCATATATTATTCCGTATATTCTCGGTAGCTGTACTTTATTTAAACTCACTTAGAATGTTATTTTTCCCCTGCGCGTTTGCTAGGGCTCTCTGCTATTAGACCGGAGTGATCTTAGAGCTTATTCAACAACTTCTTTCATTCACTCCAACAACTAGGGCTATTAGTTGCGTGTGGGATATCAAGATTTCTGGAGAAACTCAATGGTGTAATGGGCTGTTCTAGTCCTAGTAGCTATACCTGTCTCCAAGCTTCAAGTATGATGTGCCTAAGAACTTAGAAGTCAGGACCTACTAATCTTTTGGTTCCTTGTTGGTTCCTAAATTTGTCAGTTGCCCCTGTTGCTCTATCGGGCAGTGATGTGCCGGCTCGGCCTGAAAGCCGTGGGCCGGGCCAAGCCGAGCCAAGCCAGGCCGTGAAAAGCCGGGCCGTAACACTTGCCCTGGGACGGCTTTTGGCCCGGCCTGAGTTCTGGGAAGCCTTGAGCCGGGGCCTGGGCCGGGGCTTTTTTGACTTAGCAAATAACAGTTGTGTGACACATTTACAAGGTGTTTGAGGCATCTGGGATAGTGTCTTTGCAATTTACTAGGTGTATACAAGCTGCTCATATTATTTTAGGTGATTTTTTGTATTAAGATATTGTATTCAGAGATTGTTTTCTCCACTCAGGAATTTTCTCACAGCCCACAGTCAATGATGAGTTCAAGGTGAGTTCAATTTCACTCACTGTGAAGAGAAATACTCAACTTATGCTATGGTGCTCATAGCTGACTCCTTGTATGATGTTTCAGCTAGTGGATTTTCTGTGTCAGAGTCTGTTCTGAACTCATACACAGCCACCTCCAAAGCCCCGGCCTAAGCCAAAGCCAGGCCAGGCCAAGCCGGAGCCGTCTTAGCAGGGCCCGGCCTCAATTTCTTCAGGCCAAAGCCAAGGGCCTGTGGGCCAAAGCCGGGCCGGCACATCACTACTATCGGGAGTTGATCGGGGGCTCGGTTTAGAAACCAGTGACTCGCATTAGCCTACGACACTGGTACCGGGTTTTACAAAGGTTTAGAACAGCTCGAAGAGATCTGGGTCTCGCAAAACTTGACAAAGCTTAAATCTGGGCGCTCATGTCAGGTGCCGAGATCCCCTGACGATCACATGCACATGCCACGACTCTTGCTTTGAGTTTGTTGCGTTGGCTAATACTATCACTATCGCTTCCACCCAGTTGCATGCCCCTCATCTATTCACAAATCTCTTGCCAGTATCGTGAAAAAAACTGTCTTTTAGGAGTTATTCAAATGCACTCATGTCCAGGTCCACGATACCTTAAGTATTATGGTACGGCGTTGCTCTACAATACTTAGCAGGTGGCGATGGCAAGACCAAACAGGCTGGCAGCTAGACGGATGCTTGATCTTGCATGATGTCAATGAACTTGGAATTTTGCTCTGGACAGTGCTTTGGAATCTAGCTACGTTGGTATGTCCACATGCACGCATTATGTTTACCATTCTCACCTATAGGTGATTTAGGCTCAATTGCAAATTGAGCACTGCGTACTGCGTGTCGCGCCGATGCGTTTCAGACTCCGAATCCTCGCTAGTGCCTCAACTCTCTGGGTCTCTGGGTCATGGAAGGGTTCCTCGACGCACTGGACTCGATGTCTATGTTTTTTTTTCCATTTTAGGAAGAAACTTTCAACAGGACCTGGGTATTGTCTACATCGTTCGCTTTCGGTCGTTATTCCTTTACGCCTTCAACCTTTCGGCTCTCATCTCCTTTAGCCAGTATTCCGGGCCTTCAAATCTTCACCCTGCCGCGTGCCATCCCCCTGCCTCGGCCCTCTTTGTCGTCTTATGTCTTCGTTGTAGACACGTCAATGCGTCAACAGACCCAATAGTTGTCGTAGATCTTGTAGATGCGGTTTTTAGGTCCCAGCCGTCCTTGGGCTCGAGTGATGAAAATGACGGAGGCAGCACTGGTACGGAAGTGTATTTTTTGTTGTCGGTGAGTCTCATGGCTTACACCTGCCCCCTCCTTTATTTCGGCTCAAAACTTCGTCCGCTATTTACGATTCTCTTTAATCATCAATATGGCCCAGTCATACTTTTCTGTCTCAAGTCTAGCACACTTGCGCTCAACTCGAACTAGCCAGCGACGGAAGTCATTCATATTCACCAGACCCGGATGTTAGCCAGCCACATCCTGACTCCTTCTATACCTGCACTGGTGCCCTTCAGAGCCGTGCGCATGAATAGCTATCTAGATCCTACGTTATTCAATTAATTTCGGTGCCTCGCCGTGTTCTTTGTTCTTCTTTGCTCCAGATCTTAAGTTGGCTTTCCTGGCCAGACCAATTTGAGTTCACCGTGCTGTCCCCTCGCATCTTCTAACTCACGAAGCCAACTCGCGCTTTCACCTACAAACTATCCTTTGCTCAGCTTCAGCACTGTGCGTCTACTCTGCCTACCGAAAAACTCAACCCAACATGAAGCAGATACACTTATCCAACCTTTGTGTATCCTCTCGTTTGGCGAGACCCGAGTGCCTCCTCGCCCGTACTACGCGAGTAGCATGGGCTGTCCCAGAGCAAAGACGACACAGTGACGTGTGTTTCTTTTCATTTTCAGAACGTACTTCCGAGGTTCTAGTACTCGATGGGTTTCTCATCTGTACCGGTATACATCAAACATATCATCCCATGCCCATTCGTCACAGCCATGTTTAATGAACCAGTGGTACGACCCTGATAGTCACTCTACAAACGAGATGCTGTTGTCTCTGGAACTTGAGGTGAATGATTGGATAGACGAATTGGGCTTATATGATACGTGCCAGCGGAGCGACTCAGAGATCCACTGCAATATCTTTAAGTAAGTGTTATGGAAAAAAAAGTGGTGTGCGGCACGCGGAGTCCTACTCGTACCTGTGGTTGCTTCTCACACTTATGGGGACGTCTACCTGTCTTTCATGTGGACACTATCCTGGGATATCCCCCCACCTTCTCAATTGTGGCTAATGTGACAGGAGGCACCTGCAGGTATTTGTGTATTTATGCCAAAGAGTGTACTAATAATCATTAATAAAGTACTTACCTGTTTTATGATACATACCATTTATAAAACATTGTACTGTAACTGTCTACTATTATTTCATACTTAGTTATGAAGTAAATATGTACTGACACAAAGGTTTTACATTGTAGACAGCTCACGGCGATGGGGCGCTTAAATTAGCGCCAAACATTGTGAGCTGTCTACAACCTCAAACATATGTGCCAGTACTTGATAAGTACTATAATAAACATGATACTATGAATTACTGTAAGTTTTGAGTGTTAACTGACAGATATTGTTGCTTGTACTATAAATTTTGAGCACTAATTCACAAATGTATGGGTTTACATTGCTTGTACAAGTCATAAATATACCCGCAAGTACCTGCAAGTCAGCTGAAATTATCCAAAGTCTGACCTGTGACCTGCGCCGGACCCGTGGGAAACTGATCCTGGGATCTGCGAGTCACATACTCGCAGGTTTTTCCCATGGATCTTACCTGCAAGTACCTGTAAAGACCTGGACTCGTGGACATCTCTAACTGAATCTAGTACTTTAGTGTTCCTCCCATTCCTCCAAGATACATCAGTAACTGCTTTTGATGAGGTAAAGATATATGATTAGCAATAATCCGGAATGCTCTTTCTTGCTCTGTATTAAGAGAGTGTTTATGCTTACAAAATTTACCTGCGACAATATTAGCAATTAATGAATGTAGTGTATTATTATGCATATCAAATTTTACATTGAAGAAGGAATCATCAACAATATGTACATTGCCATCCATAGAGAGATTGTATTTGTATTGTAGATTTTTTACTGTTGGTTGAGATTGTGAAGTCTTCATTTTAGCATTTCTTGTATTGCAAGCAGATTCTATGATTTTCTGCCAATCACAAGGATGTATGTTACCTGGAGTAATAGGAATGGTATGATTAATTTCTGAATGCTTAGTTTCTGATAAGTGAAGATTATTTATAATAGATTTTATTTTTGTTAACTTGGTTTGTAGCTTATAACCATATGATCCTTCAGCATACAAGCGATAATCTAATTCCAAACCATCCATGACATTGTCAAAGAACTGTTGATCATCACAGTTATTAGCTACTTCTTCTGAAAAATTCTGAAATGGTGTATACATAACTTTTATGGAATTGGAATCTTTGTGTCGCTGAAGAGAAAAATCATTGTGTGCATCACGACATTCATGTTTCATTTGAATGTTTCTCATTAATTCCTGCTGCCGCTCACTGAATATGCAACTCATGAAGGTAGCCTCCCATGTATCATTGTCATTTTTAAGATCATTTCCATTTCTCCATGGTTTAAATAAACTTAGCATACAACAAGCATAATGTTCCATATTATCTTTATCATATCTTGGTAAAGAACCTCTAGTGAAGTTAGCAACAATATCAGATCTATCATGAACACAATGGTATAGATGTGTTGGATATAAAGGATGTGAATACAATGGTCAGTAATAATTTTCTGGAACTTGAACTGGACAGCTTTGTTCATTTGTCCACAGAGTATCAAAATGATCATCAATATCAGATAGGTTATCATCATTGTTATCAATACATTTCCCCCCCCTCCCCTACTCTTAAAAATTCTTTCTGAACGATGCAAGCGAATCCAATCATATACACAAAGTGCTTCATATTCCTTGATATAGTTTATGACTGGAGAAAGACCTACATAATTACCATTAATTTTTTCTAATTTGAATCATATCATCTTCAGTTTCACCAACCTGTGTATTAGCGACTGTAGAAGTATCAATTTCCACTTGCCTCACAAATTTTCTCCATGGTAGTGATATAAAACTATGATCAGTGTAATGATCTGGATTGCCTAACAGATACATTGCAGCCATGGGTGATCCAATTTCTGAGTGAGCAGTGAGTGCATTTACAATTTTATTGATCACTTGTCTTGCGCATTCCAATTGGTCAATTGCATTATCAGTAATAAGGTCTTGATTTCTTTTATACACAGATTTAATTGTATCAAAAACCATATAAGTTTTTAATGGATTTTTAGATACATAATCTGTGATATATGCTATCACACATTTAATAGCAGTACCTGAAAGAAGACATGTAACGTCAGTATTACATCTTAATAAATATGTAATTACATAACTTATTGTGTTTATGTTAGGCTCTGATTTTTTGAAATTTATATGACCAGTTTGTGAATCAACTGTAGTAGAAGGGTAACATGGTCTGGGAAAGCAAGCTTTACATGATCCATACTTATTCCTACCACAATAACCCAATAACCCCTTTCCTTTATCATTCATAGACAACCCAAGTTCATGGTTATGTACATTACATTTCAAGAGAATGTAATCAGTGTGTTGTTGATATTTTAACCACCAAGCTTGGTTTGCATGACAACTACTACAATTATGACATTTCTTTTTACACTGAATAGGTACAGGAACAGGAAGAGTATGTGTTGGTTGTTCCAATTCATGAGATGCTGACACTGTTTCTGCAAGAATATCAATATCATTTTTGTTACCTGTGATGAAATCACCACTGAATACACTTTCTAAATAATTAATGAGCTCTTTACTAAACCTAGAATCAGTATCAATCAGGCGATCTCATATTTCTTGAGGTGAAAGTGCTCCACATATCCATAATAACATATGCAAATGTAGAGCTAAATGACCTTGCTGTTCTACTGTTGCATAAAAAGCTGCAGGTTTACCAAACCAACCTTCAGTTACTGAATCAATACCTATAATTTCTTTAAGAAATAGTTGAATGAAGAAATCAAAGAACTGAGCATGAGCCACAGGATTATTTATGACTAATTTAGAGCACTCAGTTAAGCTATGTAAATTTGGTGTATATGCATGATTGTTATCATTATCTGCAAGATAAATACATATAGGATGTTTGGTATCTGATGGAGATACAGTAATATACCAAGAAGGACTACCCCAATGATCACAAAGTGCATTAATCTCACTGCACTGAAATTTTTTGTTGGTGTTGGGGCCGTCTGCATACCAAGCAAGTAGGCCCAAATCTTTTAATAAATGATAACAATTTTTTTCATCTTCAGAATTTGGATAAGCAATACTTTCAGTTTTCAGTTTTTCTGCTAGGTTTCCCAATGTCTCTGGATCAATACTTAGCAAACAATCCCTAATTTCAGGAAATTGTTGATCATGTGTTAAAATATGGCTTCCAGTAGTACTTGACTTAATACAATGGTGGCTAAATGCTATTAAAGAAAATTCAGGATCAATTTGGAAACACTTAGAGCCTGTTCAGCAACATGAATCTCAGATTTTGTTTGGATTTTGCCAGGTATTGCCACCATATAAAAAAGCCATCAAGCATTTGTAAGTATTACTCAGATCAGCCAGTTGAGCGCTCCGTGTAAACGTGCATGCTGTCACAGCCTGTCAGACGTTTCTTCCATGTTGAGGTCAACACCCCGCTCGATGCTCAGACATGCCCGCCGCTCTCAAATGTAGTTCCTTACTTTAGGTTTCACTTGCTTAGACAATATAGAGGAATAAAATTGCTTTAACAATAATATACAATTACATTAAACTTGAAAGATGATAACCAGAACATGTTGGTCACTGTGTGGCATCATTGAGAGTGGTCGGGACGACTTGCAAGACAGCGAGAGGAACGTCCGACATGTCAGGGCAGGAGTTATGTCATTTTATGACATTTCCAGAGTCATGGCGACCGGCCAGCTGATTCAAACATTTTATATCAGTCTTCAAAATCTTGCCTCTGGCAAAATCACACAAAATCCAGATTTGTGTTGCCAAACAGGCCCTTATCATGGTAGAGCAGAAGATGTTTTATGTGTTCTACTTCTGACAGTGTTGAAGTACCAATACCTCCTGAACCATATGGAAAAAGCCAGGGAAACATTTTTGGATATAACTGACTATTATCATAAATAGATTCCGTTTTGGATCCATGTTGAATCTCAAGTATATTACCACCTCCATTCATATATTGAAGTGCTTGAATTTTCATTTCATCTAGACCCATTTCACTGACTTGTTTCTCAGTTAAACCATGTACCCTAAAAGGACATGGACCAGAGGATGTACCTTCTTCATATTCTTGGTTGTCTAATCCTGTAGCCTCTGGGATTTTGTTTGAAGTGGCATACTGGTAGTCCATTATTGCCAGAACACCTTCTTCAGGATACAATAATAAATTGTCGGCACTTTTTTGCATATCCAAATCAGCATAATCAGGATGATTAAGTTTAAGCCAAGTTAATGCATTTTCAATAACCTTTTTCCTAACAAAAAATGGTGACCATCTTAAATCCTCTGGAAGAGGTTCTGAAGGCCCTGTGAATATGACAGCAAGAATATCATCTAAAGCATCTTCTATTGGAGGTGGAAGTGTTTCATATAATTGTGCAGTAGGATTTACAAAGATTACAGTGTTTGCTATCAATTTAGTACCACCTTTAGAAAGGCGGGCAATACAGAAGTTATGACAAACACGTGAAATACATCCAGGTCAGTCCCAGTAGTTCCTTAGGTTGTGGACCTATCCACAAGTTATTAGCTAAAGCATGTTGTGGTGTATCTCCATTTGCTATAGCATTGTAACACTCACGGCATATTAAATTACAAGTTTCAGCAAGAATTGGTAATTGGGAATAACATATAGGTTGCTCTGTGGAATGACGTTCCAATCTCACTACATTGTTAACACAGAGAATATCCATGTTATCCTGAATAGAATAATCACTAACCATTGAGCGTTTCAATGAAAGCCGTCCACAAATCTTACAACCACATTCCTCAAACTCAGATAAATTGATATTGTTACAGAAATGATTGACAACTGTTTCTATGTCATCTTTGCTTCGACATGAAGGAGGGAATGCTTCATGATTGAGCTGCTCATGCTGGATATGTAATCTTTCTACTGCATTTAAAGATATATGATGCTCTTTCAGTGGAAGTGACTGATTTGTAATTGCACAAAAACAGTAGACATCATTTTCACAACTCAAACAGTGATGGTTTGTAAGTAGTTTCTCTAACTCCAGTTCTCTCTCATCATTTGCATAACCTAGGGATGATGATAGCCATTGTGTCAGTCTATGGTCATTCTTCAGCAGAGACAGGCTTACCCTCTTAACCGCCTCCCAGGAGATATGCAGAAATGAGAAGCAGGGTAGAAATAGGAGAGGTTACTGCAGGAAAGATTGCAAATGAAGATGCACCAGAATGTAACTGCATGCAAAGAATTAGTGATAGCCAGCAGCAGTGGAAAACTAAGGCTTACCTTGCATGGAGTGTAAAACTCTTCAGGTCAGGGTTTTCTATCACATTCCCAAAACAGAATCATAGAATCAACAGTCAAACTTTTACTTTCAGGTAATGAGTTACCTGCACTATTGCACATCCAGTTAAGAGATGTCCGTTAGTGGCAGCAAAAAACCATGAGACTGAAAGCGCCATGTTGGCAGCAATGAAGAGAAGAATGCCTGATCACATGATTTATATCTGAATGAACATTGAGTGCTTCACATCTTTTGCCCGGTTATGTTTCGGACTACATATGACAATACTAGTAGTTTGGGCTTATCCCGACTGTTCAAACTATGACGATAGTAGGAGTTCGGGCTTTTCCCAACTTCTAAAGATATATTTGTATCCTGTGCCTCGATCATGGTCCATGACACCAGGTTGTCTTCCAGTACACGGACAGTTAGTGAAGTCAAGATATGATAGAATACACAAAGATAGGTACAACTGAAAGAAGATGATAACCTTACTGAATATTCATATGTTGAAGATCACCACTAAGCCTCTGTTCAATATTTGCCAATTTTTTCTTCGGCTCCTCCTCCTCCTCATGCACTCGGTAGCGTTTACCAGATGGCAAAGTAATTGATGGTTTCATGCCTTGTTCGACATGACAAAATTGTGCATCCTGGAAGAGTAATAAACACCCAGTGGATGAGAACTAGTTCACTACATACCACCTGATATTTTTTTTCATGCAAACAGATTCCTTCAAGCAATTCCAGTCGCATATTGTACGCCAATTGTCTTGTTTCACTGTCGGCGTTCTTATGGGGGAAGATCAAAACATGAAAGGCAACTTCAATGATGTCCCTGGACCGCATCTCTGTCCGAAGAGCAGGTATGACACTATCAACATATGTCAAAATATAGAATCTCATACTAAAAGTACACCTACATACCTTGAGGATGCATTACAAGAAGATGAGAACGTAACAACATTATCTGTTGTATAAACATAATTGTTGCCTATATGTTGTGCAAGGTAGCCGTGATAATTGATTGAATCCAAACTGATGCTCTGCTCAGCATACCGAGCCGGGGTCAGACATTTTTTGGCAAAAGTCACAGCGAGCTCTCCTTGGAATTCTGACGTATAAAGGCGATTAATTTGGTAAGGTTCCTTCATACATGAGATATAGGAGTGCACATCGGAAATACGCATCAACTGATCATTGAACACAACGCTACCCGCACCAGTCAGCTCAACTCTCCGCATCAAATACCGGAATTTTGAGATGGGAGGGCTAGCAGATAACTTCACTTCATAGTAGGTAACTGATGTAAACGATATTCACCTTTTCTGAACAGGATGCAAATCATGACATCCAATAATTCCATGAATTTTAAAGGTCGTATACTCAATAGTATCTTCATCAATAAATTTGCCTAATTTGAATGCTCCACTGGAGTGTTGAACAGGTACAAGGTCCGATTTACTCAGTAACTATGAAATCATTGGTATTGCATGACAAACCGACAGTACTTCTTACCTGAAATGATCCTAACTTCATCAAACTATCTGACTCATTATCGGTAGGGAAGTTTGCTTGTTTGTGTTCAATAAACGCAGTAAGAGTTTCCAAAGCTGCCTCCCAGTCGTAATGGTTATCCATAACAGTGAGCAAATTTAGGGATTAACAAGTAACAACATTACACTTATTTGACGTAGTCAATCAAATTTTCTCGATGATTGCTAAACTCATCATCGACATCATTTATTTGTCATATTTTCTCCTCGTCAAAAAATTTTATCTTCAACAACACACCATGCCTTCCAAAAATCCAAAGCCAATGACGTTGTATGTACTGAATGGTATATTACAAGTTTTCAAGAAATCTTTGACACTGTTCTCAGTGATTTGAAACACAACACAGCTTCTTCCTCTCACGAGACTGAAGAATCTGCACAAGGAAGTGTTCGTATCGCACCTTCAAAAAGACGCATTCCTTCTGGTGATAGCGAAACAAAAGAGTTGGTCACCTATTAATACCCGCTACTATTTTCTCTGATGCAATCTTCGTGAATATCATCCTTTAGATCCAACAAGAAACCAAAACTGGAAGCTATGAAGTCATTAACAACGTTCATCGTTCAATCTTCTATCAAGTATGAACACTAATACTAGATATCACATGGAAAGGCCAGATACAATGGCATATGGGATTGTTTGCAATGAAGTCCAAGACCATCTACTCACCGACTGTTACAAAAAACTTAACAACCAAAAGTATGCAATTATCCTCCATCTTCCAAACACTGTAATAACCAGTCATAGATACGTTGGAAAGTTTGTCGACTATAAGCACCACGAATGTGATGAATCGTTTCATCTACTCCATATCATTGATGATTTCACTGAAGATAGCAAGGAAATGTTGATGAGGTTGTTCATGATTGTGTTCTCAATACCAATCGCTAACACATTCTTAGTAACATGAAATATTGGGTAAAATTTGAGCAGGAATTCCCGTATATCAATACCTCGCGTATTGCTTTGGACCACTTGTACAAGATGTCCCTTTCGAGAGGATTCCTCCAATATCTTGCGAATGACAAGACCAAACCGAAAGTAGCAAAAGTAATATCTGTTGGGAAAATCAGCCACTGCTGCCTAGTTTCTACTGAACAAGTGAACGTCAAAGAGACTATTAAATCAGTGAAACAGGTCAAGTTTCAGTTCCTTTCGCAAGAAATGGAACTGGCTTGTGCTTGTGTATGCCATGTTTTCAACCGCGGTGAGCTAACCTGCAACATCTGGAATGGTGAATTCACTGCGGGTAGTAAATTTGGTCAACCATGTATGTATGAAATCAAACTGCAATCTATCTCTCTCTCTCAATTATCTTTCCAGCTCTCATCGGGATTCCTAGAGCTTCTGTCCGTAATCTTCCGGATGTTCCCAATCCCTCCGTTTTCAGTGAGTAAGCCATGTATTTTACCTTTCACTTTCTAAATTTCTGCAGTTCCCATTTACGACATCCGGAAACAATCATTCACAAGTGACGATCTCAAAAACGACGGATTGAAGAGCATTCCGTATTTTAAGAAACCGGATCTATATTTTTTAAACATGGCTGGACATGTCCAACGCTATTTAAACAGGTTTAAAGCTTCATTTAAATGAGGATTCATGTTCTTGTGCATAGCTTACAGTCCCACTTTGTTTACTCTACCGTGACTTCAAGTTTAAACAGGCATTTAAATCCGTAAATTAAACAAGTACTTAAATCAGTAAACTATCAAGCAAATTTACAAGTCACAGTCTACATATGGTCAGTGGTATTAAACGAACATTTTAAACACCGTGCTTTAAACAGAATTCCTTGAATGTACTTACAACATTTAAATCCCACCTTTGAACAAAAGATCGAGCAGAGATCTGAGTCAAACATCTTTTTCTGTGAACACAGCGCTGAACAGATGCATGGGGACTGGGACATCTGTGTGGTAAAGCATTTGGATGCCAGATCTCCTTCTTTGAAGCACAACAGCACACCTTATAAGATATCTCGCTCGTGTTGGAATTCGGGTGTACACTTGGCAGTGGCATGCGCAGCTATAGAATCTAACTCACGAAAGGTTGAGTAGTTGAGTACCGCCGTTAGGGCCAGTGCGGATGCATGCGGCTCATGCGACAGCTGTCGGCAAACTTGGGATAGTGGTCGGAATCGTTGGATAGTGGTGGTGGTGGTGGCAAGAGAAAAAGAGCCAAGTACCTTCAAATGCAAACAATAGACAATGGCCAATTACACAGTCATGTGCAAGCCTGGGCAACTCTTATTTGTCATTCAAAGCTTGGGCCATCCATTATCTATTGTTCGGTGGCCAACCGATTGAAAGTAACTTGCCTCTTGTTCTCTCACCACCACTATCTGACCACTATCCCAAGCTCGCCAACAACCATCGCACGATCGTGAGCCGCATGCATCTGCGCTGGCCCTAATGGTTACTCAACCTTTTGTGAGTTAGAGTATATCGCTAATCCGGCAAGTGCATGCCCAAATTCAACAAGAGTGAAATATTTGATAAGGTGCGCTGTCGTGCTTCACAACAGGAGATCCGACATGATTCAAATGCTTTACCACGCAGATGTCTGAGTCCCTGTCCCCATGCATCTGTCCAGCGTTGTGCTCATATTCAGAACAAGATGTTCGATCTCTGTTCGATTTTTGTTCAAAGATGAGATTTAAATGTCTTCGTATATTTAAAGAATTTTGTTTAAATGCATGGTGTTTAAAATGTACGTTCAATACCAACCGTATGTTGAGCATGACATTTAAACTGCTTGATGTTTACTGATTTAAGTAGTTGTTAATTTACGGATTTAAATTTCTGTTTAAAATAGAGTAAGCAAAGTGGGACTGGAAGCTATGCACGAGAACAGTCCAATAGCTCATTTAAATGAAGTTTTTAAACTTGTTCAAATCGCGTTGGACATGTCCAGCCATGTTTAAAAAATATAGATCTGGTATCAGGTATTTTCGAATTGACGAGAAACTTGCAGAAGTTCCGAAAGGTTCTTTGGCTCTTATTTGTTATATGATCCAATGTTTTGACGCTGAGAGAATCTCATTCGGAATTCAATGGATCGCAGTAATGGCTATGCCTGAAGGTGGAGAAAAGCCAGACTTGGAACATGAACCCGAAAGAGAATTGTCTCCTGATTAAAGGTCAGTACGACAGAATATGCAACGAAAACTATGTATTATTGTACTAACATTGTACTACTGTACTATAAAAACATGCCATCTCTTCCTCACCCACTTCAGAAATGTAGCTCTAGTAATTCATCCGATCAGCGCATTTCTTTCTTAATTAGGATATACTGCAGCGGAAGTAATTACCATAACGGTATTAAGGTACCGATCTTTCAGAACAGAAACTCGGCAATAAATTGCCCTCGTAACTTCCGTCGTTCAACGTTCAACACGAGTCCGCAATCACCTAGATTCTTTTCAGCACCGAACAGAAATGGTCCTATCAGATGTGCCTCAAAGGCACTACACAGCTGTGTCCCACATCCCCTTTACGAAAAAGTCTGCCCCAACCGGTTTATCTGAAAAGATGCATTTTCTCAGATTGGTTTCAATGATGGTCGAGAGATGTCCAGAAAGAAATCCTCGGATGGTCGATTCAAGTGAGTACAAAACACCTAACAAGCTTTTCTTCTCACTCCTCTTCGCTGGAAGGCTCTTTTTCTCGATGAATATCGTCTGGCGGCCTCGTCAAATAATCCTTGCCCACATTTGTCTACCTTACACTCCATCGATCCATCCGTTACTTTTCCCCGCCACATTATTTCCCAGTCGTTTTACTTTGCAAATGGCAATGATGTTGATGGAATCATGTATCCCCTCATCAACATACTGTGACTTCCTCCCTTGTATCATTCATGACGACTATCTTTGAACAAAGGATGGGTACAATGACGAGTACACTGCAAAATAGATGATTTTTACCGATTATCGATATCCCTTAAGCTCAAGTCCAGTCAGATACTAGTCACTAACGCCCTGGCAGCTTCGTGAATTGTCAGGTTGGACTGAGCGAAGCCTTTTGACTACACGTCATCGCACTCTGTTTTCGGCCGAAGATTATAATGCGAACCATCTAACGAGATGTTTCAGACCTATTTGTGACCTGTTCTTCGGCCGGTTCTCCCCTTCCCATGAACATACAGTGAACATCGCCCAGCTACCCTTCCTCATATCCAAAACTACGGTCCGTCCATCCATTCACGCCAATTGTTCAGATGAAAACATCGACATATTGCAATCTCGACCCCAAATCCTGTCAAGGCCCTATCTTGTCTACAGTATCATCATGACCCGCCTACCTACCATCGTTTAGGTGGAAAGTCGTATTTTTGCAGTCCAGTCTTCTCCTGCCCTCAGAAACGATGACTAAAAATGAACCTAAGGGATATCCTGTGGCTATTTGGTGGCTATCGCTCTTCGTATTGCACAGTCGGCGCTCTGCGGTTTTGGGTGCGTTTGCAGTTTTAAATGCTTCTTAGCAGTGTTCAATTCTTGGTAGCAGTCGAGCTCTGAAGTGCTAGTGAGGTATGTTTATAACCATTTTGGTGCCAGAATTCTGATAGCGATTTAATATTCTCTATCAGGATCTTCATTACGAGACCACAATGGGGCCGGGCGGGCGACCTCTTAAGTATGTCCAGCCTCTTTATGAGCTATCGGCCAATAAACTGTGAACGCATAGTGTCTCGAGCACATTTTGAGGGTGCTCATGGACAGAGAGTCGACTCAGAAAGATTCACAAGTGGCAGGCCGAATGACGCGTATGTACCTTGTGCGGTGGTATGATGAAAGTTCCGGTGGTTGAGCTATTTAGGGTAGACACAAGAAATAAAAGTTTTGTGTACAGGGGCCACGAGAACCCAAATCAATCCCGCATTGAATAACTTGTATTCAGATTCGGTACACGCCGCAGGAACAGACTAAAGTATACCGACAAGATCCAATTCTCAAGCGATCAGTTTATTCTATGTCCGGCGAGTCCCCCTGGTTAAGAGGCCGGGTTTGATGGGTCTCATTTCGATCCAGGAACATGATGTAAGTTGTCACCGATGAGTCAGTCGTTACATTACATCATTAGTCTATTGGACTGGACCCGGGCCAGGAATCGGCACACTATAATAAATAAATCTTTGTTTCATTTTGGGCGAATTTTTGTCACCATATGTGACCATTTTAAGAACTGTACTTCCCTGCCCAGTAGTTATTCATCCCTGCTTCATGTCTCGGGTTAATGGTTGAACAACTGGCTATCTCTTGTCCATCCCTGCTTCATCTTTTGGTCTAATGGCAAAACCTCATGGTCAGCACTTCAAAAATCCCCTGGAAGTCGGCGAAACTGGAAAAATGAGCTCTTGGCCCTCATGAAGGTGGAGTTCGTAGCCTCAAGTCCTGTTTCAGGTAGTCATTTATCGGTCAATTGGATAATGCTTGTTACTTGTTATCTGCTTGGTATCTAGTCTCTGTCGTCAGTTTTAGTAAGTTTATTATATTACCTTCCGATAATCGTAAGTGTCTATCCTTGGCTTCCCGAAACTCGCCTGAAGACTAAGTACCTACAGTGATACCCCTCACTTATACCTGTCGTATAGTTTCTGCAATCTATTATTTCCCCCCAGCTCTCGCAATGCCTATGTTACCATTGGCAGAACTCTTAAATCCTGCACCAGAAGTCGAGCCACAGAGCTCTTCCTTATGCGAAACTGCTTCCTACAAGATTGAAACTAATGTGACTGTCACCCAGAAGTGTACAGTTGTTCGCCTCTATACCTACAAAGCTGGGACTACAATCGAGTATCCAGAAACCACAGAACAGGGATCTGTAGGTCATCTTTTTGAGCTGGATCCTGAGGACTGGGTCAACCCGAGTCAAGCCTTTGCATATTCACAAGGAGAACCAAAAGGATTTTCGAGGAATCGATTCTGTCGTATATTGCTTGACGATCAAGGCGAATCTGTACCTTGCTATGTACGGCACTCGACATGTATGTACTGTATCTTAAAGTCTTTGTATTGATTTTTTTTGACTCGTGAAATTGCAACAGGCCAGGGATGTAAAGCCTGCTCTTTTGCAGATAAAAACCTGGTGTCAGTGGGCCATACTACAGCAAATCGCAGTGACTTGGCTAATCAGCTTAAGCAATACTCCCAACATTGGCAGCTCGAATTGCCAACTTCAGGCTCAGTTACAAAGGACCTATTTGAAAAAACCCTCGCTTTGTGGAATGCATTCCAGAATGTTGGATGCTCGGCTCCTCTGAATGAGGACACACTCTATCTTGGGGAAGAACTTGAAGCCAGAAAAGTTCAGCTAGCTATTGACCATGATATTCGACGAGGACATACTCCTAAGCCAACTTGTCAGGGTCGAGTCATCTTGGATTATGATTCGAAGGGCACACCATATGTCCAGTAAGCTCGCCTTTTAGAACAGGTTGAATATCAGTACTTACCTAGTCCTCCCAGCTGCGAGCATTATAGGTCTGCGACTTCGCGCGATCACCTGGTGAATTATGATATTAGTTCTGGTTTATATGACTTCGAGTATCTGAGAGCACTCTTCACAAATGATACTGAGGAGCTCGAGCTTATTGAGGATGGAGCTCAGGATAATGGGTATGGCCCTCTTGCTTTATGCTCGACTATCACAAATGCCTCCTCTCAACATGTTAGTTGTCATAAGTTGGCTCTTTCGTACTGTTTTCTTACTTTCAACTAACTTACATTTAGCTGCATTACATTGCAACAGCTCTGGACAGCTCATGAAAGCCAAAGTGGATCGCATCGAATGTACTAGTCGCATTCGGGTGTTCGAACCACATGAGGAGTATCGTAAAGTCTGTCCTAAAATCCTGGTTGTCTGCACAGGCATGCACACTCACCCAATTCCCCTTCCGACCAAAACACCCCCAGGCCTGCGAAGAGAAATTTTAGCATTACTTCAGAGTCTTGGCCAGGATTTACCTGATATCACACCTCGTCGGTTCATCCGACATCCCACAACCTGTGCTTATATTCGTGACCAGCTCCCTAGTATGCAAAATCCAATGTTAAGTGATCTGCATATATCGCTTGCAAACCAAGATCACCTTCGAGCCTATATCACCCAGGCTCAGGAGATATCGTTTCCCTATGGAACAGGCTGGGCAGGTATGTGATTATTTCGAGCCTGTTATGGAGAGTCAATGTTTCACTGCCCTGAAGGTGTTATATATGCGAAACAACTGCAGGACAGTAATGTTCCTGTATCCCAGCATTACATTCGGTTGATCAAGGAATATGAACTGGAGGATGATGAGCTCGTCTTAAATGGCGACACCTGCATGGCATGGATCTTAACGACTTCTGTGGTATCCTACACTTTGCAGGCAATCAGCATGGTGGACAAGCGAAAGGTATATCTGGTTTCCATACTATATTCACCCTTACTGGATGTACTTCACAGGTCTTGGGCTTCACCTTTTAGCTCGATCAAAAGAAACTCCAGAAAAGTATGACTTACACAAACGTCGTCGTCTCCTTTCATCTCTCTTGGTGTACGAACACCTTCATCGTGTTTTTAGGCTCTGCGATGCCCACTTTAAACGTAACATCACAAAATGTAAAGTACCAGATGAAGTAAAGCAGAAGATGCGATTGCTTTCCTGTATCAGTCATCCTAACTTTGAACAAACAGTCCAGGAGATCAGATCCGAAGGTGGCAAAGCTGGAGTGGGTCATTTGCTTCTGTAAACCTCCTCTTTTTGTTCGCTAATATTTCTCGTTAGACTGGGTTAGTGACAAGTATCGCAGCCACTTTGCTTTTGAGGCAATCTGCTGGGAGAAAAGCTTCATCCCTGCTGCAATATGACAAGTCGGCGATTCAACAACGAATATCATTGAAGGCCTTCATGCCAATATTAACCTTGAGGGTGTATTGTGTACTCTACTGGGCGGTCTTCAAAAAGGGCAGCATTACGATAATATGAAGTATAAAATGATTGAGGCATGTGTTCATTAACTGCAGTTTAATTTTGTCAATGCTTAATGTATTTTTCAGGCCTACAAACTGACAGGTGTTACTCCATCATATAATCCCCAGCATCTGTCTTATTCTGCGACTCGAAATTTCAAACGAAAAAGTGTGCTTTCTATTACCCAGATATCTATAACTGGCTGATCGAGCTCTAAAGGTCTTTCACGACACAAAAGTTTATTATCGCAGGACAGTCAGATCATGAAAAGGTCACAAAAGCTGCGAAAAACTGCAAACCGGATCGATATCATCAATTCTTGCCTTGTACAGGAAGTTGCTTCAGGAGGAGAAACATCACAGGCTGCTCAAAAGGCAGCAGTTGCTAGAGCCAAGGCTCAGGATGCCTATAACAAGGTTTTAGAGGAACATGTGAGACTTACTGCGACCAAAGGGACAGGAAAATTCAATATTGTATCATCGCATATGTAGTGACTAAAAAGTAAAGTGATATTTATTAATCTTCATCATCGTGCATCTCCCCAGCCCAGTCGTGATGTTCATCATCAAGGTTTCCTTGACCTGCACCCCAATCGCAAGAACCAAACACTTCTCTCTTTACTGCATCCAGATCAGCGAATGCCTCTGCGATACTTCGTGAAAATGCAAAAGTAAAATTATAATTTGTGGTGCCCCCGGTGACTGTAGTTCCATGAATATGTTCTGGTTGAAAGGCAAACATGGTCGAGGGAGCATTTGCAACAACAACACGGAGGTTGACATCGACAAAGTTTGCCCCACCATAAGTCGGAATAGGAATTTTAGATGCTGCAGTGCGAGTCGGGAGCTGTTCGCGGCCTGCTGTAAGATTGAAAGCAAATCTGGAATAACATTTATCGGTGTGAGACCATCTGTATAGAATTATCAATGTGTCGCATATTTAAAACTATAACTAAAACTTACGCAGAATAACCTTTAGTCAGATATACCTCTGGCGGGGCTCGACTAGCTTCCGAAAATATAACCGCTTTATTTCCCAGGGTAAGCTTAAACCCTTTACCTGTAGACCCAGATTAGGTTGATTTCCTATTAATGGATGCAGTGGAATGTGAATAGCATACCTGGTTCCACAAAGCGGGTCGCGAGATGGGGAATTTTGTTTTCATGCAGCTCTCTGACTGCTGGTCCAGTAATTTCAGTTGGCATCATGGAAAGAATAAGCGACCAGAATATTCCAGCTGCACCATTTATATCTTCATCATGGGCAGTACACTCCTCTTCAGACAGCTTGGCTTGGTAACTTTTTGCCAGTCCCAGCTGTCTACAATGGCAGGGACCAGTATTGATACCAACCTGGGTCATTGAACCTTCATGACCACCCCGCTCACCAACATGACGAGGAGGCTAGTAGGAGCAATCAGCAGTATATACAGTATCTATAGCATTATATACATACCCGCTGGTTGCGCCGGACTCCAACAGCGTAGAAAATAACATCAACTAGCCATTCATACAGCATTTCACTGTTGGAGCCCTGATGTTGCTCTTCTCCAGGTTCAGAATCTGTCATTGCACCAGCAATATTGCGCAGAACAACTAGCTGGATATTGTCTGGCTCACACGTGTGGGCATCTGGCATAGGGTGAATATCATTGGGGACAAAAACCTAGACTGTAACACACCACCGCTGTAGAAAAGGACCGACTCGCTGGTACTAACCACATAGAATCCATGTGCTGCATCAACTATCTGATCGCGTGCACCACTCGCAGCTTCCGCTAGATCGTACATATACCGATAGCGCCCAAATTTGGGTTTGGTGTCTGGGTCGCGACGCACAAGCCATACTTGCGTGCCACAAGGCATAATGATGTACTGGTCACCTCGGATTATTGCTTCTCTTACAGCATAAGAGCGGAAGTTTATTCCAAGGTTTACCATCTAAGAAATTTAATCAGAGGCTAATTATTAACTTAGCTGGTACAATTTACGAGTTTTCTTTTCTCTCCATGCGATGCTTGATCTGGTTTGTCTTGTGATTTCCACTGGAAGTAACGGAGCGAAACCTCATCGAAGACTGTTTTAATCTCCACACTATCGACTTTGACACGCGAAATGTAGCGGAAAAGAATGTCCCACTGAAACTTGTGTAAGGAACTAGCAAAAAGTACCGAAGTAATATAACCTGCCTCGGGCTGGCCATCCATAGTGACATAATCACTCATTCTCTGTAGCAAAGGATGGGTGGTGGATGCGAAGTCTTTCTTGTCCAGCCACTGTAGCTGTTTAAAGGTGTCCGCCTCATACACCCATTCTCTCGCTTGCCTTTGTGCTGGATACCTGGGATTGGACAGGCAAAATGAATCATATGTAGAAGTGCTTACATTCAGGATCCTCCTTGGGCTGCCGACGATTCATATTTTTGCCACTTTCTTTAGCTTTTGTCATGACTGGAAGTGGTAAATGACCGAGGTGGTGGAGGTTGAAAGGAAAGATATGCTATCTGCACCCAGATCGTATCCGACTGGATTCCCAGACAATCGGGTAGAAGGTCACAGCAAAAATCTGTTGATCAGTCCATCTGACTAGTCCAACAAAAATTATTTGGCATCTGATACTTAGAATGGGAATCATGTGGGGAAAAGAAGACATTGATACCAAAAGGCAATATTACAGTTTAAAAATATCCCGCAGCAATCGACACCAGTACTTAAATACATAATAGTAAACTTTACCCACAGAACATTATTTACGTTGGTACTAGTAGTAGCTTATACCTGGCACCACAGGGAATCGAACGGTTGACCTCAAGGTTTCGGTGATTATGAAAGCCAGCCTTACTCCACAGCCGGGGACATATCCAGGTACGCCAAGAAGACATTTTTATTTTTGGCAAACAGACTCTACTTATGGCTTATTTAATAATATAAAAATCATGGTATTAAAAAGGTATGTACATCGAAGGCAGTAAATAAATAAAAAGTGGTATGCAGCCCTCTGGATGTAAGAAGGACATTTTAGTAGATAGATTATGGGAAAGAGACGATAAATACTAAAAGATCTGAGAATAGTTAGAAATAAAATAAGCAGGAACAGCTGCTAATTGCTGGCTAATTGTCATCAAGGGTAAGGTCAATAATACTAGTAGGAGTAGTAGTCTGTCTAGCTGCTGTACGATGGCGGCGAATAGAGCCTGGGAGGCATCTGTGACCCGAAAAAGTTCTCTTTGTGGTCACCCGACCACAGGTGCATCTCCGAAACATAGCAGCGAATGCTTCCTCCTCAATGCCATTTCCATCTCCAGAGTTGAGCTCAAGTAGCAAGGATAGCAATGACCGAGGCTCAGTGGAAGCAGGTCCTGTGCGAGAAATTCCATCCATCTGGATGGGGAGAGCTGCTGGTCGGGTGGGTGAACTGTTTGTACTGTTTGTGCGAGATGAAGAGGGAAAGGGAACAGGGGCCTGCGATGGAGACATCTGGCCAGATGGCTGTGAGCCTAAGTCGGTCTGTTAGTATACCAGCTGCATGCACAGGAAAAAGTTGGACAAACTCATTAAGGCCATCTCAACTTCCTCGTCAGAGTCGATAAGCATGTCGAAGAGCGAGTCCATTGGACGAATAGCTGCAGCCTGAGAAGCCAAAGGTACATTGGGGACCAAAGATGATGGTATTGGGTCTGGTCGCTCAGGATACCTACCAATCAGCAAGCCTCGTTGGGCATACATCTTCTCCAGCAGCACTATAAAATTCTTAAGCAATGCACAGTCTCCGAAATACTACTGAACTTACCCCAGTATCCACATCGTGTTTCTTGAGCACACGAAGCTACCCATTGGCCAGAAAGTCTCCCCGACATGGGCTGCCAGACTTTCATCTCTCGTGGGATTCCATCGGTCCTCGAACATAGGCACATGGGATTGCGGAAATAATGGGTTAGCTTGTAAGTGTCCCAGTTATCGGGGGTAACTCGGGCAGTGATCATCGGCCTTTAAAAAGTTAAAATTATTAGCTAGGTATATAGTAGAGTATGGTGGATAAGCCTACCATGGTTTTGCAACAAGGGAGTTGGCATCGACAGACCATTCCACGATTTCGGGCCCCATTCGTGCATTCGTCCTAACTCGGCGATTGAAAGGTCGATGCCGAGAGGGTCATTGACACTGGTATCTCGAGGGTCAAAAATCGGTGTATAGAGAAGAGCAGCCCCAGGGCAGGTCGTGGCCTAGTGGTAGATGTGGGCCCAGCTCGGGCTCTGGTGGTTCGAAGACGAGGCTGGACAGGCATTGCAAAGTAGATGGAGTGTTGGGGCTTACTTAGTAAATTTGAAGGAGCTTTTTATACCTAAAAAGCAGCACAACAGGCAAGTCGACTTTGTCGTTCAATTTTTTGCTGCTCATAGTGATCGAACGAGGCCAAGCTTTCGGCTGCCAGTGCCCGTGGAGCGACAGTGACAGTCGTAGGCTCGTAGCGAGCAACTTTGTGCAGGGTGCAGCGCTGCCTGGCCGAGAGATCGCTTGCTAATTGTGACAGAAAAAAATAAACTTTACTGGTTATTTTATTTTACAATTTTTGGACCGTTGTCCGGATGTTGTCCGGCATCCGGAGTCTGGACCACTGAGCAATCCTCAGGTGATGTGACGGTTACAGACCTCGTGATATGTTCCTAGATCGGAATGAGACCCATCAAACGGTCCCTCCCTGGTTAACCAACGTGGTACACGCGTTGTCACTTCAGTGCATATTGGAATTGGAACTAAAACTAATTCTTCCACTTGCCAAGCAACCGAGATAATTCCATCACATACCGCTCCCTACTCTAGGGTGACCGCAAGCACCTAGATGATCCCAGATTGGATACATGACTTCGTTCTTTGTTGAGAGTGGCCGCGCGCGGGATTGTATAGGATACTAGGAGAAAAACTGTCCAGCGAAGGTACGGTTCTCGAACAGCCAGAGCGGAGATGATGGATCGTGTCACGCGGTTGGAAGAGGAGAGAAATTCGGCTTGAGCAAGGAGCTTAACAGACGAGCCTCCTCCTAGCTATGTCGATACCTAAGTACATGTACTTTTACTACGCATCAATATCTACAGATATTTAAAGAAATATCGGAGATTGAACTACTATATCGTCTTTAAAGTGTACCGCAGCACTCGTCAAAGCGACTATAGGACGGACGTCGACGCGTAAAATCGGGTGAAATTCAAAATAATTATCGTGGTATTGAGAATTATGTGATGTCCCAACAGGGTGAATTGAGGTATAAGTGCATGGAAAAGATTGGACTATCTAAGCATAACGACTCGAATCTTTCACTGTGGCGGGTACCATCAATAACAGCATGTGAACTTCACCGAAAGGCACAAGTATAGCCTCCTAAATTAAATACTTGACAAGTCCTCGCTAGGGACATCTCGTCAGCAAGCTCGGAGACCTGAACAATGCCACGGTCGCATTTCTGCCAGATTATGGCACCTTCAGTGCTCTTCACAGGAGCTGCCCACCCACACGGCATGAATCGTTCGTTCACTCGAAAGTGACATGGGATGAACCAATGGCAGCACGCGACCAGCAACTTCTCCCATGTCCAATTAATATCATGATCGATTGCCAAGCTACAGATGTCTGAGTCTAAAATACTTACACCGGATACGCGGTATACAGTGCCGCAGGCAACTATAAGCTGTTGAAGTTGCGGTCACAGTGCGCATCCCACTATTTTTTGTCCTTCGTCCCATACTACCATTCTGCTCTTGACTCTGCTAGGCTTGCCGGTATACATCAGCATGGTCCAGACTCCCGCAATTATCCTGAATAGTTCTGTCTTCGACACTTTTGGCCCTTGGATACGCAGCACCTCCGTTAACGATGTCTTGGGCTACAAAAATATGACTGTAACGCTTAATCCACCCTCGGGGTTTGAGGCTTCCATTGCGGGCAACGTCAGTATCCAGAGTGGTGTGTATAAAAGGCTCTTATATCCCACGAGAGGCTGGTTGCTAATCAACGTTTGCCTTGAAGATGCTCAAGATGTGCTACTGTCTCTTATTGGACAGCTTCTTGATTGTGGTGGTTTGACCATTTCCGATGCAAGTTCTCCGTCGCTGGTAGGCTACGAGGCCCCTCCTATCACGATCCAGGATAATATACTATGGGACACTGCAGCTACTCGCATAAATATGCCAGTTATGCTTGATATAAGTCTAACAATATGTAATGGTGCTTCTCCCGGCTTGCTAGCCCTTCATTATGCTCTGATCACCCCAGCACCCACTATGGCTCTGGATAACCAACTGTTATTTGTGAACTATACCGATACTAGTATCGCATATAAAGGGCAGTGGCAGAACCCTGTAATGCAGCCTGTAGGGGACTCGGAACGCATTCCTCCCTACAAGATAAGCGTAACAGCGGGTGATATAATGAAGTTTCCCTTCACAGGTGTGCACCTTCTTCAGCTTGGCTCTTTCATCCTAGGTTCAATGAAACATAGGATGGAACGTAACTCTTCTTGGGCCTTTAAGCCCAGGGTTTCTTGACACTGGCATCACCTTAGGGGTTTCAGTTGATAAACAAGCCCAAATTCGACTTGTTTTCAATAAAGCGACATCTGAGATTGATTACGCCTACTTTGAGTTCTTCACCCTTGTCCAGGAATCAGATAGCGGCAACCATACCATTACAGTCGAAGTTGTGGAGGCTTCAGAGAGCGATATCTTCCTATTTCATGGATTCACCTACATTCCTGATTTCGACACATTGAATGACATGCCTGACCTCTCTATTTCAATATCCAACAAATCTCTTCATGGAGGTGCCATTGCTGGTGTGGTTGTTGGAGCCATTGCTGGAATATGTCTAGTTGGGCTTATTTTGTGGGTAGCAAGAAGGAGATCAAAACGAAGATCAGCTGTATTGCTAGCCCAACCACAGCAGATGGAATCAACATTAGGTATGGCTGCACTGTTGGTTTACAGTGAACAAATGGCTTACAGACCTTCACCTCAGTCTCTGAGGCATACATTCCCCCAACCCTCCCTCCAGATCCGAGCTTTGGCCCAGGCATTATCACTTTTTCTGAGAAGGGGTATAGTACTTTGCATCCGCCGTATGCATCAACGGCAACCAATGCCCATGCTACTAGTAGCATGTCGTTTACACAGAGTTACGACATGCCAGTAAATGTTTTGACCTCTGGCTCAGAACATCCTGCATGGGGTAATACAGTCATATTATCGCCAGCTGAAGGCACTACACATGTGTCCTCGCTTCCGGCTGAACCTCAAAACTCTCCTTTCCCCAACGCGCCAGCAGTTCTGAGCAATAATATTGCTCAACATCAAGAACAGCATGTACCGACCACCGAAGTCAATAGGCTTCTATCCGCACATCCTGATCAGTTGGCTGCTGAACTTTTGAGTATTGGGAATAACAGCCAAAATGGAGACCAGAGTCGCATATCCGAGCTAATCCTTGATAGGCTCAATACTTTGATGCACGCCATTCAGCAACCCCCTGCGTATGACTCGCGAGAGGCGTCGCCGTAAGTACTGTAGTAGTCCGGGAGGTTTTATTTTTCGAAGGACTTCGTTCAGTATTAGTTCTATTTTCAACTTGGACAATGTTTGCCCCTCCTTAGCACTCGGAAACGCCGAAGAACTTGTAAATGATCTGGAGAGCAGTTCCAGAATTTAACGCGATTTCCGCGATTTACTTCGATTATCATTGGGTAGTGATGTATATGGACTGAGAAGCCGACTGATGAGCAAGGTGCTGGATGCAAATAAGGATATATTACCAGCACTATGCGATATTGACTGTTTGCTAGTTCTTATAACACAAGTACGAGATAAGAACAGTTACATGCCAAGGTTACTACTGGACTGTCGATAGGATACTGCGAAGGTATACATATCTCCTCTGTGTTAGGCATAAGTACTAAGTAATGGGTTACCCAAGTGAATAGAGCAGAGAAAAAGAAAATAAACTTGGGAGTGACCAAAACTGGAGCGGTAGCCGGGTTGTCAATTTGAAGCGGATACCAGTGGAAGAGTACTGCTCTGACGAATTAAGTGGCACACGCTGTATCTACTATAGCTATCTACTACAACTTCACTGCTTCCAGGCCTGGAGCCACACTAAAGGTGGAATCAACACGAGTTCAATTTAAGTCCGAGACGCTTTTCCGAATCTTCGTTGGAAGGAACCCCCATCTCTACCCAGACTCGAAACTGGAAGAGCTGGGGAAGTAATTCTCCAGTACTGCCTTTCGGAGTAAGTATCCGAATTAAAATGAATCATGTAGGGCTTTGTGCTGTAATCGGGGCTCGATGTGTTGTTGAACAGCCTGAGTAGTCCAACCAACGGATGCGTAACAAAATCGTAGTAGTAAGCACTTTGGAAGTGGGCGTACATGAACAACGCTCAAGCGCTCATATATATTACAGCACCAACACCACTTTCCATTTCCATCGTTCCATCGAATGATAATGGTCACTCGATACGCGACGCCAAACAGCAGTGAGTTGATGGATCAATAAGCGCAGGCGTTTACTAGCGCTTATTGGCGCGCCTATTCCTTCCACGCTCTCCGCTCTTGTTGGCATTTGATTCAGTGGCCTAGAGAACGTTCTCTATCATTCGTCCACTCTGATAGTACAATCTATACTATGCATAGTATCTCTTTTTTTACTTCAAGATTGACGCTCAGACCATGTACTTCCGTCTTTCACCACGATTCCGCAATCCTCGATTCCTTTCAGCATTGAACAGAGTGGCCCTAGGGCGTTCCTCAAAGGCTCTACACACCGGATTTCCTTTATGGGAAAGTCATGCCCAAACCTTTTGATAGCCGTTTTATGCGTTTTCTTACAATGATGCATGATGATGGTCGAGAGATGTCTAGAATTAGAAATCTTCGGACGGTTGGTTCAAGTGAGTACAAATATCTAACAAGCTTTTCATCTCACTCCTCTCCGGATCCACTGGCAGGTTCTTTCTCTCAAACATCACCTGGCTGCTTCACTAAATCATCCATGCCCATATTTGTCTACCTCACAGTCCATCGATCCATCCGTTACTTTTCGCCGTCATATCATATCCCAGTCGTTTCACTTATATAAAGGGCAGCGGTGTTGACCGGTCGACCTCCCACGGTGGAATCCTGTATCCCTTCATCGACATACTCCTTCGTGTCGTTCATGGCGTCTATCGTTGACTGCAATAGATGGTCTTCATTAATTATTGATTATCCGTCAACGCGTCAACGGTCCAGTCTAGTACTAGTCAGATACTAGCCATTATCGCTCTGACGGCTTCGTCATGCTGAAGCCTTTTGACCGTCACTCTAGTTTCGGCCGAAGGTCAAACCAAAAAAGGGTTTCTGCCTTATTTGTGGCCTGGTCCATCGGCCGACTCTACCTCCCCTTCTCATGGACATACAGCGAACATCGTCTAGCTACCCTCTCTCATAGCCACCACTACTGTCCGTCCGTCCATTATCTCTGTTGTCCATACCAATCGTTTTCTCGAGGTTATTATTTGATAGATGGAAACATGCGATTTCGACTCCAACTCCTGCTAAGACCTTACCTCGTTCACAGTATCATCGCAACTTGCCTACATACCATCGTTTCGGATGTATCCTGTGGATATCGCTCCCAATTTTGCCAACACAGTAGGCGCTCTGCGGCTTTGAGTGTATGAGTGCTAGTAAAGTTCCACAGGTTTCTTTAATGCCAGAACTCTAATACAATAATCTATCAGGATGCCTGTTACAACGGAGACTACGATGGGTCAAGAGTAAGCAACCTCCTAAGTATGTCTTTCTTCTTTATGAGCCATCGGCTGACAGACTGAAGGCATATTGTACCTTGTGCAGTGGTTACTTGATTTGGAGCCCTGGGTGTAGACGCAAGAAATAAAAGTGTGTGTACAGCCTCCATGAGAATCTAAAACAGGTTCAATCTCGCATTGGGTAGGTCAGTCCCCTAATTAACCTGCCTGGTGCACGCTTCTCACTTTAGTCCATATTGAAACTGAAACTAATTTTCCCAATTTCCAAGCAACCGAGATGATTCCATCGCATACCACCCCGTACTCTAGGGTGACCGCAAGAACCTAGATGGAGCTTACGGATCCCATATTGGATACTTGACTTCGTTACTTGCCGAGAGCGGGAATAGCTGGCCGCAGGATTGTATAGGCTAGGAGAAAACTGTCCAGCGAAGGGTCGATCATCGAACAGCCAGGTTTACCATGCGACTTTACTTTAGCTTGAAGTACCTACTTACGAGGCCCTTGAGCCACCTATTCATTGTGGTTAGTACACGCTTCCCGGGTCGAAAGTGCTTGCGCAGGGGGGTTGAATTTACTCGTCCCATTGCCAAAAATACAGAGCAGAATCGCTGGCTGAATTTATCAGGCGTAAATTTCATAAACAGGTACATCGATTATTTCTTGCCATAGCAAGTCTCCGAATCGTTAATCGTACCCGGCAGACCCCTTGATGCAGATAAAATAGAAAGAAGGTAAATTTATTCAAGCATATCATCTCAACGGTGAATCCATGGGACTCCATCTAGCATCTTGCGGTCGGGGAGTACTGACCGACCTCTGTTTTCTCTCGAGTCTTGGCAAGTGCGTTCTATCTGAGAGACTTGCGCACAGTCTAACCCATTTCGAGAAGACAGTTTATTTCCAGAGTATAACAGAAGCACTATTTCTCGAACCGCCTCAGTGCAACAAACCAAAGCAACACTTTGAGCAAGATGCAACTTTCATTCAATTCGTTCTTCTACGTTGCTGCCACGGCGGCAGCTCTTGTCAACGCCAGTGCCATTGGATCTGACTCTGTGGTGAGCAGTTGTTTCATGTATTAATGGATGTTTTTTGCCTTACACATATCCAGGACATTCCTGAAGCCATTCCCGCTGGAACAATCTGCACTGACACTCAACTTGGCGGAACCTGTACCACACTCAGTGTCCTCAGTGTCCCAAGCGCATGCCTTACCCTCCCCTCTGGCTTTTCTGGGACTATCAGCAGCATGAGCCTCAATCCAGGGTTCGCCTGCACCTTCTATATGTGAGTTTGTACAGCTGGATCTTGGTGGTCACTAGTACTTAATTTTGCGACTTCCTAGAACTGAGAAATGCGGTGGTGCCGGAGGTTGGGTTGTAGTTCGCCCTACTGGAATCGCGGACTTTTTGAACACGGATTACAATGATTCCTTGACATGTTATATCTGCCTTGGTGAGGTCTTCCATCTGCTTATCTGGGTTCTACTTATGGCTATCCATTAGCTGATTAGTAGCAACTCTGGACCCTGGCATTCTATAAAAACTTGTCTCGATTGCTTGTTCGATTGTTTGGGAGCCATCTGTGATATATATGATTCTGCGTGAAATTTACTATATGTTTGTGAGGTATTGAAAGCCCACCCTCAGTACGCGTCTAATCAGTGGCTGCGGAGACAAAAAAGGGGCAGGAAGAAAGAGTAGGAAGAAATAAGTATCCCAACTCTCATCATCTCAAATTGTTGTATGTCACCCCATTTCATTCTGGTTTTCATGGGAGGATCCCTCGTCGTAGTATTCTTACAAACAACGTACAAGGAAGGTACCTGCTTCAAAATTTGTCCAAAATCACACAAAAATTCCGCTCCATCAAGTATAAACTTGGCCGCTTGCTATGAACTTCAACTCACGCATATGCAGCAGAGGCAGTGGCGAAAGCGGCATCAATACTAGAGGTAATTGAGGTTGCAGTAGGAAAAAGACTGGGCTGCTCATATCATGAACAACTTGTATCAAGTACAGGACGTGAGTCAACGTACGGGAGTGTCATTGATGATTTCGTTTTCAAAATTCTTTGAGGACAACTGCATTGTCCCAATATCTAGGCTGTACAAAGCCGTGAAGCCCGTGACAGGAAGAGCAGCAATTAACGGCTGCTTCGAAGCAACTTCGGTGAGTGCACTGGAGAAGGTACTTTCGAATTGTTGAACCAGTTCGAGGACAGTTTCACCTTCGGATGTTGTGGTGAAAGGTCCATTCGCCTACAGTACCTATATTTAGTGGAAACTGGTAAGTACCTATAAAAGCAAAACTAACCGCAGTATCAGTTGCAGCAGCTGCCAGTGCGGTAGCTAAAGATGTCATTTGTATATGAATAGACTAAAAACGGTCAGCAAGTTGAATAATCAGTCAAAATAAGGTTGGAATATTCAATAAGGTGCAGCTTGCCAGAGCCGACTCGACAGCCTGGGCTCCCCCGCTGGTTGGGAACACATTCATCGCACTATTCAGAGCTATGGCCTGATCTGTGAGGCCGGAAAGATCTGAGATAACGCTTGCTTGTCGTTTCACGCCAGCAGCAAGGCAAAAAGTCAAAGGGAGAGCTGTGAAGCATGCAAGCCAAAGCATGTTGAGCCAAAGAGTCATAGAGATATGCAAATATGAGAATTGAGAAATCCCCCGGACGATTTTCTCTTTTATATCATTCTAAGTCTTTGTAGTCAGCTGGGCGAAAATTTGGACTAAAAGTGATTTACTTCTTTTTTTCATCTAACATTTAGAAGACCAACCCGAGTTCATTCACATGGGTGCCTTCCAGTTCAGGCACAAAATGCCAGGACTTGCGTCTGGGGAGGAAAAATCATAAATGAAAATAGTTGTTCAAGTCCTGTTGAAGTTCTGATCAATCATCAGATAGATGGTGATAGGAACGATTGGTTTCCTCATCCTAGTTTACAATCATGGGACTTAAAACCACAGCAAAATAGATCCCACATCAAGTCCAAACCTTGATACATAGGTGGCTTCGCGGCTTGAGACTTTGAGCACATTCCAAAGGCCTGGGTCCTCATGGGCAGAGAGATTCGCCTCAGAAGGATTCATAAGTGGCAAACTTCAAAATCATATATATCTTCAAGTTGAACTTGTGGGGCCCTGCCCCTGCGTAGGCGCGACCTTCATCTTCGTGTGTACAGCGGCCGTGATAACGTCAGGATAACCTAGATTAAGTTCCATCCCACATTGGTATGGGAATCACAGACTTTTTAAACGCGGACTCCTTGACGTATTTTGTCTGCAATTGTGAGTCTGAGGTTTCCGTATCTGTCTAACTTCTACTTAAGGCTCATACATTAGCTTTCTAACGTGGCCTTCCGTGTTGATATGTAAAGACTCGGTTACTAGAGATAGACCATAAAGTTAAGTCTTGATGTCCTTTACCTGTGAACTTTTAATTGGGCTCATTGTATTCAGTGTTTATCCCGGGCCCAGCTTCACAGCGAAAGCGTATGATTTGCTCACACAAAAAAAACTATCATATCCACCTTCAAGTTGTCATGCGGAATTGCCATAGAGTAAGAACTGCACCAAAAGTTTCCTTTGGGTACCGTGCATAGATTCAAGTACCATGCTAATATAATTTCCTTAACACTTGTGCACCCATTGACGAAGCTCTTGCAACATCCCACAACTCGTCTACCTTACGAAGGCTAATATTCAACTGTCCCGCACTAAGCATAGTGTTTACCTGAGCATCAGTAAGAACCTCTGCATCATGCTTTCCTAGAACGCTTGCCCCGGGAACAGCAAAATGGAGCCAACAACTCTGAGTCTCTCCAAAAGTAGGTATCCAATAATGCCATTTAAGATTGTAGCCTAGATTCGGAGATCCTTTCGGGATAAATGCAGGCTCATGAGGGTTTTCTGGATCAGTGGCAGACACAGGGTCTGGACCAGATAAAACACGAACGGCTGGGACAGAAATGATTTTTCCGGAGTGATTGAACATAACAATGCAGCTGTCGTAGAGATCCATTGGAGACATTTTTGAGCCTATGATCCATGCTGCCGCTGAAAGCACTGTGTCTCCAATGACAGCCTTCACTACCACAGGCGTGGCCGTATCTTCATCTTCCAAGGGATATCGATCTGAGAGCGAGTCGAGTATTGCAGGTAAGTCTTGTGAGGAGAATAGATCATTTTGATAGACGCCTTCGCCACGGGGATGTCTATAAGTAAGGGACTTGCCCAATGCCAATGTCAAATTGAGCAAGCGACTTTTTAGCTCAGGCGAAAGCTGATGCAGTGGTGTACAAGCCAGCATGCGTGGTTGCTCTGACGAGGCGGTAGAATAGTGCACAATGATGCGAGCTACAAGCCATATGAATTGAAATGCTGTCCATAGAATTACGACGATCGATGGCTGGGTGCTGAGATTTGCATAGGTGACAAGGATAGAACTGGTGCAGACCAGGGCGCCAATGCCCCACGCCACGCGCCACCAAATGGAAGTGGATCTTGGGTTACCATGTAGACCAAGGACAACGATGCAATGTCCACCTATATGCTTAGCAGAGGGAAGCTGGCCTGTAAGCAGATCGAGGGATCCCATATGATCAGTGGGGTGTTTTTCGGTAACCATAACAGCAACAGCGATAACAAAAAACACACTCCACGGTAGAGCTGTGGCAATTCCCAGAGTGAGACCTCCGCCCTGCCATAGGACATATATTTCAGTGATTTTGGCTAATGAAAGAACCATGAAGATCAAGTCGACATGATACTCCGAGGAAGACGCAAAAAATTTGAAGCTGGGATAAGTGTACACAACGAGGGAGCTATCTGAGAGGGGTTCGGCGGTACCTTCTAACAAGGCCGAAGTAGCCTGATCAAACGCATAAACGTCCGACATTTCATTGTCCTGGCACATGATAGCCAGAGGCGAGCCAAGCATATCTCTCACTTTCCTCCTACCGTCAAGCCGCAGGCGCATCCCAACCGCGAGATCACACGCCTTCGTGCGGAGGCCAAGTGTCTCCCGTATCCAACCTGGCATTGCAGCACCCATACATGCTCGGATGATAGAAAACATCCCAAAGGCGCTCATGGCGGCCCATGATATGCCGGCTGTGCCTCGATTACCAAGTACGAGGGATTCTGCAACAGTGGAGCCGACGACTGTCATGAGAGCACCGAAGTTTATAAGGCCATTGCCGAGGTTTAGGTTGGAGAGAGTTGCGAGCAAGGACTCTGATGAGGGCATAGGAGAGGAAATGAACGTGGACATGGTGCATGGAGCTTGAAGCAGGTGCATGGTACCTACATGATATATCTGACAGCTCATTATCTGGCCTAGTACCTCTAGAGGCAAGAATATCAATCCCATGACCGAGTCCCAGATCTTCTCAATTCCCTGGTGTGAAGATCGACTTAGGCACTTTTGCATGCTGTGTTTGCCCAATATATTGTGTTGATCATAGGGCCTACATAGGGTACCTACGGTATATACCTCAACTTCTAAATCCCATTCTTCGAATCCAAGCTACTAATCCCAACCCGAAATTTTCGGCATTTGCCGAATGATTCAAAGCTGTTCAGAGGCGACTTTACTGTATACTTTCTATATTTTTTACAGCTTTTCTATAGCTTTTCTATCTCAAAATGAAAGCTGTAGAACGGATGGGAAGGCTGGTGACATTCTGGAGATTCAGTATAAGTAGTCCATCTGGTTACACATACATTTTTCCGTGCACCCCATGCGTGGTGCGTGCTGGGGGCGTACAAACGCAGTGTGTGGTTCGTGTAAGTGTGCGCATGTTGCGGGCCGAGTACATCCAGTCTGCAGTGCGTGGTATAGCGTGGCTAGTAAGACCGTTCATCCGAGTTTACGACCACTGTAGCAGAAGGCCATAGACATGATGATGATAGGAGCATGAGAATACAGACTCGCACGTACGGAAAGTCGTCATATTAGCCATGTCCATTGTCGATCCAAGATTTCGGAGCCTACCACACCTGACTATAGTGACAGTCTCCTCCCGGTTGCCAATTTGTACCTCCATCTGAAGCGGGCTTTTAGACAAACTTCTCAACTAGGTACTTATGATCAGAAAGCGTGAAATCCAGCGGGGAAGTTCGTATAAGAGCCTGCTTCAGATGGGGTGAATGCTAATTTCTTGGTCTCCCAACTTGTCTCTTCGAATGTATATATACTACACATATAAGTAGTAGTACTACGTATCATCAGTGTATAACGAGTCTGCTTACAGTAGACTACTTCGAATGACCACTCTGAATTAATTAAGCATATATGACTCCTCAGAGTCCTCCTAGGCTCCTAGCCACTATCATATTATACATGGACCTTGGGAGGGCACAATACCTGTATTTTCCTCCAGGCTCTCCTCCAGGCTCTCCTCCAGGCTCTAAGAGGTTCACTGAATTGACACAAGCCATTACAAGTTAACCTTGTTACAATACGCAGGTTTGTACCCGCCGTATGAAATATTGAAAGAAGTCCTACGCGCATTCGAGTCAGTTTGAAAACTGGAAAGGAGGAGCAAGGCCATAAGTAGTTTGAAGAGATGAGCGGTGTGAGAATGGAAAGCTCCTTTCGGGTATTTCTTTCCTGAGTTGAACCCAATGCAGAAGCTCCAGATTGAAGTCTTGAGCGGATAAAGTACTTATTAACGTTTAACCAAATATCAACACTACAGACTTCAAAATAGCACTTAAGTAATCTCCTTAAAGCTCACTGAATACATTCCAAGGGTCCTTATGGATAGAGAGATTCGTCTCAGAAGGATTCATAAGTGGCAGCCTGAATGATGTACTATATCTTCAGCCTGTTGAACAGTTCAATGTATGATGAAAACGGAGTGATTAGACTTATGGGGCCCTGTGCGTAGGCACAAGAAATAAGGACCCTCATCTTTGTGTGTACAGCGGCCATAATAAACTAGGATCAGGTTTCATCCCCCATTATATTCAATTTTCCAAGTCGGAACAATTTGCCGCAGGATAGAACCGGTGTACCGACAAGTCCACTTTCTACAGTCGGTTGATCATACGTACATATAGCTCAGTCCCCGACTAGCCAATGCACCCTCTGTTTCTGCTTGAATGTTATTGAACCTTCAACTGTCGAGCAACCGAAATAATCCCACCACATAGGCTACCATTCCCTACTTTACAGCAACCGCAAGAGCCTAGATGGAGCTTGTGTATCGTAGATTGAATACTTAACTTTGTCCCTTGTCGAGAGCGGGAAGGAAGGAAGGAAGGAAGTGAATTACTCGGCACGGTCCAAGATCTGAACGCCGGGGCAGCCGAAGCTCCCATGGTGCGGCACAAGCACCATGGTCTTCGGGCTGACTGCCATCAGACAGGGACGAGCTCGCAACTAGCACTAAAACTGCTGCTGTAGATCCCTGCCCAACGACAGCCACCAATTATTTACAGTACAGGCATTGTACATACTTATATACGGTGTTATGTATTTGTTACCTACAGTATGATGTTGCATTAATGATAGTGCATATATTGAGTGCGAACATAGAAGGAGGTTTGAATCATATATTCTCAAATATCCATATTGCAATGACTGAGAAGGGAATTTGATATGGGACCAGATAGCGTACACATGCTGCTTTCTTTTTGTTTATTGTGTGTCCACTGAGTCATACGCGGGAATAGCAGGCCGCAGGATTGTATATGCTAGAACAAACTGTCCAATAAAGGCCCGTTTCTCGAACACTCAGTTTACTAGCATACAACCAAGGCATGCGACTTTACTTCACTCGAAACAGTTATTACGGTGCATGCTCTGAACTTTCCCACCGGGTCAGACCTGCATGCTGGAGTTCAAAGTAGCTCTTGCCGTTGCCAAAATAATGAGTACCTCCAGCCTGCAGGAGTTTGTCTTTTGCCAGAGCTCTCTGAACCGTTCCCAAGACCGTTCCTGAGTGGGGACTTAAATGCGCCGATGAAGTTGAGAGCAAATCCATTCAAAAACAATCCCAATGGTGAGTCCAAGGGACGCCATCTAGCGTCTTGCGGCCGGGGAGTAGTGACCGATCTCTGTTTCCCCTCTCTCAAGGAGTCTTGGCGAATGCATTTTGTCTAATTCAACTCACTTTGAGGTGTCAATTTATTTCCAAGCGGTATAAAAAGGACACTATTCCCCAAACCATTTCAGTGCAAACCAAAGCAACACTTTGAGCAAAATGCAACTATTATTCAAATCGTTCCTCTACGTCGCTGTTACGGCGGCAGCTGTTAACGCTGGCATCATATAAGCGGGAAGTCGCTTTCCGGCACTGTAGAGCGCTAGGGGCCGCTGGGAGCCCTGTATGGTGCATAACGGCTCCAGCTCACCCACGTTTTCCCCAGCTTCGCAGCGAAAGTGAATGATTTGATAGCTTCACATGAAAAATTATCGTATCCGATATGATGCTTCTTGTCATGCAAGAGCAACATATGCAAAGTATCAAAAGTTTCCTTTGAGTATGTAAATTCATATCATGCTAATAAAACTGCCTGAACGCTTGCGCACCCGTTGACGAAGCTCTCACAACATCCCACAACTCGTCTACCTTACGAAGGCCAATATTCAGCTGTCCAGCACTGAGCATAGCGTTCACCTGAGCGTCAGTAAGAACCTCTGCATCATGCTTTCCTAGAGCGCCTGCCCCAGGAACAGCAAAATGCAGCCAACAACTCTGAGTCTCTCCCATAGTAGGTATCCAATAATGCCACTTGAGGTTGTGACCGAGATTCCCAGATCCTTTCGGTACGAATGCAGGCTCATGAGGGTTTTCTGGATCAGTGGCAGACACAGGGTCTGGACCAGATAAAACACGAACGGCTGGGACAGAGATGATTTTTCCGGAGTAACTGAACATAACGATGCAGCTGTCGTACAGATCCATTGAAGACATTTTTGAGCCTATGATCCATGCTGCTGCTGAAAGCACTGTGTCTCCAATGACAGCCTTCACTACCACATGTATGGCCGCATCTTCATCTTCCAAAGGATATTGATCTGAGAGCGAGTCGAGTATGGCAGGTAAGCGTTGTGAGGAGAATAGATCTTTTCGATAGACGCCTTCACCACGGGGATGGACATAAGTAAGGGACTTGCCCAATGCCAATGTCAAATTGAGCAGGCGACTTTTTAGCTCAGGCGAAAGCTGATGCAGTGGTGTCCAAGCCAGCATGCGTGGTTGATCTGAGGAGGCAGTAGAATAGTGTACAATGATGCGAGCTACAAGCCATAGGAATTGAAATGCTGTCCATAGAATTACGACGATCGATGGCTGGCTGCTGAGATTTGCATAGGTGACAAGGATAGAACTGGTACAGACCAAGGCGCCAATGCTCCATGCCACGCGCCACCAGATGAAAGTTGATCTTGGGTTACCGTGTAGACCAAGGACAACGAGGCGACGTCCACCTATGCGCTTAACAGAGGGAAGCTGACCTGTAAGCAGATCGAGGGATCCCATATGATCAGTGGGGTGTTTTTCGGTGATCAGAATGGCAACAGCGATGCTGAAAAACACACTCCAAGGCAGAGCCGTGGCAATTCCCAGAACGAGACCTCCGCTTTCCCATAAGACATATATTTCAGTAATCTTGAGCAATGAAAGAAGCATGAAGATCAAATCGACGTGATACTTGGAAGGCGCAAAAAATCTGAGGTTGGGATAGGTGTACACAACAAGGGAGCTATCTGACGGAGGTTCGGTGGTACCTTCTAACAAAGCCGAAGTAGCCTGATCAAACGCATAAACGTCCGACATTTCATTGTCCTGGCACATGATAGCCAGAGGCGAGCCAAGCATATCTCTCACTTTCCTCCTACCGTCAAGCCGCAGGCGCATCCCAACCGCGAGATCACACGCCTTCGTGCGGAGGCCAAGTGTCTCCCGTATCCAACCGGGCATTGCAGCACCCATACATGCTCGGATGATAGAAAAAGTTCCAAAGGCGCTCATGGCGGCCCATGATATGCCGGCAGTGCCTCGATTTCCAAGTACGAGGGACTCTGCGACCGTGGAGCCGATGAGGGTAGTGAGAGCACCGAAGTTTATGAGGCCATTGCCGAGGTTTAGATTGGAGAGAGTTGTGAGCAGGGACTCCGATGAGGACGTGGCGGAGGTGTTGGACGCAAGGTTGGACGTGGACATGGTGGATGGAGTTTAAGGCGCGTGCCTGGTACCTCGTATTATATCTGACAGATCATTACCTTGGTACCTCCAGACCCGAGCTTCGTCAATTCAAATTTATAGGCTATCGGCTGTCCGGCTCTGAAGATCGACTATTCACTTTTGCGGACTGTGTTTGTGGAAGTATTCACCATAAGGACTGCATCGCGTACTTACAGTATACATATACCTTAAATCTAAATCCTATCATTCGAAAATCTCTGTATTTACCGAATGATCCGAAGCTGTTCACACTGTGTTTTGTTCATATCTTTTTATAGCCTTTTTATCTCGAAATGCAAGGTGTATAACGGATGGGAAGGCTAGTGACATTCTGGAGATTTAGTATAAGTAGTGCTATCCGATTAACTTATATACCAACTATTACGTTGGAAAAACTCGTATCGTATCGGTATTACTATTATATATAACGACTATTTACAACAGGCGAAAATACAAAGTGAATAGCATCATGCGAGACGTTCACCTTACAAGATACGATAAAGAAATACACGGCAAGTGAAGGATCATAGAACAAAACTAAGGCACGTACAAGAAAAAATGCTATCATGATGACTCTTTGTGCAACTCGGCGAAAATGAGAAACGAGAAACTGGCGAATGTAGTCGTATTAAGCGAGCGGCGCATCTTGCAAGAGAAGGGGGTCTGGGAGACCCGGGATGTGTGGAATTTCGTACTCTAGAACGAAAGTAAAAAGCCAACGTACAATGATTTTCACAAGAAAAAAAAGACAACACACCTTTTGGCCCGAAGAGATATCGCAATTCTAGGCCCATTCGCTCCCTGTCCGTCAAACTATGACCCTCGAGCTTCGCTTTAATCTCCGCGCAAAGTGCGCGTTCCGCGTCGTGGTCTTCGTAGTCGTCATTGTCGTCAGTGCGTTCGGTGCGTTCAGTGTGCCCGGGTTGTAGCAGTCCTTCTTGAAGCTTTTCTTGACTACTTTGCTCGTTCTTCCTTGCATTCCTCAAACTTTCTTGTGCTTCCTTCCGAGCGTCCTCCGCTGCTTTCTCCTTTGCTGCCCGCTTTTCGCCTTCGGTACCAAGCTCCGGCACGAGATCCACGTAGAGCAACTCAACCAGTTTTCGGCTTTTTCGAGCAGAGCAAGAGCACGCGGTGACATTGTGGCAACTCCGTACTTCTGTCGATGGTGCGTTATCAGGTTCGCAGCGGCGATACAGACCAAGTAGGGGTTGAGCCTATCTTCTGGACTACGATTGGTGTGATGCCGGAAAGGGGGGAGAATGTGCGGTTCAACTTGTTTGGATCATGTTTTATGACGACGATCTCCTGGTCGATGACTTGCGTGAAGAGGTACAAATTATCTGGTTGCCGGATCAGTAATTGCTGGTCGAATGGCAGAAAGTGGGTCGGGATGAGAAGAGCGACATCGTATGTGAACTTGGCCCATAATTCATCATCGATTACATCCTACACGGGCTTAGTACTGAATCCAACATGCCAATAGCGCTAGCAGAATCATACCATTAGCTGTCGAACACGTCGAGGAACGTGGCCAGATTCATTCATTGCACGCTGCCAGACGTTATTCTGTTTTTCCACAATGGCGATGAGCGCGTCGAGCATCGACTCGGACGGGACATAAGCAAAAATGCCATATCTATCAAACATAGGAAGAAGTTCGTCGGCGACTGCGCGTTGTCAATAAAGAAAGACAGATAACAGAGCGAAAGCGACGAACAGCACATCGAATTCGAGTGGTGATCTAGGGTAAAGCCCTTGAAAGCTTTTGGGACAATACCCAGCTCGAACAACGCGTTTGCCTGGAATCCTTGGAGTAAGATTTTGGGAGAAAGAAAAAGCCCAACGTACCACATCCAGAGCCTTTGTCTTGTCGTCACAAGCTGGATTTAAGATACGCCCTTTCTTGGCTCCCAACGTGATGTTCCGGGTTAGGAGATCGCCATAGTCGAGGTTCAATAAAGTTTCAAACGATCCGTAGCTCCTAGGCGCGTCCGAGTCAGTTTGAATGCCTGGTAGAGTTTCAGGAGGTGAAAGGCCGTGTAGCTTAAATAAAGAGCTGGGCATAGCGAGGATGGGAATCTTCGTTAAGTTCGGGATTTTCTTGGCTCGCCATGAGAGATTCAGTCAACGTTCGATAGACGCTTGAACAAGACATGATTAGATATTAGCAAATTGATTGTATCAGCGTGTGAAATCGCTTATTTAGGAACTTAAATCTATACAGCTGGATGAGGCTGGATGGCGCTGGATTGCAGCTTGATTTTGGGAAACAATTCACCCTGTATCTGACTATAGCATACAAATGATACATACCCCAATCGCCCACTCCAGACTCCGATGTATCTTGGCTGGATCTAGTGGTCCCGGTCAACGTTCAAAGTTAATTCTGGTAAATCGATTGCGTACCTCGTTCAAACTGACGGAGACGCGAATCAGTAACTCAAGTGTTGAATATTGAATATAGCCATCATCGAGATCCTAGATTCAAGGTTACTCTACTCAGTCGCACTGCATTGGTGTCCACAAAAATACGTACGACTTTTACAACTAGTACCGCGTCCCAGGACCTCATAAATCTCAGCTCTACCATTTCTTACGAAACCTTTTCTTTAATTTTTGTGGCCCACAGAAATATCTTCAATAGCCTATGGACGTTGGAGGTCCACATGTACACGCTCATACGTTGAGCGAAAATATTGGGAAAATTGGCGCGCGCTGCACTAAGCGCTCAGGGATCGTTCCTTGTTTGTTGCCGTCATGTCCTCGCCTGTCGAACTCCCTGATGATGTTCTTTTCAATATCATTAAGTTTCTGCGACCACCAGATATATTCTCCGTTCGAAAGGTGAGTTACAATCATGCTTTTGATTGTATCTGGGCCAATGCAGTGCAGACTTGTAAACGGTTACAAGCAATCACGATGGACCGACACGTCTGGATTACCGCATATAAATACTCTGAAAACGACTTTTCCCCTGTCGTCGATCTGCCTTCTCAGACTGTGGGCAATCTGGAACGTGTTTTAATACGTTCTTATCGACTGAATAATCTCTGGGTAAACCCTTCTGCGAAACCTGTTTGCAAAAAAGTCTGGTCAATTGATAGCTCTGCCTACGGTGGAATCGGTCATGAGATGGAATTTGTCGAAATCTACCAAGGCCGCTACCTCGTTCTCCGGCACGAGAAGGTAATCCTTGTCTTTGACCTCCAGACGAAACATGAGATCTTCAGATATAACGCACCCATGGATGAGTTATTTAATTTCTTATGGTTAGATGCTGGTCGGAACAAAATAGTGGATGACAACCCTTCAGACTTTTTTCTCCCATTTTGGACTTCAAAATCGACGTACGTCTGTTTCTTGTTCTTAGCTTTCTCATATTTTCAACTTTAGCTGCAGGAATATGTCATCGGTTAAAATCAGCCGTTCGGGAGCTGTATCTATCGTCGACCTCCCGGCTTTCAACCCTGAAAACGTATTTCACTTGTCTGGCAACGAGTTTGCTATTTTTGCTACTTTACAAGATTATATGACCAGAAGCCAACAAGCGGTACACTTTCCATCGCAAAAGGTCTATCCTCTTCATTCTGGACTCATGGTATGTTTTTTATGCACTTCATCCTTGGCACGAGGGTCTGTAGGGCCGAACTCGCTCGAAATTTAGATTGATTACAATATCTTTTCGGACCCAGTCTTCCTACCAGGGGGATATGTTCTTGTATCTTTCGACTTTTTCGACCGACCCTCTGACCATCACTTCGAACTCTATCGCCTATCGTGCCACATTGAGGGGATGCCTCTTATGCCAACTCATCGAGGTTGTTTCGTTTGCGAAGATGTCGACCGTGTCAGTCTTCTATCCTCGGATATCACTTTGGGCGACCGCTCTGAATTGACCGGGCGTATATGGATCTTCATGCACCTGACAGGGGGGCCACAACAACAACAGCTACAGTGCATTACACTTTCTGCAGATGGATGCCTGACTTTTTCGGAGGTGTCCCACCGCGATTCGCTACATGAGCTACAATTAACTGTGCATTCGGCGGGAAAGAGTCGGGGTACTGCTTGGGAACATAGCGAAGGGAAGTCAGGGGGGAAGCCGCGCTGGCTCCTGTGTCAGGTTTCGATTGACTCAGGAGAACCTCTCGTTTGCACCGGTGCCCAATTGGATGTGGACAAGATTGGGATGCATTCAGTAGAGGTTTCTCAAGGTTACCTCGTCACTAGGGAGCTTGGGGGTGAAATAAATATCGTGGATCTGGTTTCCTACTAGCCGGTAATACAGATACCTTAAGTCTGATATCGACGTTTCTTCGAATCTTTGCTTCGCATCACTTCAAATCCGGCGAGCATGGCGAGCAAAGGCCTCCTTCTGACTTGACCGGCACGACAACAGGTTTTGCGCCAGCGACAACGCTCTAGATTACTGTTTACTTTCTTACCGCCATCCTGGATCTCACTCGCGTCGTTTCTATCATACAACCTCTTATTAACCCAGCGATCTCAGCGCTCAACGCATGTTTGATCAAACCGGAGTGGTGTTGAAGAAATGACACTAGTAGAGCAGGTCTGATGAATGAGATGAGATAGAGCAACGCGCGAAAAGAATAGAACGAGGCCTAGGAGCTAAAATCATCCACCGAGTTATGAACCTCAGAGCGTATTAAATGTCAATATGTATCCAGGAACTCACTGTGTCTTGAAAAAAGTGTTTTCAGTACGAGCCAACCCATCCTCTTAAGTACCTACTTTAGTATATGCAGTCTTTATACCCTACAGTAAGGAAGAGATGCTAAATGCTTAGTCCGCTATGTAATGTCACTGGACCACAAGTTTATTTCCTTCGGGCAAGGAAGAGGAGGAATACACATGTAATGGATAGGCCTGTGGGCGGGCACAGCAAGACTGCCAGCTTTTGGACTGCCACCGACGCGATGGAATATGCCTTGGAATATGCACCTTTCAAGATTCAAAGTAATATATTACAGTTCCGTTCAGTTGCGCGTCCTAACTCCTAACTTGCTTCACTCATGCATGACTATCTAATTGAATGCTGTCCCCTTTGGGACCTTTCAAGTTGTCACTACTGTATCTGGCGTGCATGATGCCCTTGTCGCCAAACGGGCTCTGAAGTAATAAAATGTTCAATGTCACTCGATGATCAATAATAACATCCTGCTGCTACTGTATTCTGAAGTAGTCAGATATAGCCTTCGATTGGTGGATCTACAGCACCCGCACTCCTCTCTCAATGGTCCCGGCGTTCAAGCACTTGTATCATGTCCTGAGTCTTCCGAGGAGGAGCCGGGCCATTCTGCATGAAGCTCATCGCTGAGGGCATGCCATTCTTTGCCCTCTGCTTCAAGTATTTCGAAATCCTCTGTCACTTTCACCTCAGGTTCGCCCATAAATGGTTCAATCTTGTTCCAGGATCTAACGGCAAAGTACTCCTTCCCAAACCTCTGGGATTTTAGTTGTTTCCTGTTCTTGCTCCAAAAAAACTTTTCTAGAAAAGCGTATAAGGAACGCAATAAAGAACCAGATCTGGGGGCGAGCACTCACTACCCATTGCTATCCACATAAAACATGGCTTCTCCTCGCTCTTACATTCCAGGAGCAGTCCGGTGAGATCGAAACGCAGAAATTGCCGACCTTTAGGCTTATCCAGTACATATGAGCCCCTGAAGGTAATGTCATCTTCTTCGACGCCCTCTGCCATGGAACTAAGGACTTTGGCGATTACTTTTTTGTGTTCGGGTTGCACGTTGTCGGTTTTGGAGGTTTCACCTTCGCCGTCAAGGAGGCTGACAGTGATGTGACGTGTCTGGAAAAATCTGGGCATTAGATATAGCATGATTACCCCCGTAAGCACTTACCATCTCCAGCGTTGATGATTTAGTACGTTTCTGGAAAGGTGTAGGTATTAGGTCTACCATAAACCCTTAGACACTTACAATTCCTTGCCTTGGCGGACTAGGGGGAGGACGTTTCTGGCAAGATTTGGGTACCAGGTATAGCATGATTCACCCAGTAAACGTTTACCTTTGTGTCCTTGAGGGGATAAACCGCAAGATGTTAGGTATAGTATAATTAACCTAATAAGCACTTACTGTTGACGGTGGGGGCGGCGATTTCGGCTTGACGAGTGGTTTCTGCAAGACGTGGGTGTTAGGTATAGTATGATCCACCCGATAAATATTTACTGTTGGCGGCGGCGGGTGTGATTTTTTCAACGATGAATCTGACGGCTTGTCTAGTGATCCAGGTGTCTCTGTCAGCACTGGAATAGAGCACACAAGAAGCACGGAGCTAGCTATCCCCGACTCTGACCGAAGGGAAGGGAGGGTCTTGTCGGTGTCAAATGAGTGTTGGATTCTTCCAAAACCGCCAGATCGGGTATTTCTTTCCCACCTGATGTTCAGCCGCGATGCCGGTTCATCCATTTGGCAAGTCTTCTGATCCCGATTTGATACGGTCATCGCCTTCTCATACTAAGCTTAAGTATGTTGCTGTGCAAGTGCCGGTATAGCCGCTATTCCAGTTACGCCTAGTTACGCCCGTTGTCTTATCTCGTTCTACCTTCAGAGGTAATCTCGTACCCAGATGTACGGAAACGCGGACCGCTACGCAATAAATACAGACATAAACATCGAACAAATAAACAAACAAACAACCAGAGCGTTTCCTAAACATCTGGTGCACTTTGATCGTAAGGGGGCCGAGCAGTACATAGCCACCCTAGTGTGACAGTTTGACGCCCAGCAGCCTGCGCCTCAATGAATAGTAAACTTGCAAAATCTTGCAATTCGGACTGGCAGTGGCCATCTGTAGCTTCCTAACATGATTGCTATAGACTTTCACTCAGAGAACTATAAAAGATACTAAGAAAAACCAAATGAAATGCTCAAATTGTCACAAAAGCTCTCTGCTGTGGTATATAATTCAGAAACAAGATTATTCATGGCAAACTTGGACTACGATGTTTATACTTCTTATCATTGCCAAAAGTAAATGTCTTATCATCATTTTACCTTCATTTCCCCTCTGAAAACGTTGGAGGAGGTGCAAGTCACAGGCATGTCACTGTGGCTATGCTGTGCTCGGCCCCCTTACGGTCAGATTGCACCAGATGTCTTACGACGCAGCTCTGATGTTTGTTGTGTGTTTGTAGATTGTTTACATCTGTATTTATTGCGGCAGAGCGGTCCGCGTCGTATACATCTGGATCCGAGATTACTTCATAGGCATGCTCTCATGAGTCCAAGGCATTGTAATTGTGATAACTAATTTAAAGAGCTTGGAACAAGTGCATAAACTTGCCGATTTGTGCTATTTGCCAACTAAGTCCCAAATCTTCAAGATTTCATTCACATTTCAAGATGGTCTAGAGACAATGGCGCCAGCGTATGGAAAGCCGAACTCAATGGTTAATACAATTTGTGGTGAGTTTATTTCAGATGGGCTTACCAACTGGAATGCCAGCTCCTAATAACAGACAGACCACAAGCGTGCTGACATCCCTGATAGCCGAATGGAATATGCTCCCCTTCTGTGACCACACAAAGGCCCGGCCTTTCCCTGAGGCATCTGGGGATGCCATACGTCTGATCTTTGCTGCGAACACCTTGCTCTCAATTACAAACCTGCTGGTTCACTCATGAGTCACCGCAATGGCAGTTGTTTCAGAAGTCTTATGACTGCTATCTAATCACATCATGTGCCAAGTACCAAATCCGCTATGTTGCGATATTTAACTGATGATCCGGTATGCGGGATAGTTGCCACTATCCCGATCTTCGTGCTACGGCCATCACCTTCATTTGCTAGTAAAACCTGCATCTTGCTTTTTCCGCCTTTGTCTTACCCCGTCAACGATGGCCACTGACCTTGAGGATGTCTTTGTTAGAATCAACTTATGCTGCAGTTCGTAACTCCATACCAGTGTGGCTTCAAATGAATGAACCTCTTGTAGTTGAATTGAATTTAAAAAAATTAACCACTGCAGTTCTAAATTCAATACCTTCACGTCCGCTTGATGTTACGACAAAATCAAAGGCAATTAAGAATATTCTGGATGAATTGCCCTCAATTCTGGCCCATATGCGTCGTCTTCCTGTAGAACAAATCTATGTTGCATGTGCTAAAACTGTTATTGTGACATTTGGTACTGAAATTTCGAGAGCAATAATGAAGTCCTTTCCAAGAGAAGTAGTTGAACGTGCCAGTCATCCTTTTCTCAACGTACAATTTCTTCCTTGCTTGGTAAAGTTATTGGATGATATAGAACCTGAGACTATTGACATGCTCAAACTTTACTTCAGAATTCATTACCATGAAAAAGCTTCAGTGTATATTTCAATGTCAGATCATGGCTTTGGTTCAATGCAGTCGTTGAGCCTGAATCAACTTATTGCATGATGTATTCAGAGAGAATTTCAGTTGTTGTATTATTTGTCATTTGAATCACTTACTGATACTTACCTTAGTGAGTTAACATTCAGCAATGAAATCACTATGGACAACCTCTTTGACCATGAGGACATGGTTCTTGCAATTTTCATAGTACAAGGCTTCCCTCAATTCCTTCTCACTACAATAAGTACTCAATTGGCAGAGTTTGCCGCTACAGGAGAAGCAAAGTTAAGTAGAACTGAACATCGCCGCCTTGTGCAACTTGCCACACGGAGGGCTCAACATATTTCAAGGGCCAATGCATCTGTCAACGCAATATCAAATGCTTCAGAGGTATGGCCTCAACCTGTATCTGATGAGACAAAATTGACTTGTATTCGATCTTACTGTGAGTCAATGAAGTATATCCCTCTTGATTGCTGTGCATGTTGCGGGAGTGAAGATCGACTGAGGACAGGATCATTTAACCTTCTTGTAGACACTCCATACAGAATGTACGGTTCACATCCCATCCCACATCATTCGTCCGAGATCTTTGCCTGGATAGCTCAAATGGTGCTTGGATTCCTCCTACTGATTGGGAATGTCGTCTTGCCCTTCAAGCCGTGTTACTTTCCCGAGATGGAAAGTTGGATTCCTTAAGACTTGAATCCTACCACCTCTCAATTGGATGGCTTCTCCATGGACTCAAACCTGGCATTCATTTCGATATACATTGTGTTCGTATTCGGTTGTCTTTTCCAGAAAATGATGCAAACATAAACCTTACAGTAAGCCTGTGATCACTTTGAATCAAGCTTTGAATATTGACTGCTTAACATGTACCACAGAAAGCATTGTTCTCAAACTCAATGACTTCCTTAAATTTGGCGTTCGATAATGTACATTTTTCACATAAGTAAGCAAATACCTTGGGCCTCATACATCCTAATACTGGTCTCATATAGCCGAGTACTTTGTAATTGCAAAAATTATACAAGACTTGCACATAACAAGCCCTAACCTCACTACACTGGTTCTACATTTACACACGCCCATTACAATTCCTGTCACTGACCTACAAGCGGTTTTCAATGACCTTGACTTTACCTTTCCAAAGTTAAGGTCATTCAGTTACTTAGGCGGTAATGTTCAGCTCAATACTTCGGGATTCCTCAGACGTCACTGGAGCTTGCGACACCTGGTATACAGCACCAATGACAGATATATTGATGATCTAAAGTCAACACTATGTCATTCACTATCCAACTTAATGCACTTCGACAGATTTACAACAACTGCCATAGAGGTGATGCAGCATTGCTCACTTCAGAAATTACAAATTTGTTACCACGATCCGTCATCCTTTGTCACTTTCTGTGCTGCTTTAAAGATGTGCCACACCATCACTTCTCTAAATTTCTACCCCACAAACGGCATATCTCTGGAAGATGTCCAGCCACTACTGGATGCTTGCATCCAACTGCAAAGCTTTGGGTGCATATTAATATGTCATAGCAATGATTTAGCAGTGAGCAACATTGAAATTTATCTTCATCAGATAAATCTAACCTTGTATAAGTCGAGCAGCATGGATTTTTATGAGCGCGTATTCAACACATTACCACAACTCAATCAACTTACAGTGTCATTCTGGCCAGGTATTCAGAGTGGTATGGCCGGGATGCAGATATCTGTCTTGAACAAGCTTGTACGCACCATGAAACTACCTAAAGTACATGTCCAAATCTGTACAGATAACCTATCTGTACCTTGTCTGGAATATGATACATAACTTGTTATGTAACAGTGTGCATTTAATGTGGATCATTCCGTTAACTTAGTTGTTCTGTGATCTTGAGTAGGCTGTGAGTGCGCATAGTTACCCTCCAGTTAGCGCTTTTACTCGTAACTGATCAATAGCTGGTACTTAATGACTTGAGCCTGGTAAATTTTATATAGTACTAATACCTGCATTGCTCTTTCATTACTTTCAAATTTATGATAGCTCCTGAGTCCTTGGACCAGATAATGGCATAACATCTTGCAGAGCGTACCATTGAGACTGAGATAACGATGCGAGCCTTGGAAGTTTTGACCCACACCCGAGATCAGCGGAGCAAATTTATACTAGTGTAAGTCCCTTGAGCTAACGTTAACATCTCCATAAGGAGATCTACAGGCTAAGAGGAAAACCTGTGCGTTTCATTAGTAAATTCACTCCCTGGCTGCGTATTGGCCTAAACAGTGCTGAACTGGCACCAAAAGGTCACTCTCTCCTATTGTCCTTCATTGCTCCGTGGTTACGACAGGGGTAGAGTCACATGAGCCCCGGCACCGCACCCTGGAGTCCAGTGTAGCGAAGCAGCACTGCCACTACGCCCCTATCCCGCATGGATGGTGATGGACTAGCCTGCAATTGACATGATTACCATTCGTGTAAAACAGGTGAGTGGTAATCAATGATACCGCAACGGAGATTTGTATCTGAACTGGCTCAAGGGGGATCAAGCATGAGAGCTTTCAAATTATCATGAGTGCTCGGTAATGATCAAGTGCACTGCTTAACTTGTGTGGCACCTTGTGGCGCCCTACTGAATATCATAATCAAACAAGACAACGCGCTCCACTAACATAACTTACAATTAAACGGAAGGATCTTTGAAAAAACTTGGAGCAGGGGAAATAAAACACATAACTGGAAGGTGTAATATTCTGTCCACATTGATTTCACTCCATTATCATGTCAATGGAACGAGCAGTGACAGAGATTTCGATCAGCAACAACCGATATTATCTTTCTGGCCATGCATCGCAGACAACTGCCATCTCGAATATTACTCTTCCAATAATTGAATCACAGAAACGGGGAACTCACCACGTTCACACCCTGTTACTACATGGTCAGAAGTTGCACAACTTGACAAAATAGTTAATGTGTGTTGGGGGCAATATCTTGGTGGATACATAGCTGACATCATTTCAGCAGTGGGGCGGTGTGTGGCTCCTTGAACGTAGATCAGGAAATACAAAGACGTGGAAACAAGTCAAGGATCATCGCAGAAGAAGGGATCATGCAAGTGATGACTGAGTAAAGTTGGCATGTACTGTAATTGATAGTTACGATTGTATCTGCTTCGTTGACTTAGCCTAGCTAGCTGTCTTTTGTGAAGAGAATACTCGTTCACGTATAAAGCCTAGTGGGCAGGGTTCAAGGGACCCTCGTGTTCGATTTTTTTAAACTCCGATCCTTTGCAGTGCGGTTTCCGGCCCCTTGTAATCATAACATCGTATAAGTCGCAGAAAATCCTTTCACCTACTTTGAAACAAGGAGTTCAGATACAGAAATTTCTATCTCTGGTGATGAATCGTAGACTCCCGGACCTTCTTCTCACCCAAATCCACCCCGCAGACCATGCTTGAGCTTTGCCATAGACCGGCAACCACACGGCATCACGCGGCAAAGGCTCGGAAGGGTCCATCAAACCCTGGCCACAAGGCTAGCGTTGACTCGGTAAAATCATGCATGTCAACTGACCAAAACTGATGACCTCACCCCAACGACTACGCCGCAACACGGAGCGCTCAGAAAATGGTACCTAAGTTCTCCATTTCGAAAACCTGGTTCGCCATGCATCAAATATGGCACGCAGATTGTGAGGCAGACGTTTGCATCTGAACTATGATGGAGATTGGACCTATGTAGTGACCATTGCTAAGTATGTAAAGCAGGCGTCAATCTTGTAGTCGGGGATTGCTGCGCAGCAGCGTTAAGGATGACGGTAAAGAGAAGAAGAACCCAGCGCATTTTTGAGAGTTGTATTGCGTATAACAGGTTGACCGGCAAGCTGTATTCGCTGAGTGGGGGACTGAACCGGCAGAACGAGCGGAACATTTTGATCCCCAAGTTGCTTTTATAATGATCTGTAGTCTTCTGTAGTAGATGCGAAAAGATGCGAAACCGTACAGATCAGTCCCGCCCTGAGCGATTCGAGCACGTTTCGGATCGATCAATAGATGTTCGCTTCGCCGTAAGTAGGGTAGCCTAGGGTATCCTAGGGTGGTGTGGTCACTGCTGTGGTGTTCCGCAAGGGAACAGCCGGCTCTCGCCACACTGCCCCGCCACAGCAATCTTGACCTGCAGACACCTGCAGAGCGGGCTGAGGGAGAAAAGAGAGAACAAGGTCATTGCACATACTAGGCTACTCTCAGTGAAGGCCTGATGCACGACGACTCTCTTCCTCGTAAATGTTAACGAACCTAGCCATCGGGAGTCTTAGCGTTATCACGCAATTTTGAACGAACGTTTGGAGCCATTCGAATTTCAACTTTGAACAACGCGTTGCGCAGGAACTGAGATCAAGAACTTCGGTTGTGTAGGGTCGTGTTCGTCAAACGCCATAAATTGGAAATATAAACCTTGGCGTCGACGATCTTCTCTTTGGAAGTTGAGCTTGCTGCCTGTGCCGCTGCTGGGACTGGCTGTTCCACGGTGTGATTATTTCATGTCATACTTAACTTAGAACCAACCTTGAACCTTGAAGCTCGTGAAGCTTGACCAGGACCTTTCATCGACATCGCTCCTTCCGGGCGTAAGTAGGAAGGAGCCTCACTAGTGGATCGATATCAGCTGTCAGCTCTTTTTGTGGTACCTACATACATAGTGTAGCCTTAGGTTAAATCCCTCCACCGCTCCCACAACCTCCTAATGGTGGACCTGGTTGGCATGAAATGAAATTTATCGAGACTGCTACCTCGTTCTCCGGCATGTGGATGAGAAGGTAATATGTAATTGTTGTCTTTGACCTCACAAGCATGATGTCTCCCGACTCAGGTTCTGCGACCCGAAGCCTACTAGTACGAGCGGTGCACCTTCCACCTGCCTAAAATTTAACAATATTCTCTGACCATCACTTCGCGCTGTATCGCCTCTCGTGCCACGCTGCGGGGACGCCTCTGTTGTACTCATCGAGGTCGTTCCGTTTGTAGTGAGGTGTCTGAATTAACTGGAAGATGCGCCTGTAGATCAGGGGCTGCAGCAAAGAGGAACGGAACACAAATATCGTGGATCTTGTTTCCTAGCTGCTAATACAGATATCTTGGTCGTCACTGAATTCAATGTATCTGATATCGACGCGTTTATCTGATTTTTTGCTTCAAGTCAGAGATTCCCATGCCGAGGATCATCTTGATCCGAACAGTTCAAATCTGGCAAGCGCGCGGAGCACGGACCGCCTCCTTCTGACTTGACCACGACAACAGGTTATGCGCCAGCGATAACGCTCCAGAACACTGTTTACTTGCTTACTGCTACCCTGAATTTGATCTCATTCGCGTCGCTTCTGCTATACTACCTCTTATTAGCTCGGCGATCTCAGCGCTCGACCTATCGGGATAGCCACTTGTAGCCACCTGTAAGTTGCCACCATTGAACTTGTGTCAGAACCTAGGAATCGATAATAATTTCTGGTATTTTTTTTTCGATTTTTAGCAGCGCGCGTTATAATCAACTCGTAATTCCTCAGTCTTTACTCGCTGCTGCTGAAACGGTCCTTACTTGTCGGCAACTCAAGGTCCAAGAAACAGGACATAAGCTCGCAATTGAAGTAATCATTTAAGGAGAGAAGATGACCATCGGCGATACTAGTCAGAGCCAAGGTAAAGTTGTCCGTTGATATCTTAATTTTTCCCTTTTCGCTTTCCGTGGAGAGTCCAAATGTTGGTAGGATGGCTGTTTGTATTGAATAACACCGGAAACGATTGAATACCTTCTTCTTGGGCTTTGCTGTTTCTATTGACACCGCTAACTACCTTTCGCCACAGCTTCCACGACGTTGCATAAAATTCCGAGCCCGATCCCAGACCAGGCAAATTCCACCCTTACATTATCTTTAACCAACAATCCACCTGTCCCAGGTTTCCCATCACCGTCATCGAGCTTCGTGCCACCACCACCAGTGGCTTCAACCGAGTTTGCGAAAAATATGAAGGAGATAAAGGAAAAGCGGAGGGACGAGAAAAAAAAGCAGAGGGAAGATCCAACGACTGGGCGTCTCGCGAACGGGGGCACAACGAATTTGAATACCAACACTGATATGGACAGTCTAAAATCTCCTGCAATGGATCCAGATTCACTCATTACGCCAACGACACCGACGCCGGACAATCTTCATCGTCAAAGAAGTTTTCCAAATTCCGACGCCACTCCAGTTATCGAGCTTCCAACAGATCTATCCACGGATGATGTATCCAACTTGACCGCATCAAGCTCTGCTGCGAAAGCATTTGGCGCCGCAGCTTCAGCAGCAGAGAATGGGTGTACGCCCTTGATACCCGCGACTCAGCCGCTCCCTCTCTCCTCTATTCCACCCAGAACATCCTCGAACCCGCCTACGCCCTCAAGCCCAGGTTTTTATTTTCCTCCTCCAACCTCATCCAAGAGACCAAATCGCGATTCGGCCATGTCGGATTTTTCAGTCGCGTCTACTAATTCTGTCGCCTCCGCTAATTCCGCAAGCTCACTCAAAAGTACGCGCCCAGCACCGCCGAGTCCTGCCCTGTCGAGACGAACGTCAGGAGTTGGCTCTGGCACAATCACGACGTCACCAGTGTCGGCGAAAAGGTTTTCAGCGGGACCTGGGTACGGGTCTCCAGGTGGAGTGGGACCAAGTACCTTGGAACGAAGTCATTCCCTGCGCACGAGTCCCACTACTTCGCGAACCCATACTCATCCCAACTCTAGTCCTAAACCGATGAGCTCGAACCCGAATCGGTTTTCCTCTCCTGCCTTCCGTCGCGATTCATCGACCATGACTGTTCCCGCGCCGCTCCCTCTACCGCTGTCCCCGGTTCCGTCCAGTGCCGGTCTATTATACAGCCCAAGCCAGTCGAGCGCAGCTTCCGAGCTAAAGACAGCTACAACCGTTTCGGTGTCTACTGCGTTCACACGTAAAAGTACTGGCACAAGCTTGAGCACGGGCTTTGTGCGCACCCGAAAGCCAGTCAAGGTCCGGGATTTCGGTTACGTTTCGGTCGGAGCCCACGCCTTTGTACCATCCTTCCACAACGGTGGCAACTGGTCTGCAGATCCTCAGTTCCTAGGCTTGGGTGCAGACGGCAAGGGACTGCACGTACCTACGCCCAACCGTGTCAAAGTGGTGAACAAGGCTCTTATGACGTCCACTTACTCGACTTCGTCAGCGATAACGAACAGCTTGAATGCGGCTTACGCAGGGTGGAAAACGTTGTATAAAGGGGAGAGGAAAGAGCGCAAGGCGGCTGAGAAGGCAGCCAAGCGGCGCGAGAAGGAGATGAAGGATTTCAATGCTAAAGCGAAGAGGGAGAGGGAGAGAGCGAGGCATAGTATGAACAGCGTCGGGAGTGTGGGAAGCACGAGCAGCTCCCATTCAAATGCTAGCTCCGTGTCTTCGACTTCCAGTCGATCGGACGTATCAGAAGCGGACGAGAGGGAGGATGAAGATGAAGATGACGATGGTATGAGTGGGTGGGCAGGATTCAAGTTTGGGTTGGCCAGGCTCAGCTGGGGTTTCGGACATCATACAGCGACTTCCTCGACGGCAACATCCAACGGTGCCCCAGCGGGTCCAAGCTCAACCTCTTCCTCGGATCCCGTACTAATCTCTCACTCGACATCAAACGCCTCCGACCTCTCCTCAGACGCCTTTCCCTCCCGTTCCGAACTCGAACGCAACTTCGCCATGGGCTTCGACGACGGTACCGCACCCTCCTCCGAATCAGGCGACTCCGAATCGAATAATTCCACCGATACAGAAGGAGAGCAGTATCACGACGCTGCGGAATCGCATGTCCATTACCTGCGTAATGCCAATCTGGATCTCGACCTGGACGGGCATCTGGACTCGCCGTCTCCGCTGGACTATGATCATCGATATCACTATTACGAGGATGACGAATACGGGGTCCCGCATTCTGCATACCCCTCTGCGTCGCCGTATCCTGTCGGCTATAAGCCTGGTTTGGGCGATGCAGGGTATGAGGGCGGCGGCGACGACTCGTTTGGGGAGGAAGAACCGCTGCATCCTGGTCTCTACCGCGCGATGTACCCTTTTGAACCTGAAGGACCATCGGAGATGAGGTTGATCGAGGGGGACATTATTAGAGTTATCGGAAGAGGGGCGCAGGAGGCGACGGAGGCGGGGGTGGCTGGGCTGTGGTTGTTGATAAATACGCGGAATCTGGTGCTGGCTCTAGCTCCACCGCGGATACTGGTGCGACGACTAAATACGCTCTTGTCCCGGAGAGCTATCTGGAGCTTGTCCAGCTGGACGATCTAGCGCAAGTGGCGGAAGGGGAGGGGCACGAGGAAGAAGAAGAGGAAGAGAAGAACAAAATATGAACGATGCTGGCGTCGGAGAAGCAGATGGGCCCCGAATATCGTGTACGTTTGATGTGTGTGTGTATGAGCGCTTTTTTTATAACGCTTGAACTTTTGTTTCGTATATATTTTATGCATGGTTTCGCAACGAACATCTCCTGTATATTCATCCTGTGTTTGCTTCAGTTGTTTCCGTCATCGTTGAATCATTCATCTTGTTCATTACCAAGTCATCGATTGCTCGAGAGCTAGCTTTTGGTACTTTTTGAGGAGACTGCGCGACATAACTTCGACGCTCGAGGCTGACGCACTGTCGAACATCCTGCGTCTTGGGTTAAGACTCCTTAGAATTTGTGCGAACTATCCCATAGTTGATCCTTGATCGAAACTTGGAGGCACAGGACGGTTTAAGGATTCTGGAATTCTCGCAGTCATAAATAGCTCCAAACTGTTCGGAAAGCTACTAGTCTCCACTATCTACCGCATCCAAAGTTGAAAGTCATAAGGCCTTGATCAGCTGGTTTGCATTCTCTTTTGTAGACTGGGCCGATAACTGGGCCCCACCAAGTGTGAAGTGGAAAAGGAATCTGACAACGAGCGGGAGACGGAGAAGTGTGCAGCCCCCAACAACTATAAGAAAAGTATGTACCTACGTATTAGTAAATCTTTGTTTCTGTAAACACTATGTAGCCTGACTACGCAAAAATACCATGGTACTTTTCTGTAAAGTTCTTCGTGATCAAATCAAACATTTCATACACTTTCCAATCATTGTGAGACGTTTTTGGAGGACGCTTAAATCCTTCAATCCCATCATCCTCCTGCTCGTCGTCATCATCGTATTCTTTCTGGTTTGCTTCAGAGTCTAAGAGCTCCGAAACGTCCTGAATCTCTTTACTCCTCGCCAACGATAACTGAATCAGTAGCTCCTGCAAGCTCGCACGAATAGTCTTCAATGTCAACTCGAATTCTTGTAGAGCATACCACACGTCTCCTCGCCGTATCCCATTTGCTTCAGCCAGCGTAGATGCCTGCCCATGAGAATAAAAGTCAAAGATGTACGCGTTGAGCTCGTGCTCAGGCGCAACGGTGCGAAGGCCACTGTAATCAATGAATCTTTGCATGGAAGGGATGGCATGTTCGTGGAGGAAGATTCCATTGCGAACTGTATTGACGAGGTCATAGATGCTGGTGAAATTGTCGTCGAGTCCGGAGGTTGCAGCAAAAATGGAGCGGGCGGTGGGTTCAATCTTTGTTTGAACGAGGTGGTCAATGAAAGAGGAGTCAAAGGGTGATGTAGGGGCAGCAGGACCACTCAGTGGGAGAGCATTATCAATACCCAATGCCTCCTGGTGCTCTACTGCATAGCTCAGCGCGTATGACGAGAACATCTTGAGGATGTCGTTGTTATGCTGCTGAAGCTTCTTACCGATATTGGAAGGAAGCGTAGGAAGTATAATTCGAGAGGGATACTTTTTTCTAAGCCTCTCGATCAATTCCGGTTGACTGTAGTTGCCAGGGATATATTTCCGCCCAAAGAGATGGGAAAGCAGGAGCAAGAGGTCTGTCTCAGCTTTGACGGAGCTGGACTGTCCACAGATTTTGTGGATGACTCCAGTCTCGAAGAGATGCACAAGAGCAAAGTTAGAGGGTTCCGTGTGCTATGATAACCATCAGTCAAATGAGATATGGAAAGGGAACATAAAAACTCACGTAAAGATGAGTTGACATTCCAAACAGATTTGTAGGTTTCCCTTCGCGATTTAAAAGCCCTATGCGCCTTAGGTATTCGATGGAAAACCTTACATGATGAAGGACTTGATCTCTACCCATCTCAGAGCGATGGGAGATCCTGGGGAGATTCATCACACTTTTGATGGACTGGACAGCAAATTCAGCGTAATCTGATCCTTGAAGCAAGTTGAAAAGCCGCAGGATGAATGTCGATGTAAGAGGGAATGAATCACCAAGTGCCGGTAAGCGAGACAGGACCAGACGTTGAACTCGCGAATAAGGAAGGCCATAGAAGACCACATTTCCAAGGAGGTCAAACCCTCGACGACCGGCACGACCAGCACACTGTCGGTACTAAGGGAACACATGGGATATTCAGTTACAATGATGATAAGCTGTAGCGTACCATTAGAGCAGTTAAAAACGGCGAGTCGGCGCAAAAGACACTGGTTCGTGCAGGAGCATTGATGCCCAAAGCGAGAGTGCCTACACGAACAAAATTAGCTACACAGGGAAACATTGAGATAGACGCACCAGTGGAAACCATTACACGAATGAAACCTTGGCGGAACAGGCTAGTAATCGTTGTTATTCAATAAGTATGGCAGAACGAACCAGAGAACATTGTGCTCACTTTTCGATTGTTACTCGATAAGCCTTGGACATGCCCGCATGGTGAACCGCGACACCACGACGAAGTGCTTCAATGGCCCAAGTTGGTACAGGTCTCCAAGAGAGTTCTTGAATGCTTTCTTCTAATTCCTCCTGCGAGGAAGGCCTTCCCGCGAACGAGAATTCGGGGAGAGCATCGTCTTCATTGAAGGTAGCCTGCCAGGCATAAGATGAAGTATCCTCCTTTGGTGCATCATGGTCCTTCTTCTGCTTCATTTCTTTCTCACGTCGAGCAGTCCGAATCTTGTCCATTTTCCTCCAATTCTCAACTTCCGCAAGTTTAGCCTTCCATTTACTGCTAGTTCGCTTCCACTCTTCCTCCGCGATTTGAGTCTCTTAATAAGAAATTGGGCAATGAGTTCGCAGTCCGTTCGATCGAAGGAGAAAAAGATAGCTGGCTGAAACGCTCTGAGTATTGCACAATGTGGGAAATGAACGAGGAACTGACCAGGTTTTCAAGTTTGTGCAAGTCACAGACTAGCGTCAATAGACCTTCAAGGTATTTCTCCTTGGATGGTGGAACGTCAACTTCAGGTTTAGTAAGATCATAAGGAGTTAGCGACGAGATAAGTTTTTTCAAAGAACTTGGATTGTACGTCATTGAATGAACAACGACGTCCTTCAAGTCTTTCTCATACTCGAGAATGTCCTTCTGGCAAAGTAAGTCTCGTCCCTTGAAGAACGTATTAGGACTCAGACTATCATCCTCCACCAAAGAATGGCTATACAACGCGCGGTAAAGAGACAGACAATCGCGCGATTCCAAAGCCATATCAATTGGAAGCGTGTTGGAATCATCGGAGAGCAGTGAAATTGGATGGAGGAAAGTCAGTCGGTTAGAGACGGTATGGCTTGATAACGACGTCAATGAACACTCCGTTGACGAGGGAAGGAAAAATAATTTTCGGAGATGCGAGTATCGATGGGGGTGCTGAATGTAGACATGTGGGAAAAGATGAGTTCGCTGAACTGACTCTAACCACTCATTGAACTTTTCGGGCGACCCAATTGTTGCCGATAACCCACTAAAAAAAAAGCCCAGTAAGTGCGAGTCCTGCTTAATGAGTATGTAATACTTACATGATCGGGCATGGTGCGAGTAGGATGATTTGTTCCCAGACGGCACCTCCTTCCTCTTGTCCTATGGAATGAATCTCGTCGAGTATTATCCTAGTTACCCGTTACTATTAATACAGCTGTTTACTCCATACACGGGAATCTTACCTTTTCACCCGGGATGTCCAGTTCCGAGCTAGCGCCGGTGAGAGTATCAGAATACCCAGCATCTCCGGTACGGTAATCAAAATCTGCGCTCTCTGGATGTCTCCAGTGCGCGTATCACGAGTAAGAATTGCTAGAAGGGTCTCTGCAGAGAGGTACCTCAGTTGAATCTCATCAAAGGTAGAATCACGACTTACGATTCCCAGCGTAGTTTTTCGAAAACCGTCCATACACTTCTGCCGCAATCTGGTTCACAAGCGCCTTTGTAGGTGCAACATACACTAAAATACCGTCATCAGATCCACGGAGGACCTTCTCCATAGCATAGAATGAGATAAATGTTTTTCCAGCGCTAGTCGGCGCTAACGAAAACAAGTAAGAAAAGCTGTACTAAAGTTGAAGTTGAAGAGGGTTTTACGGACCAAGGGCAAGTAAGGATTCATTTCTATCAATGGCATCAAGTACTTCGCGTTGCCAACGATCTGGAGAAAAAACAACGCGGGTATCGGGAGCACTGTCCATGGACCGGTCCATATATTCCCCGAAATGCTCGAGCTGCCATTCGATTGGCGACGAGGAGATGGCCATGAAAGAGTAAAGAGGAACGTTTTTGCTGACAAGTTTGATTGGCTTGAAGGCGCACGAATCGAGAGATTCGTTGACGTCGGAAACGAGGGAGCTTGTGAAAGACTCGAACCCGATGGACATGCAAAGGTCCTTGAGAAACTTGTGGGCATCAGCAGGGATCGTGGCGCGGAGTGCTTTGATCTCGGAGAGGAGGCGGAGTATCTTGACCACCGTGTCATCGCATTGAGTATCGGGGTTTGATTGCATCGTCCAAGCCTTCAGAACAAGATGGAGCTGATACAAGTGTATCTCGAAGGCAATCGATGGATGAGTAGCATTGGGAGAACGACTCCGCCTCAGAACAACCACAGATTCGAACTGTTCTTCTATGGTAAGAGGACTCATCGTTTTCAGCTTCCCTTTCCACCATTCAGCTGCCTCTTTATCAGTCTTCTTCGATTTCTCCTCTTGAATCTTAGCCCTAGTTTTATCCGCACCAGTCATACGCGCTGGTTTAGTGTTCTACACAAAATTATGAGCTTATTATCTGGTTGTACCTATACGCAGTAGAAAAACGCACCCGTTGCTTTGTTTTACCCGATCCCGATCCCACAGGAGAAATAACGATCTTCTGTAACATATTGCCACTCGCCCCGGTGAGCGAAGCCGCCTGTGTCTGCAACCTCGCTGATCACGTTGCATCCTCCTATCGCGTCGCCGCTTCTGCCATTCAGTAAGAAGCGTACTTTTCTGGCCCCGAGATACGTAGGCAGGATAGAGCGCGTGTTGTGCCAGTGCCTTGTATCTTCAGCAAGAATGTCCATCCCGAATATCGATTTCGGCAGGTCCGTATCACCTTCGATCGTGTTTTGGATATGGACGTTAGCAAGAGCGCTGTCGAATACGGGGTTTGAAAATGGGAGTAGGAGATACTGCTGAGGAGGAGGTGCAGTTACCACGGGGATAGGAGGACAGGGATATTGAGTGGCGAGACTAGGACCGTCGGACGACAGCAATTCGGCATCAATGCCCTGAAGTGACTCGGAGGGGAATATCTGCTCAACGGAAGTCGCCTTCGTCTGGATGATGAACCACAAGACTTCCAAGAAAAGCCTTCCATCGATGTCAGGGGAACCAGCATCAGATTGAGCAAGAATCCGAAAGACAGAAGGTAAAAACGTTTCTTGGAGAAGAGACTCCAGATTTGCGTGGAGCACCGGGAGCTTGCGCGCCAGCAGCTGTACAGGGATTCGAGGAAGGACTAAAGCATGCAGTAGGAATATACGCGAGAGATCTTCATTGGGAAGAAGCGTGGACCACCACGCCAGAGGATGCTGTGGAGCCGAAACGGATAGAGGGGTAAGATACCCCAGATGCTCATCGAGCTCATAGCGCGCGAGGCTGATGGTATGCTGTAGACCCAAACCAGGTTCTTTATATGCGCTCGGCTTTCGTAGACGAATGTCATGACTTAGGGATGAGTTGAGGATCCTGAACACGAGAAGATTTGCTTTTCGACTAACCTTGGAGTCTCGGTACTCCGCCCCTTTGAGAAGAGCGAAGGCCAAGCCTTGACATGACAGCTGGAAGAGCAAATGTCTTTGAAGAAGGGCCTGTTTGTATTGATTTTTCGTGAACGTCTATTGGTGTGCCACCGTCGTTGGCCATTATGAACATGGGCTGACAACGTGTTCAGGGATTTTGTTTTCGAGTGCAATGATGTACATACCTGCTTGCGGGATACCAAGTCTAGCCAAGCAGGGTCTTCGGGCGACTCAAATGAGTGGTTAGGAATGTTTATATTTACCATATGATGGAACAGCATCTTGCGAGCGAGAGCGCGTGAATTTTGACTGAAGCCTGAGCCACCAGTTCCAATGGACGTATGTCGAACACCTTCGTAAAGGCCAGAGACTGTTAGAACCAATAAGCACGATATAATTAGAACTTAATACCGTCGAAGAAAATTATCTCAAACGTCGCTTCTCGCTGCGTAAATTCTGAAATATATTTTTCAAGAATAAATTTTGCGTGTAAAAGTTGGAATGAGTTGTCGATTCTCATGTCTATAAGTAAACGGAAGTCAGAGCGCAACGGAATTAGTGTACAATTTTAGAATGTCACCTTCAAACGAGCGCCCCAAGGCTAAAGACGGTGTGTCTAGCACCAGCTGGATGAGCGAATCACCTAAGCGTTTAAAATTTTTGATCAGCGTATGACAGAAAAACGTAGTGACTACACACCGTGGATGAAGAAAGTCTCCTTTCCACCATAATCACCAATCAAATCCATCCATCGGGCTCGACGAGTGGCTTGCGTGAACCATAAATCGTCCAATACGTGGAGAGCAACTTTCGGTGAGAGTTGTTGGCCAAGATTTCTGGGGCTCGCGCTCGAGTGCAATTCTGGGGGACCGTCTTCGAAATTTTCTAGGTCCATCGTGGTAGGCAGATAAAAACTTAACGTGCCAGGCCGCAGTCAATTCAAAACACGAGGCTTGATGAACCAAGAAATTAGAGTTAGACGCCGAGCGAGATGGTTACCGACGCTAGCCGACGCTTCCTCTGAGATATCGTGTGCTAGAGGGCAGAAGAATTATTCTACTACATATATAATACTTAGAAGCTACGGAAATGGCGGTTTAGGGAAGCAAGGGCATAGTTTCAGTCGTTATTGTTACGATTTAGCCTGAATTTTGAGTACTTTGAGTGCTTGAGTTCTTAACGGAAGCCTGGCAGTTGTGCCAGATAGCAAGACAGAGATATCTCTTCCGCCTTGCGCTCATTGATTTTGCGGTTGATGAAGTTTGAAAAGTCGAACAGTTGGGTCACAGTCATGTTTGAGGAAGAATGAGAAGATATAACCGATAAACACTTGTCTGGGAGATAGACTCTGTATAACAAAAACAGAACCAAGGACGTGGTTGACGTTGAGGTCTTGAGGTCATGAGTACGACTGAGTGTTGACTGAGTGAACCAAGAGAAAGGCAAGTTGACGTGAGAAAGTGAACTGCCCGAGAGGCCCGAGATCACCGAATGAATATCATCCCTTGCAAGTTTCAACCACCACTCCCGAACAACTGCAAAGCCGCACAAAGTTCGCCAATCAAAACTCCCGCGTCCAGCTAAAAATCACCGAGCACCCCGTACAAGACTGCAATGTATTCTCAAGCTCAAATTTCAAACTGAGCGAATTATTTGGTTGAACCTAAACCATCTTTCAAGAACTTTACATAGTAACGCAGTGTAACCCCGGAACACGAAACCTAATTCCTATAACTTGGTATGGTTCTTTGGACATGTGCCAGAAATATCTTTCAACGCCAAAAGTCAGGTGCGTAGGCTGTCGACGCTCAAAACATTACCGCTGATTGATTATCTATTGCCCTGCGTTTTAGCACAAAGCTTCCAAGGACCCAGAGCCCATGGTTCATCATCCTTGAACTGGAGCTCACATAGTCTAGTCGAGCATGCAGCCTGAACCAGGTCTCCTAGAGCACGCCGTTCGTTCTCAGCGTAATCCACAAACAACTCGCGTTACAGCGCCTCGACTTCAGTCCGCAACGACTTCCCCGTCATCATCGCGCAATCATGAGACCAACGATTTCGGACGTATAGAGCGAACCCGATATGAAAGTAAGGTCGAATCTTTCATCGAATCTTTAGCGTAATCCTCAATACTTCACAGCGCCAGATCCTTCGCAAGATTACTTTGAACCTACTCGTCTTATTGGGCAGCCTCATCCTCCTCCAAATCCAGAACAGATAAACCAGCTTGCTGAAGCATCTACGAGCAGTTTTATCCGTACCCTAAACCAAAATGCTTCACGCTCCCAAGAGACGCCAAACACCTCTTCAACATCACATATCTCGAACGTGTCTTCAACGGCAACGGGTAAGCCGAATTGCACCGCTTTGACTTGCCAACTTGATCAATGATCTTGCAGGAGATAGCCGCGAACACCCACCAACTTGGGGTTATTCAGCGGATAATACAGAATCTTTGGAGCGGTGTGCGCAGGCGATCGCTAACACAATCCGATTGGCCGCTTTTTACTCCGACTCCTACGATAGAATGATAATGCCATGAAACATGCTGGAAGCATTTAGAGCGTTGTTAGGGTTGCTCTTCCCCTGGTGGTTAGTTGTGTGGCATGCTCCTTAGGTGGATAACAGCCTATAACAGCTCGATATACATGTAGCTATATTTGAACACAACTTGATTTAGCTAAAGCAGTTGCCGCTTGCGATATTTCATAAATTTATCAAAAATTGAGTAAACAAGGAAATGGAACTCGAGTGGATGATGTCGATGGCTTCCTATCTGCGTATCCACTGCGTACGTACCTATCTACCTACGCGGAGCGACTTTCGAACGCTCAAACAGAGAAATAATCCTGGGTAGAGGAAATTACGGCAAAGCCTTTCTAAATTTGAACATTCCTCCATCTTTCGGACAAATTTTGAGCAAAACAATTGAAGTATGTTAAGTCTACGCCGTGCGGAGCATTCAGCCATACCTCGACTGCACCTCGACTCACAATGTCATAGGATTTTATGTGCATTCAGAACATCAGAATTCAACGTACCGCTTTGGCGAGGCTGACGCTTGGACAGTGCTTGGACTCCCTTGGGCCCCTTGCCATTGGAGCCCAGACTTGTAAACTAAATCCTACTAAATCCCGCTAAGTATATTGAAATACATTTTCCCAAACCCACTTAAATAACAGCGCTTGAAAACTGGTGATTCGACTCAATTGCAAGAGGTGTGTGTGCTTCATCCGTAGTATTAACAACCGACTGGATAGACCCCAGGCCGCCAGGCCCCAGAGGCCCGTTTTGAGGCCCCCAGCTCGAGGTGGGAAATTCGTTCGCATGTATGGCGTTCTGAAGCTTCTGAAACGCAACTGGGTCAGGGATAACTCGGAAACCCAAAAACCAAGCAACCTCGATACGCGTTGTTCAGGTAGTAATTGAGGGATATACAGACATAAACAGTCGGATTCGTTGCGTTTCGTCAGGCTTTGTCATCAGCACAGCTACTTCTTTTGTGTTGTGCTTGGAAATTTTAGATCGTATACAAGTATGTGAATCTGAGCACTACTTATTTGAGCTCAAATCACTGCGGCAGCGTCAAAAAATACCGGGCGAAAT
>JADNRY010000206.1:0-107548 GCA_015501585.1 Rhodocollybia butyracea
GGTTCAACTCGTGCACCACCTCTTTTATCCTTTCTGCTATGCCCTTGACTTTGGTGTTCACTAGCATCATTGGAATCAACACCACTCTGCAATTCCCTAGTTCCTGTTTCACCATTACTTTGCTCATTAATGTTTGTATCCATCTGCTTCTGCCATTTTATGAGGCTATGAATATCATCACCTGATGCATTAACTGGTTGTCCCCTCCCTATCTTCCAGTTGTGACATCCATTATCCTGTGGCAGTAAACCACTAGATTGGGCAACCATAACTGCTGCTCTACCCCAATTATCTTCTGCCAGGGGCTGAAGACTTGCTTTGAGCACTTCAAGTCCTTCCCTTGACATTTGAAGTCCACCTGCCTGCTCTAAATCCTCATTTTGCAAATCAAGTATTTCCTCCATATTCTCTTCCATTTGTGCGGCTCTTTCAGCAGCTGCAATTATTTCTTGTTCTTCAGTCTCTAGTGCCATTTTTGCAGCATGCTGACAGCTGTGAAAGAACTGTATGCCCTCCACAATATCTTTGTTATGCTGAGATGTGGTAGCCATAAATGTGCTATAGGCATTCTCCCATGTCTCAGTGGTTCCCTTCAAGTCGACACTAGCATTGCGCCATGGTTTGAGTAGTAAGAGCATGGATGCATAGAAGAAATCATTATTTCCTTCCTGCTGCCTTTTAGGAAAGTATCGACCCACAAAATCTGGAATGGTTGAATGGTTTTTGCTTCTTTTGACTCGAATTTTTGTGCCATGCGTGGGATGTTCATTGGTATATGGTATGCGGTCATGTGCTGGTCGTCCACGTTTCTTTGGCTTCCGTTGGCTTTCCTGTAAATATCCGTTTTCAATATTGAAGATAGCTGCTCCTTAATTACTTACATCCTCTTCTAGAACCTGTTCATCAGCCTGCGCGTATTCAATTTCATCATTTGTGTCGGAACTATGACTCAATTTCAATATCCATTCATCTTTTGTGCTAACTTACCTTTTATCTTTTCCACCGCGCTGGTTATCCTCCCAGGTATCATGGAAAAAATCATAAACACTGTAGGCCGCAAGTTTTTCACCTCGATAGCAATAGTCATTGACCTGGCTTTGAATATACAGCTTGCCCCTCTGGTCTATCTCCAATGTTCCCATCTCATCCCCATTGTCATCTTCGTCTTGTGTGCCAGCTTTCTCCACTACTCCTTTGGACTCCATAAATGATGACTCTTCCACATCATCAGCTGTTGCCTCTGCCGTAGTACTATTAGAAATCAGAGATCCATTATTATCTGTCCCCTGCCTCTGGGATGAATTTACAAGATCTGGGTTTGCTTTGATAAGTGCAGATATGAAAGATGACCAGTAGACAGTTGTATAACTGTGAGACCGATATGTATCTCCCCAGCCCATGAGAAATGAGACCACCATGGGAGCAGCCAGCTCTTGTTCACTATTAACAGCATTGATAATGCGGAAGAGCAGTAAACGTTGCTGCTCTTGGAGGGAGTCAACATAGTCTGACTGTTCTACATGATAAGCCAGAGTTTTCGCCACCACTGCTGAAATATTGTGATTTTTCTGTTGATTTTTATGGGAATATCCAGTAACATAATATGTGATGTTTATTGTTTCGCGGCCATTCAATAGCACTTTTGCATCGTTGTTGCACCGAATGCAAGTCATGAATGAAGGTTGCCATCCATTCATAAATTCATATAGCCGATGTGGACACCAGTGTCCATTTTCCAGTACGTATGGCTCTTTTGAGACTTCAAATGGAGTCCTCCGTTTACAAACCAATTGACCGTGTTTGTCTACCTTCAGGCACCGCCGCATTTCACAAGTATGGACTTGTTTTGCCCGTGCAGCCCGCAGTTCAAATTCATTACACCTCTTCTGATAGTCTTCTAATGTTCCATGAAAAGGATTGGGAGGGCGGCAGTATGCAATGTTGACTTCATTTGTGATGTTTTTCACTGCCTCTTTTGACTCTAAGCCCGGGACAAATGCTCGACAATTGGCTCGAATGAATTCTCGCACTTTGTTGCGGAATTCTTCCGACTTCAACATGTCTTGCATTTTTGAAACAGTGGGAACATGGAGAAGCCAAATAAGCATATGCAGATGAAGACTTCCCCGGCCTTGGGACTCAACCACTCCAAAATAAGCTGATAAATAACCAAAGATTCCTTTCTCTGTGTGAAAGCAATATGCTGTTTTGTGAGTGCCAAAGAGTGTTTCCAGCACAGTTTTCACTATGAAGTGAAAAAACTTTGAGGCTGCATATGGATCTTGGGCAATATTCTGTGCTCGTTTGTGGAATCGGAGATGATCATCTGCATCAGCAAATGATACAAATTTGTCAAGGTCAATATCTTCTCCAGCAAAGATCTGAGCAATAGGATCATGAAGATCACATGGGTTAATGGTGAGCCAGATACTAGGTGGGCCATGTGCAATTGATGTAGACCAGATTTGGCTTTTCAGTCGGTGCTTGCTCGCATTAGAACCCATGACTTTCCCTGCAGCTGCATGAATGTGCGATTTCAGCAGCTGAACAGCAGAGTCTGTTACACATTCACCCTTTTCTTCCTGTGCCTGGGCTACCTTTAGCTTCTCCTCTGTGATCGCTGATAATATTTGTGCATCTCGCTCAAAATTTTGCCGTTTGGCCTGTATACGGGCAGCCCCTAATGCTTGCCGACGCTGCTGAATGCCGAATGCAGTAAATGAAAATGTTTCATGACGCCGGAATCGGCCATCATGGTAGCGTAATGCCCATTTGATATGTTCGGCAAAGTCAACAGGATTGGGTCGGTCTCCTTCTATGCCCCGCGTCCATAAGGAAACAAGATAGGAAATGCCCTTTCAAAGAAGTTTGATCCAGTTGCTGCGGTCCGGTCTATACCATCATCTGTTCCGCCACGAGGGCGCCCAAAATTGCTGACAGCATCTTTGCCATGGCGAACAGCATAGGCTCCCTCATCTGCTGTCTTCCAGAGATTTAATAAGCCCCATTTCATCAGCTCATTCCCTGTCAGTTTTGTCAAATCGGTATCAATTGTACCCGAAACTTGAAGAGGGATGACATCCGGGTCTCCGTCTGAAACTCTCAGTGTCAGCAGGCATCTTGAATTTATTTTTCCCCGTTAAGTACTTACCGCTGTTAGATTTATGACTTGTATTAGGCTCCATGTTTGGCGCATCATCTAATGGTAACCATACGTGAGCAACATATCAAGATTGAACAAAATTACCAGACACACAGTCTTCACTGGTAGGTATGTAAGAACTTGCCCCTTCTTCATCCACAATACCTACATCCTCAGTTTGACGAATCACAGCCATTATTTCATTTGGAACATCATCGTCTGGCAACTGAGAAAGACGTTCCTCACTGATACTGAACTCCTGGTAGTATTTTGATGTGTTGGATTTCAACCACTGCAGGGTATCACGGACAACGTTTCGCCGTACACGAAACGTCTTATGCAGCCAATTTTTTGGTAGTTTGCCAAGGCCACAAAATGTCACTGTGATGACCGATGCAAGAATTGCCGGTGGTTGGGGCATCTGTCATGCCCTAGGCATATACAGACTGCCGACGTTTCCTGCTTACCATTACATAACCCGCTTCCGCCGCATTTCCGGTTCCGATACACTTCCGCTTTGCTTCTGTCTTACTATTTCCTTCACCGTACACTTTCTATGATCCCGCCGATCCATTCTCCATCATTCTTACAATCATACATATGCTTTATGCTCATCCCGCCGCTTCCGCTTATGTCCATCATTGTCTTTCATCCCTTGTACTTCTTTTGGCTATTCTTGTCTTTTCTACTCTTGGATTATTACCTATCGCTACTCCGGTCCTCGAGTACCCTTTAAATAGTTCTGTACCATGTCAAGTACAGTAGATTGGAAATATTGCTTAACCCCTTGACTCGTGTGCTCTTGTGTGTTCCGGTTTCTCGCTTTATCTGTTTCTTTAACTCTGTTTCTTCACTCCATCGTTTTCACAACCTCTGCAATTTACTATCATCTATTTGGTTCCGCTCTGTTTGCGCCGCATCAGGTCAGCTACCGCTTGACCTTCCGCTTCCGCTCATATCGCTATCAAAGCCGCTTGCACTTAGTGGGTCCTACCCTTCGAGTCGGAAGCTCATCTACTCTTAGGCTTACTCGCCGAGTTCATTCTATCGCCTGTACGGACCTGCCGTCCCTACATTAGTCCCTTGGACGATCCCAACACGAGTCTTACATCCCATAGGCACTTCGGAACTGTTCTACACTCACATCCTTTCACATCTCAAACCAACTTTCCCAGTTCGGCTGAACAGCAGAAGTACGGAGCGTATCCGCACTTTGGTTTCCAGGTTTGTAACCCGCGCTCGAAGGATTCCGCCTAGATCCTTACATTATTTCCAATCTCACCCCCGACTACGGATTGTTGGGAGCAAGATAGGATACGTGAAAGGATGAGGAGTGTCATGGTTTACTATGACGATGAACCCATCAACAGTAGGTTGCTTCCGCAGTCCCGCCCGACTTCGCGGATTCCGCCATCACCAGCTACAACTATGGATTTATGGTTACAGGGCCCGCCACGCATCCCTTATGAGTCGAAACCTAGGAGGTTGATACCACCTGCTTTGGGTCTTGACAGCGCAGCAAACAATTCACAGAGTGTGCCCATGCACTCCGTCTATTCTGGTTCCATGGGTAATACACACGGAAACTCTTGGGAGACCTCGCCTCTTAGTGTTGGTAGGCTCCCAGGTACAGTCACTTCACTCCCTTCACCTCAGATGTCCGCCTTCAGCTTGGGGAATAGTCCTCCAATGATGTCATCACAATCCAAACCTGTTTTCGATCCCGACTTGGATGATGCCAAATACATCCAGCCACCTCAGGAAGCCGCCCGGGTGCCCATTCCATCCCGTTACATGTCGCATAATCCCGCTCAGCCATCCCCGGTACCCGCTGTACATTTTGAAGATGTTAAAGTAGGTATGGGGGGGAAACGGTATGCATCGACATCGGGACTCAATTCGGAACTCCAGGAACCCGCTTGGACGCCCATACCTGTCGCCTATGCATCAGGTAATGTCACCTGGACTCCGCAGGGTTCCGCTTCAAATTTGGGGAAGAATCAACTTGGTACAGAGGGGAGACGTGACTACTCAACCTACGGATATGACCCTGGACCTCCCGGATCCGCCAGAGCGTCCAATCCATCTTTTTATGTGCCGCATTATGTTGCGCAAACTCCGCAAGCATTTGCCGCAGGTTCAGGAAATAGTGAAGTGGGTATGGGGGAGATACACAATGCATTTATTTCTGGACTCAACCCGTCACCTCAGGGACCCACTATGGGGCCAAAACCATTTGCTTATACATCGGGTAGCGTCGTAAGGCCTCCCCAGGAGCCCGTCGGAAGTATTAGGAATAGTGGTATTGGTACTAGGGGGATACAGGAACATTTTGCACCCGGATACAACCAGGGATCACAGGAATCCGCCAGAGAATCCAATCCAGCTCCTTATGTCCCGCATTATGTCGCGCAAACTCCCGAGGCTTTTGCTGCAGGTTCTGGAAATACTGAAGTGGGTATGGAGGAGATCCAGGATGCATTTACCTCTGGGTTCAACCCGGGACTTCAGAGACCCGCTGTGGGGCCCAAACAATTCGCTTATGCATCGGGTAACGTCGTAAGGCCTCCCCAGCAACCCGCTGGTAGTATTGGGAATATTGGAACAGGTAGGGGGCAGGTACTGGTACACCCAGGGACGGAAATTTTTGCAACACCTCCGGGACTCGGCGGGAGCTTAATTCTACGTCCTTACACTTCGAACAACGTTCCTCAACCATCCCGACGACCCGCGTTGCGCTCAGAGGATAGTGGACCCACTAGGGGCAAATACAGGCAGAACCAGAGACGGAAATGACCCGGGGACTTCAGACCGCCGCTAATATCTCCAGACGAGCCTATTCAGCTCCAAAGGACACCCGCACAAGCCGCATTGATTCCGCCTCACAGGTACCCACCAATCAACCCACTACTGCATCACCACCCACCCATCCCCCTACCCCATATCCAACTTCTTTGCCCAGGGAAACTCCGAATTTGTATCCGAATCAAATCAGACATACTACCCGACGTATTCGGCAACAGAACGCGTGCGGTGGCACTCCTGTAGGAGCTCCCAGGAGACCCGGCGGGATGGAAGGAGAACAAAATACTGGTTTGGCTATGGAAACTTCCGGGCCATTGACGGATGACTTAGGTGATGGAAACGGCTTCGGAAATGCAGGATCTCGACGCGACGGGTATCCCGACCCACCAGGACCATCCCATCCCCATCCAACTTTTGCACCACCACTTGGCCAACCTGGAGCGGCATATATATTCTACCCACCAAATGACTGGATTCCCTTTGCAATTCAGCAGCGGAACTCAATGGGAGGTAATTGGAACTCAATTAACACAGATACCTCAGCTGCAGATGACCGCCGATTCCGACTTTTATTGGAGTCAAAACTCGACACGGCGGAACCAGAGTACTTTACGGGGGAGTCTAAGGATGCTTGGCTGCCATGGATCTCATCCTTGAAAAGGATCTTCAAGGCAAAGCCAACAATCTACGAGGTTCCGCAGAGTCGTGTTGCATATGCTTGCTCCTTTTTACGAGGTAGCGCCAGTTCTCATTACGACAATCTGGTACAGATGGAGCAATCCCGAGGAGAGGATGTTTCCGCACTACACAAGTGGAATTCATTCATACAGGAGTTCCAGGTTCGGTTTGGAATATTTAATCCGACTATAGATGCTCAGTCACGGTTGGATGACATCCACCAGGAGGAGGGAGAAGATTTTGCAGCGTTTATAATTCGGTTTGAGGAACTTGCATTCCGAACTGAATATAATGAACCCGCACTGATCAATCGACTTCGGAAGGCGGTAGTACCATGGTTAGATCTTAATATCTCAGCGCAACCTGGCCGCCCTCAGACACTCTCGGAATGGACACGCCGCTACCAGGACTTGGATGCGGCATGGAATCAGCAGATTAGGAGTCGGATGAAGGTATCCAATGACTTGGAGCCACCCTTAGATTCCGAAAATGACTTCCAACTTGACTATGTCAATCCGCCGATATCAACAATGGATGATTTTGCTAACGGAGAACTTGATCTCACACCACAGGATGATGTGCAAATTTCCTGGGACCCGGGATAACACCCGCCGTTGAGTACTTCATCTATTTGTCTATTTTTTCTGTTCAACTTTTGGTTCCGACAAATTTTATCTTTTCCGTTGGCGCCTGCCATCTATGTCCTTAAATGTTTTATTTATGTTTTCAACTACTTACATGCTGGGCCTAGCGTCTCCTTGCGGGCTCGGAGCTTGAAGGGGGGGTAATGTCATGCCCTAGGCATATACAGACTGCCGACGTTTCCTGCTTACCATTACATACCCCGCTTCCGCCGCATTTCCGGTTCCGATACACTTCCGCTTTGCTTCTGTCTTACTATTTCCTTCACCGTACACTTTCTATGATCCCGCCGATCCATTCTCCATCATTCTTACAATCATACATATGCTTTATGCTCATCCCGCCGCTTCCGCTTATGTCCATCATTGTCTTTCATCCCTTGTACTTCTTTTGGCTATTCTTGTCTTTTCTACTCTTGGATTATTACCTATCGCTACTCCGGTCCTCGAGTACCCTTTAAATAGTTCTGTACCATGTCAAGTACAGTAGATTGGAAATATTGCTTAACCCCTTGACTCGTGTGCTCTTGTGTGTTCCGGTTTCTCGCTTTATCTGTTTCTTTAACTCTGTTTCTTCACTCCATCGTTTTCACAACCTCTGCAATTTACTATCATCTATTTGGTTCCGCTCTGTTTGCGCCGCATCAGGTCAGCTACCGCTTGACCTTCCGCTTCCGCTCATATCGCTATCAAAGCCGCTTGCACTTAGTGGGTCCTACCCTTCGAGTCGGAAACTCATCTACTCTTAGGCTTACTTGCCGAGTTCATTCTATCGCCTGTACGGACCTGCCGTCCCTACATTAGTCCCTTGGACGATCCCAACACGAGTCTTACATCCCATAGGCACTTCGGAACCGTTCTACACTCACATCCTTTCACATCTCAAACCAACTTTCCCAGTTCGGCTGAACAACAGAAGTACGGAGCGTATCCGCACTTTGGTTTCCAGGTTTGTAACCCGCGCTCGAAGGATTCCGCCTAGATCCTTACAGCATCATGTTACCTTCAAGCATTGCAGCAATTCCAGGATTGTCAAGCTCAAATGTCGTGACATTTCCCCGCATTGCACTCTGTAACGTAGTTGCATCCCGCTTCCCTTGTATCTTTTTTGGAAATAGCTTGAATACATAGACACGAGGGTAGAGCTGTGCAATCAGGAGCTGTTCAGGGAAAGTCAACCCTTGAAGCTCGAATGGTATTTCGCCAATCCACATATCATTTGCCAGAGAAAACTTTGGGGGCAAATCTTTCGCTCCTTCTAATTCCTGCCAGCATTCTTTACAGATACTAACCAGGACCTCACCATTAGGTGTTTGTATAACACCAGCAGACTCCAGGAGCTTTCCATCATACAGGGTGTGCTGCGGATGTGCTGTATGTGGGATAAGGCGTGCACCATTGGGGATATTACTCAGCGGTATACGCCGTATTGAGCTAGGAGGGTCATGAAGATCGTTTTCGCGTGCACAGACACCGCATGTTACAGGTTTCACCATGGCATTGGAGGTGGCTCGGTAAAATGCTTGATGACATTTCCGAATTTCCGCAGGTGTCAAGACTTCCATGAACTCTCCTGCAGCCACAGAAATCTCCCCATTTCCACCGGAGTCCGAGTCAGGGCTATGATCTGCACAAATCGCTTTCCGACTGCTACTCCCACTTGTATCGGTAGCTCGAGCCCTCTTTCGATTCAGATTATGACCCTTCTGTGAGTTAAAATGTCGGCAAAAGCTTTGAAAAACAGATTCAGATCTGTTGTGTATAATGTAGGTGATAAGGCTAGATTTCTGATTACGGTATCTTGTTGGTATTTGGATTCGAGGCGTGCTGAGAGCTACAATATGGATGATCTCCTTGACAGTAAGAGTTTGGAGTAGATTTTCGGTAATGTCCTGGGGTACCAACAATGATTCGGCCATGATAGATCTAGTATAGCATATTGAAGAGCATGGATAAATGCAAGTTAATGAGCACTCACTACTTATTCCTGCTCTGAGAGCCAGTGGACGTTGAGGACAGTATTGTATGGACACGTTGCAGCAACGTTTACACAAAATACTAAACTGTGTTCCGGGCCGATATCCCAGTGAACAATATAACCAAAATAAGAAAGCTCATCTACGCTTCAGTGTCCCTGGTCCAGAAATTATTCATAGTTTTATTTGGTAGGCAATGCCTAGTGGCATTTGTGTCTCGGTTTTCGCTTCTTGCAGGGACTACCTGTGAATTTCCTTATCCTGCAGTTTATATAGAAATTTCTCCGTGCTTCAGTGTCCCTGGCTACTATTCACAATAATTATTTTGTAGTTGGATCCTTCGAGAATTGTACTTGATAATTCAGCGTATAAAATGTCTCCAAGATGCGAGCTCAACCTGCAGAGAACTCTCCCTCATCTATCATGTCTATTCCTCTAACGGGACCTATTAGTCCAGAAAAAGCTGCGCAAAACCGTGCAGCAAAGATAGAAGAGCGTTGGGCTCAGCTTGCAAAGGAACGGCACTACTTGGGTAACAATACTGCCTGGTATCAACAAGGCAACTCCCGTATCCTTGTAGATAATGCTATTTCCAAGGACGCTAACCAAGGTATGCTCAGTTCAAGTTTAGCTTCGTCAAAATACCTAACTGACCACTCCACAGAGGACATCACTCCAGCAATTATATCTGTCATCGGCCGCGTCGATTCAGAGGACCTGTATGTCCAGTGCGATGGAGGTTACAAAAACTCTTCGATGTTCTACAAAAGTATTGCCGACGTCAAACTTACCTTCAAATTTGGAAAACCTCTTGGGATGGGCACTGTGGTTGAGGACTTCAACACTCTGATCAAGAATTTGCGAGCGCAGGAAAAAGAGGCTGCAGTAGGTGGTGCAGATGATACGTTGAGCATCATCCACTCTAGCAGGCTGAGTCCCGGTGCCACGCTATTTAAACTTCGTCATGCGTTGTTCTGTCCAGTAAGTAATGTTTTCAGTCACTGCTGGTAGCTCGCCTGAATCTCTTTACAGAAAGACATCTCCGATGAAGACACTGGTGAGGACCCAGATCATTTGAAAGATACTCCAGCAGATATAGAGGGTATGTTCTTTTCGTTCTTTTCGTTTGTTCCATATTCTTATAGATAGCATATATTCAGGTTTGGCAACTTATACAATTGCTAATTGGCCCACAATGTCGATGGATGCAGCTAATGCGTTGGAGGGTATCATGGACACTCATGTTGTGAATATTCCTCCGTTCTATGATATGAGGTACATGATCCTTGAACCACGCTCATACCGTTCTTTCCTTGATGGGGCTACAGCTGAAATTCGCTTTACCTTTACACACCATGTCATTACCGAAAAGGACTCGAAGCGGTTGAAAAACGTCTTCACCGCAGATGTTGTTGATGTGGTAATTATCTATGGGGCCCCACCTTGAATTATCACACCCAAGCGGCCCGTGTTTACGCTGTTCATTCCTCTTCACCGACCAAAAAACAGCGCCAGTAATTCATTAGTTTGTTATACTTTATTCTCCCTATTAAAATGCTTTTGCTTTTACAAGTGGAACGATGTGTAGGAAACTGTCGCGTATTCATGTCCCAAGAACAAATATCGTCAAGACAAAAATACTTAACTGAGTCTGAGTCTGTAGATATTTACGAAGGCCAACATTGTTTGCGGTGGTATACCAAGTGTTAGGCGCCGTGGTAACGCAGTTACAAGCAAGGTGTCTTGCCGCCGCAAGCGGCACTTCCCGAGTTAGAGGTTAGGGTTGGGGATATTTTGATAGCGTAAACGAGGCTTTAGCGTGCCTGCCGACGACTTCCCAGCTTGGGGGACCCCCCCCCCCCCCCCCCCCCCGAAGGGGAGGGGAGGGAAGCGGAGGCAGGCCCGAAGTTTATGCACCTGCGGGATTAATGATTACAATATGATAATTATAAACCTGTCTTGTTATAACAATAAAAAATCATACAAGCTAATACTTACTAATAGCAAGTAGATAATTATTATATCTGTGTCCTGAGCTCCAGTGCGTACTATAGTAAGAAGTCCCTGCCCATTACCTGCCATCTTCGTTGGGTTCCCAGAGGAGCAGGGCGAGAGCGCACTCTCTGCCAGATTATGCACTGGTATGTGTGGTAGTATCCGTGCAGCAGCAGATAAAATAAGTTGTGTAAAGTAGTGGTATAGTCAAGATAGGTAACAGAAGGAGTAAGTAAAAACGAGAAATGAAGGCAAAGACTGAGTAAAAACGAGAAACAAGGAAAGAGAAAAGGAAAACCAGAAGGGGGAGGACTACTAACCTTCCTCATCGTCATCTCTAGGCATCTCTGGAAGGTCCCCCAGTATGTGATGGAACCGTTTAGTATCGTCCACGTACCGGAAGAAGTACTTCAACAATTTGCGTGTGGTAAGGAGGGAAGCAAGGTTCCATTGTTTCACACTGATATTGTTACGCAGGCGATTTCTAGCGACTCGATGTGCCAAGTATTGGAAGAGATAGTGGAAGACTGTCTCTGGGTCACGGTGACAGGCTCTGATGCTGCTGCACAGGCAAATCGGAGAATCGGCGCGTTTGATATTATATAGGTGCTAGCCTTCTGAAACGGAATATGACTAGTTCGAAGCTGCGTGAGGACAGTGAGGAGCTTGCGAGGGTCGTTGCGACTGGCTTTGGTTGCCGGAGCCGGATCGAAACTCCTTGAAGCTTGGGTAACGAGGTGATTTCCTCCATTGCTCATCGTGCTGCTTTTCTAGCTTCTTGCAGAATACACGCACAACTGCAGTACGGCTACAAGGCAAGCGATGATGGAGCACCTCTGGCAATAACCTCATGTTGCTCGATCTCCCAGCTGCTGCTTTCTTCGCTTCCTGATCTGCTCTCTCATGATTTCCATCCACATCTTTGTGGCCCAGAACCCAGGAGATTGTTATCTTCGACTCCGGAAATGCCGCGCGTAGTCGAGTGAGCGCTGAATGAAAGAAGTTGAGAATATAGTAGGAGTGTCAGTTGCCGTTATTGCCGATGTGCTGTCGGCCCCGGGCCGACTGCTCTTGAGATGCCAGGTGGAGCCCCAGAACCATGCCACCAGCTCTCCTTCATACACCTCATGGTCATCCTTGTATAGTAGTGCAGCGGCCCCAACATGCCCTTTGTAACCAGAGCCATTGGTGAATATCTGTAATTCAGCCTCGTCTTCTTCCACTAATCTCGTTACCTCTTTCTCGTCATCACAGATCCTAATTATCAGGCCAGGATCCCAATTCACCTCATACCGGACTGCTTTCCATTTCTCAATTGGTTTTTGGTTTCAAACCATGGGAGCTCATGAGGTCGTGTAGAGGAGAGAAGTGTCGAGATCGCCGAGAATAGCGGGCTACGTTTGTGACTCGTGAAGAGAGTAGGTGGGATTCTGGGAGCGTGGTAAGCGTGGAGTTTCAGGTTCGTCGCTGCTCGCTGACGCTGCCTTTCGATCTCTAACGGCATTGGCAGGAGTGCTACATGTATATCTAGAATGTCAGTAGCTGTTGTAGTCATTGCACCTGTTATCAGGCTGCCTGTCGCTGAATGGAAGCAAGGCGTCGTGTTACCGCCATCTTCTTCCCTTTTATCTGACTCTGCGGGACCAGCACCACATCCGCTGCATACAACGCTCACGGTGGCGCTTCAGTAGCCTTGTAAAGCTGAGGTGAGCTTCTTATGAAGTTCGAGCGAGATACCACTGGCGACCTAACTTACGCACATGCCTATTTTTCCATATGCCTTATGGAAAGACTTCAACAATGTTCCAGCTTTATCAGCTACAAGTTGGCTACAAAATAAATTCTCAATCAGAAATCGTCGTCATTTAACGCCCTGGCAAATCCATCACCTTCAGTTCTGGAGCAAGGAGAATAATATTTGACTTCTTTACTGAACCCAGGGATCAGTATTCTGATGAGTAGCTTTATCACAAAGATCAGAACCGACTGCAATTGCTTGAACTTGCTGGTCTCCCTTGAGTTTTGCTTCCTGCCATGACTTTCCAATTGCGTCGATAGCAAGGACATCCTCAAGGTTGAGAATTTTCAGGATACAAGAGACGCAATCCATGTTTCGACTTCTGAATAAATTTCAAGCCTTCATTCGACGCGAACGAGACATTAGACGGTATGAGGAAGTATAGGATTATAAAAGGTACTGTAGCGCATGTAGCGCCCGTGCCTGCCCGTGCGGATCTGTGCCAAATGGTGCGAGTCACTGCAACGGGCGCGGCTGGACTGTTTTTAACCACCATACTATATCACAATCTTCATTTCAGGAAAATACTAAAACCCGTGCGCAGTTCCAGATCGACATTCACCATGGCTAGGCTGTCCTCGAAGATTTATAGAACCGCGAACACCGTGGGAGGCAAAAGATCGTCTGAATAACCAGTCTCGATTGTTCTTCAAATTTGGAATTTACGCACATCTTTCGGCGATGAGTCAGGCCTTCTGGTGTAAGAATTTGGAAGAATCTGCCTGACGCGCTCATTGCCGAACCATGGTCGCTGTTTACAAGTTTCGGACCACGGGAGGGATAGCTCAACACTTACTTATCTATAGTATCAGCTTGGAATCCCGGCCATAGAAGTAGTAATATAGTCACCACCATCATTTCACCAGGACACACTGTACGACCGCAGTCAGCTGGAAGACCGTAAGTATCGCAACTCAAGATAGGACGTGGCACTCCCCATGAACGAGGTACATACTAATCAGTAGTAGTAGATGAGATAGCCATAGACTCTGAGTCAGCGAGAAGTAAGCAGCTAAGGGAGGGACTTTATTCCACTACAAGCTCCAAGGAATGAACGCAAGCTAGCTGCGCTTATCCCAACGTGGAGGTCCGTTGTTATTCGGGGCCCCTATTCCTCCGCCCATTTGGGTACCACACTAAGCTTCTGGATATATATCCATCAGCAAAACGTGGGTGAGCTGGCGCCGTTGTCAGGCACTATACAGCCGTTTCCAGCGGCCCCCAGCGCTGTACAGTGCCGGAAAGCGGCTTCCCGTGCACCCACGTTTTGCTGATGTCCTATATACCAGTGCTTCACACTACCGCAACTTGTAAGTACATATTTTGCTACTAGTCAGGACTTGAACTATCATCAGATATATTTATGGGATTATTCCGGTTCCTACACTAATAACGTCTGTGTTCATCGACCTGAAAATAATGTAATTGGGATTAGAGAGGCTCTTTGTATGCTATGGTGTGGCCATTTCCCTGGCGGGACCATTTAGTACCTGCGCTTCTGTATCCTGGCAGTGGTACTTAGTGTAAGTTATTGGCAATATCGTTACCACTGCAAAATAGCATCCCTTCGGAATTTACAGCCGCCGCCGGTAGATGCACGTCAATAATCATGGAGAATACCTTAATGGATTATTGCAGCCGCAAGATATGAGGAGGACTTCCGGTTCCCAAGAACGAGGTGATAGGAGAGGATTAACTGTTTATACATAGACTCTCGGTCAGCAGAGAGACTCCTTCCTTACTTGCTTTTTTTCCGGGATTTTTTACGCAGCGTTCCTCGTGAAGCTAGACACAAGTTGTTAAGCGACGTATTTGCCAATGCAGGTTTAGAGAACGCATCGGCGATAGTACTAGTAACCGTTTGGGTATTACCCTGGTTAAATACTACACTGTGATATCTTGCGCACTAGGCTTGCCGTAGATCGTGTCTTGCCTAAGGTACACAACTTCTTATGATATAGCAGTCGACAGCGAGCATCAAATATCAAATCAAATCGGAAATCAGTCCATCCCGAATTCACCAAACCGAGCTTATAGTATAAAATCCTCCGTCCCAGCCTGATCAAAACAGGTCCTCCTCGCCATGCTGACGATTTCTACTTGGAAGCAGTGAGAGACATATTCACCAACATGGAGCCTGAGTAGTACACTGAGTGAATGGTCGGCGCTCGAAAGTTTTACAAGTATGTAGCTCCTAACAGTTGACTCTCACAGTTGGCTCTCACGTTCTGTGCGAACGAACAAAGTATTCATCCAGTATTTATAGGCCAAATGTGAGTCTACGCATGTGCTTCGTCTCAACAAGATACATATCATTGTATCAGCTCAGTTGCTGTAATACGCTTGGACTTAGCCGTCGGCTTGTGATAGGGAAAAGCAACTAAATGAATCGGGAATGGTACCCCGTTCAAATATTCATAACGCGTTTACGAATCTCCTCCGCTTACCGGGAGGTGCATGGTTCACTAAGAATAGAGGTGACCATACCAGAGGTTAGAACGGGAATACGAGAAGAGTCTCGAGTATATAAAGTAGCTCATTCAACCCAAGTTCTTCAGTGAAATCCACATCTCACTTCCATCCCAACTCTTAACCATGCAGTTCATCGCTTCCTTGTTGGCCCTCGCCTCTTTCGTCGCCTTCGCTGCGGCTGAGAGCCACACCATCACTTTCACCAACAAGTACGTATATATTCGGACTTTGGGCTGAGGTTAATGCATCTGACATATCTGGAATAGCTGTGGCCGGGGTACGCCTATGCTTATTAGCCAGACGGGCCAGGTCCTCTCAACGGGGGGAAGCTTTACTTCTAACGGCCCATCGTTGGTGCTCTTGCGTATGTCGGGACAACCTTCCTATCGTGTCCTCATGCTCACTGACGTCGGCTCAACAGCTACCTTCAGACTGGTGGATGTGGTTTAAACGGCGACTTCTGTACAACGGTTGAAACTACGCTCGTGAACCCCACGTCGGCGGGAGCTGGTTCCGCTACCGATGTCACTCTGATCCCTGACCATGAGTTCTCTGTCACTTCTGGATTCGGGTAAGAAAAACGTGTTCTCACTGCTGGGGGACTCGATTGACTTATGGGTTTTCTACTAGCTACTTTAACGGTTGCGACGGCACTGGATTTGACTGCACTAGCGCAAACTGCCCGGGAGCTTTCACAGATCCTACTAATGGTCTAATTGTTTCATGCGAGGCCGACAACGTAAGTTTGAAAATATTAGCTTGTCCTCTCTCCTCATGAGTAATGTATTTTCAACAGGTTGACCTAGCGATCACTTTCTGCGATTGAGTTCTGATGTGCATAGTTCTTGACATTTTCAAGCTACACTGCTTATATAGTTTTCATCGAGATATGAATAAAAAGTCACCATTTTCCAGTTGTTTTTTTTTAGTGTGTTGCCAGAACATGTGATCGCGTTTTTCCATCGGGACTTTCCATTCCGAATTCCAGCCTCGACTGGCAATACTTGTACCTCCTCACTCTTTTAATTTTGCGTCAGCCTGACAGTCAGAGCGGAAAACAGTAGCTACTGGTGTCCAGAACGACGCTCGGTAATGTGTCGGGCTGTCTCGAGGCTCGTCACCGCTGAAGCCTTGACTTGCCACGCATGCAGGGCACTAACGACTAATGAGTCTAACTGCTAAGTATGTCTACGCTGTTACTCAATCGCAGCTCACTCTTCATGATCATCATGGACCTCAAAATTGAATCAATTCGAGGCAGACTCTGTCTCCTCGAATTCCTTTGCTGTTCTCTTTTCACCGGGTGGGGGTGGGGGGTAGCAGGGTGGTCGCCACCTACGTTGGACCTGACCTCGCGGGCAAGCTCACCGCTATAGTGGCCAGGTGCGTAGGCTATTAGTTCCAACCAACGCTGCTGTAGCAATTGTACCTACTGTACAAACCCTCACAACTATGGTATACAGATTGTGGGAACTCCAAGTCCACATAGCCTGGTGCCAAAATGATACAGATCCTTTGAACTAATGCATTTATATACAGATAATAGGCCAAATATACGTAGGATACATGGTATACAGGAAGCTACGTATACTTAGGTGTGGGTGCATATTATTTTACTGTTTCCTGATGCTACTATAGTCATAGAGGAGGAACTAGCTGACAAGGTTGAAAGAATCTTGTGAGCCTCAAGTCCCTTGTCTCCTTTTGTTGGCTGAAAATTCTACACATAATCAGGAATCATCCAGACGAATGCCTGTCGAATCGTGTCGATGCATATAAGTATCATTCATAGTATGTACCTGGATGGCGGAATGCCCCACTCATTATTTCTGTAGATTCCCAAGTGCGAATATGCATCTGGCTTGAACGAAATCCTCCTGTCCACCCCAATACTTCTCAAATCCCCCTCAACTCCATCACTTCATCCTCATTCAGATAATTACCCACATATACTGAAATAACACAACTATGACTCTGACTGCTCCGGGTTCGAGTATTCCCGAGTTCAGTGTTCCTCTCTTCGCTGGTTTCATCACCGACACCTTCGCAAAGCCCCTTTTTCTTTGCAGCCAGATCAGGCTGACCACCTTGGTCCACAAATTATCTACTTGATCAGGACCGAGGAAGATGAGCCATTTCCCAGAAGTGATGTTGTATGCCCTTGCGAGTTCATCAAGGACTGTAGGACTGAGTCCAGGATGGGTCTAGACTGGGGCTGTAGCTGTTAATGCTGCTCTTGAATGATATTTTCATCTCCTCGATCAGTGGCGGACGTTGAAGATCGAGGGTGTGCATTCCTCGGTTCACAGCGATCCATTCGACGCGCATATCACTCAAGCCACCCCCGGCCAAGGGGATGAACTTCGAAGTGATGCAACTGGGTTTGTACTCGGACAGGAAGTCATTCATTCTGGCCGTTGCTTTAGCATCATCCGAGTCATCAACATACTCTATAACACATCTGTCGACAGCGAAGTGAACCGTTGAATCTGAAATGGAGGAGGAATGGACTGTGTCCAATTGCTTTGGCAAAAAAATCACTGAGCTGATGGAAGGAGAGAAGGTACATACGAGAGCCACTCACTCTTTGATCATGGACACGCAACTGAACAAATTCCTCGGTCAAACTTTCGATACATGCGTCGTTCACGTTTGGATCATGGATATGCAACTGGCCAAGATCGTCTGATAGGCCGTCCATATCTGCATCATTTATACGCAGTCGGCTCTATAATTCCAGGGACAGTAAATAATATTCACGAAATAGTTTGAAAAGCGCTTTACTTACAACTTGTTCGATTAGTATATCCATACCTAAGCCGTATCGGATGAGATTAGTCTGCCGGTACTAAGTACTAACCACCAGGTGAAATGTTTACCTATGTTTCTTTACTGCTGTCACGTTTTTTTAGAACAGTATGTTTCCCATCAGAAGAACGAGGGAAGGAGGTTGAAACCCGTTTAAGTAATGAAGTACGCCACAAAAAAAAAAAAAAAAAAAAAAAATAAAAAAAAAAAAAAAAAAAAAAGAAAAAAACGAGACTCCACAATAGACAAAAAACTTGAATCTACGCGCCTCAAAAAATATTGATAAATCAAAAAAAAAAACGAAATAGAAATATCCGAGGCCGGCACTATTCGACGATGAAAGAAGCGGGTCGAGGGCGGAGGTACACACCATCGTGAGAAATATAGCAGACCATTACTCGTGATAGATTTTATAAAATCAATTTTTAAATCCAACAAAACACAATAAGCACAACAGATATACAAGATTGGCAGGAATTTTGGATTATGACACCTTAGGAAGTGTAAGATATAGGTTATACGTCTACAAAGACACACCGTTCCCAATCCAGTACATCTCCTTTATCGGTTACGCCCTGGATGTAGAACCTCATCTTCCCACTTCCAACTCTCAGAGTTCTACGGCTAGCATTACTAGTACTCTCGCTTTGCGCCAGATTGATATCTCTCTCGACGACGAACGTATTTCTCATCCCCTCATAACCATACCCACTAGTACCAATCCAAACCGCATTCTCGGCCTTGTCTGGCGTCCCATCTGCCCGGTACTCGAGGGCGTAAATGTTGGCGTACATTAGCTTCGGAAACCACACATCTGTCGAAGGCTGAGCTGGCCACGCCGCGATGGGTCTTCTGGAGATGTGATGTGCGGGGGACACTGGCAGAGAAAGACGCAGACACCTCCCAGGTTAACACTCCTAGAGGGCCTCAGTTACTGATCTGGTAGCCAATGAATGAAAGTCGGCCCAAAGCAACGACGGGACATGTGCTGGAATATCGGAGGCTGGCTGGAGTAGATATTCAATTGACCAAGCAGTAAGGATGTTGCAAACGGCTGCTTCGGGTTCTTGGGAATGATAGTGATGACTAGGCCAACTGAGGCCAACTGCTGAGCCGGTTCAACAGTGGCGGGAACAGTATATCGAATCTTTAAAGCCATCCATCCGTGTCCCAAATTCGCGGAGTCTTGGGTCGAAAGAGGTGTAGTTTGAAATTTATGCGCGTTTTGGGACTCAGAAGAGGCCTTCGCCTTGATAGACAGTGCAACATCGAGGTCCATGTCCCCCGATGCTTGGATGTCTTGCTTATAGACTAAAGTGGCTTCATAGGACCGTCCTGCTGTAGCAGCGACTGACTGCACCGGCATCCAGACACAACGAAACGCAGCATTCTTAGCCTCAGTCCCAGCAGCTTTCAACACCAGCCTCAATGAACTACCCCCATTCCAAGCGTCGTCCATACATATTTGTGAAGTGGTCTTCGGTAGTTCAAGGCCTTTGGGATTCATTGCCTCCCCCTCCCAGAACACCAAAGGTTTTGGCCACACCAGGTCTCCCAGGGAGGTTTGTTTATCCACATCCGTCCATCCCTCCAGACGGTGATACATCTCTACACCTTTGACGAACCATCTCGTCCCTACGCCAGGAGAAAATGTCGTATGCAGCGGAAGGAGGAGGGGATCAGGCGGTGGTGCACTTTGGAAATATGATACAAGGGGAGTAAAAATGTCATGGGTACAAGGTAGTTCGCCTTGCTTCAGCGGAGGCATTGGCGGTACGACGATCTCTTCGGCATCGTCAGATTTTCCCGTCCATAGCTTTCGCTCGTAGTTCCACCACGAGTTCCAGCTGAAACCGGGTTTGTCTTCCTCAGACTCCCAAGTCCAGGCTTGACCAAAGAGAGCGACACTGAGTCCAAGAGAAGACGGCGCGACGTGAGAAATGGCTTTGAAAGAACCGAACCCGCCGTTCCCATGTGAACCACGCCCCCATACATCTGGACACAGTTTGAGAGTATGCGAGAGGGAGCATAGAATAACATACCGACGCCGACATATATGTCATGGAGTTTTTTCACTTCGATATGGGGATGAGATTCGGCGTTACCTGTGAGTGAAGCATCGAGGCTGAGAAAGTATTGCGCCGTCAAAGAGGGATAGTTATTCCTCCACTACGCCTCACTTGATCAGTGAATCATAGGAATGAAGCCAACAGTGCTCACCGTATAGTTGGTGAATAGCGAAGAGGAAGACAGGAAGAATGGTAGATTAAGACTATTCAAGCGATCCTGCCACGCCAGCTGTCCGGTAAATACGACACTGTCATACCTAGTTGGAGGAAAAGAATTAGGAAGAAAAACATATTGTTGGCAGGAATCCAACGTACCAAACCACTTCTGCAAAATCTCCTACTTTCTTCTTCAGCTCCTCCCTTAACAACGTTATCCAGCCAGCAAGTGCCCGAGTCTGTTCGATTCCGCCTACAAGAGGACACTCAAAATTGAGTAGATAGCCATCGAACCCGCGCTGTTTCGCAAGATCAGCGAAGAGTCGGGCATAGTGGGGTGATATCGGTAACGTAGTGGGTGTGCTGGGCTGAGATACAGGTGCGGTGCGTGATTGGGGCAGCTTTCCCACAAGAAGTCGCAGACAGTCTTGCTGTCCGTCGCCCTCAAAGATTCTAATGTTATGAAAATGTGAACTGTTAGCTCTATGTTCGATGTTAACGACACTTACATGGTTCCCAGCATCTTAACTCCCTGTCTGTGCGATGCATTAATCCACCCTGGTGGTGGATTGTTATCCGATGGTGAGAGAAGCTTGGATCGTCAATAGCTCAGCAGTCGAACGTAGGAATTCTGTGTAACACTCACTACACGAAACTATCACAACTTGACCAGAAGTTGAACGTATAACATAGGGAGAATGGGCTCTCTGTGTACCCTCCCTACAGTCCAATAGTAAGCAATCTGCAGAAGTGGTTTTGAGACGAGGAAATCACCTTGTAGTCATGACATACCTTGAAAGTTGAGCAGAATCAGCATTGTTAACTAGAGATCGATAGACCTATGCTTTTTCACCAACAGCTTTCCGTGTTGTTCGCTTCCATTAGCTTGAGAACGAGGATATAATGGCAAGATGTTATTATATTCCTGCGCTGATGCCGACGGGGGAAACTTTGTCACCCATTTATCTAGTTCATCAAGGCTCTTGAAATAACAGTCTTGGGGAGGCGAGAATTTACTTGCATTGCCGATAAGAGGCATGGGTAGATCGGGTATAGTGTACCGTACAGGTCACGGTGCAAGTTGAAGTTCAACAAATAACTTAAGCGCCAGAAGAAAGCCAGGTAAGTACAAGCTTGCGATTGGGTACAACTATGTTATGTTAAAAAGACTGCGAAAACTGGGTAACAACAATTTGAGAGCAATTACAATTAAACGAGAACAGACTTGCAAAGAATACCAATTGGAAAAACTGTAAAAGACGACGGCTTCCGGGTGAGCTAGTGAGTGAATCATACCAGCACAAGAGCCAGATAAGTAGTGCCTTTAAAACCAAACATAGGATATAGAAGGATGCAAAAGAAAAGAAGTAATCCGATAGGCGGAATCGATGCGCGTCAAACTTTCTCTGCATCCTCACCATCCCCAGCAAGCATGATAGCTTGCAGAGCCTTTTCCGAACGAGGTCTTATATCGACACCGAATGGGTCAGGCGTCCTGTAAAGCACAGTCAGTAATGTGTACCTGGTTAGAAGCACACTCATTTACCTGAACACGCTGTTGTTAAAGTCGATCTTTTCCCTGATCACCTTCTCTCTCCCATTTTCATCCTCTACGCATGGTCTATGAACATCAACAACACTCAAAAGCGCCGCAGTGAGTTGCCAAATGCTGCTCTCGACCAACTCTCGACCGGGACATGCTCTTCGTCCAAACCCTGTGGTTTTTTAAATATTGCTCAGTGAATCGCTGTAAAAGAACGAAGGTGCTCACCGAAAACATAACTGCGGGGATCCCGCTTCTTCGTTTCGCGCCTGAGCGCGTCGTATTCCTCGTTTTGAGGTCCATAAAGAACGGCTTCCTCATGCGGCGAGAGAAGGTACCGCTCGGGTCTGAACACATCCACGTCATCCCCGAATAGATCTTTCGAGCGCATGATAGCCCAGATATTCCCGAAGATCAATGAACCTTTACGAAGGAGCATAGGTGAAGGATTAGGATCAGATGCTGATGGAGGAGGGGTGTAGACGTCGTCCTGTGTCAGCCGGTGCGGAAGACCTTTACAGAGCAAGGATAATTGGTAAAAAGGGCGTAGACATGAAAACATAGGCCTTACTCAAAGGTAGAACCACACCACATCTCCATACTTCTGACATTACAGCCTCAACGTAGGGGAATCGCGGTTTCTTCACCTTGCAAGTGCCTCCCTTACCATCAGAAACCTCAACATCAATGAAACGATCCGATAAACTTGGTAGACGGGGCTTAGTGGTCGAAGGGGAATCGTCAGCTAAGGGGAAGCGGAAACGTCAGTGGAATGAACGTCTAACATGACAGGTAGATTTACCCAGTCCAGTAACCAAATCAAGTTCCTTCCTGGCCTTGCGTAGGATATCTCCACTTTCATCCTCCAACAGAGCCAAGAAATAGTGCATGACCGTGGCTATAGTAGTATCTGGAACAAGACGTAATAACCGTTAGAAAATAAGCCATGAAATTGCGTTTATAATTAACTTACCTCCAGAGGCCGCATACATGCTATTCGCGGTCCATTTGAGATCGAATTCGAATTGAGCATAATCTGCCGTAGCGTGTTCCGGTTTAGTCGAGGAAGTCGGCGATGCAGCCCATTTCGAGAGTAGTTCCGGAGAGATATCGGAACCGGTTTTAGTGTCTGCAGCAGGAACAACAGCATCTGAGTTATCCAAGAGTGTAGAGCAGAAGGAAGGCTTATGTGTCCCCTTCTGCATCTCCGACTTGACCCACTCAAAAGGCTTCTCCACAAATTCAACCATCTTCGCTTTCCATTCTCGAGATTTTGGTAGAAAAGAGAATATTGGAAGGAACTCGAGCCATCTCGGAGCTTTCTGCAACGAAGGGAGGATATCAACCAGCCATATCCCACCTCCGGAGGCGATCTTATTGCTAAGAAGGTCCACGCAGTTTTCCGCCATGTCTAAAAATTTGTCATGGACGACCTGTGTGTAGGATGTTGGAATAGTATATCCGTAAACGACCGAAAGAGTTAGCTGGCCCGCGTAGCGACGAATCAGGGGAATGTACGAAAGAAAACGGGCAGGTATGGTTGATGGCTCGGAAGGCGTTGCGGACTGAGAAGAGGCAGACATTAAACCAGTCAGGAAACCAGCCGTTTCCCTCTCGATTAATCCATGGTAAGCAGGGATCCTGTCTTTTGAGAAAGCCATACCCATCAACTTCCTCTGCCTTTTGGATTGCGGTCCATAGGATGTGAAAGCGACCATATCATTACATCTATGTAGAGAGGTGAGCAAAAGTAGCAAGGTTTAGAAGTCCGTCGTACCCGCAAAGTTCCCCGACCATCACTAATTTCGGCTTATCAGAGTATATCCCTCCTTTCTTGTCCAGCAAGTCAAAGCAGACTTCTGGACTGGAAAGGAAGATCAAAGGTTGGCTTATGGAAAGGGAAGGATGTAACACGGATAGTTGGACAACGGGGCCGTACGTTTGTGCAAGAGAAGTGGCTTTGATCCACAGCTGTTTTGGAGTCAAATGTAGGATATTACCGATGAGAGGAAGGGGTTTCGGCCCTGGTGGAATGCGCAATAGGTCCGAGGACTGTTTGCTGGATCGCAGATAGAGACCAAAAGCGCAAGTAAGACCAATGAGGGTCAGAAGAGAGATGGGCTCCATTGTTGGGTATGTGAATATCAGAAAGGTGTTTTATACGAGCGTATCTATGTCTGGGCTTCGTAAGACTAAAGAAGACGCCGTCTGGAGTGAATCAGAATGGCGATTGAAGGCCTCTTGAGTTGAGGCGCGTCGGGATTTACGTCGTTGGTAACTGCGTTGTCCTATATCAGGGTATTCCGCCGGGTCTTCCTCCAGCCTCAGGAGTCGAGAAAGTTTGTTTCAAAGAACCACAAGCCAAAAAGCTTGAACCGTAATGGTTCGTTAAACCTGGGATTCCGCGAATTAGCTGTAGTTGAACAGTGTACAGTTCAGGTTAAGCTCACAGCTTCGGATTGAGCAGAGGACTGAGATATTGATAGCTCAAAGGGCCAAGGGGGTCTGAGCGGTGACGAGGTTAGGAGAGAAAGGAAATCGAACCGAAGAAGCGAGCCCATTCTTAAAGTGGTATCTCCGAAAGACGCCCACTCGTGACAAGCATGTCGGCTTGTTACGCCACCTTGATTTGGACTAGTTTTCTAGCAGAAAGTCTTTCGCCGAGTTACCGAAGCAAGATGGACATCATTATTCTCGTCCTGATTCCCATCTGGCTCTTCTGATATTCAAGCTATGGACATATCCAAGTTAGAAGTTTCAATTTCGCCCCATTGAACATTAAAACTCGTACATCACACCTCCTGGAGACACGGAGACCGAAAGTCGTCAACAACTCGCTTGGGGCCATGCGATAATTTGCACCATGTGTAATAAACTTCTTTCTTCGTTCCAAAACATAGGTTCGCACCTTCCTATTCCGACTGACGGGAATGTCATAGTGATTTATTTATGCCCGGATTGTCTCGACTCTCGACACAACTGGAACCCCCGAGATTTGCAAAGATCTTGAAGGATGCGTTCCATTAATGATACACACCGGTCTATGTAAGTGGCAACCAACGTTCTGGCGTTAGATAGCCTTCTACCGCGACGTCAATTCCTCATAATAGCACAACTTGATTAATCTGTGAAATGGGAGGAATTCTGATACCTGATCCCAACGCTGATATCTGCGTCAGAGACCTCGGACTGGCCAGAGACGACAGACATTTGTGAGTCCGAGGTCTATGGGCTCGACATTTGATGTTCTGTTCTCGACAACAGAACCCGGGAGTTGTTACAAGAAACCAACAAACCGAGACACCAAAAATTCCCGTTGTCAAGTTAAAGACCCAATGGATATCGAAACCTCAATAACGTTACAGATAGAATATTACTCTTCATCTCATTTATGTCACCAACTTTGCAATTTCCGCATCAATAGCTTGAGGTGTTGTTGTTGAAGCCCATCGTTGAACAACGTTGCCTTGTTTGTCAATCAAGAATTTCTCAAAATTCCACTAAGAAGAGTAACGGTGAAATCAGTTCACTGCCGGATCAGCACAGCAGAGTCGCAGCACACCTTGATACGACTAAGGCCGAGAATACCAGACTTCTCCGACTTGAGAAACTTGTATACTTCGTTGGTGCTATCGCCATTGACATCCGACTTTTTCATGAGGGGAAAGTAACGCCATGGTTGACTGTGCAGAATTGAGCGACTCCTTCATCATCGAGGGCTCCTGGCCACCAAACTGGAAGGGTATAATTTGAGCAAACACGTTACTAAGAATTCGGAGGGCGTACTTGGTTGCAAGGGAAGCCTAGGATGGTGAAATCGTTGTCCTTGTACTTGTCATACAAAGCTTGTAAGCCTAAATCAAGGTCCAGTATAGCATAGCGACAGAGAACGGACGAACAGACCCTTGTATTGAGGTGTGAATCCACTACAAGCGGACTTTAGTTTGTGATTTGATCAAGATAAAGTAGACAGCTCATACCAGGCAGAAGCGGTATTCACAATCAGAATGACTTTGCCCTTGAGATCAGCAAAATCTAAAGTCTTGTTGCCAGGCATCTCAGCCTGTAAGGAGTAGAATCCGGTTTTTTCAGACATTGTGTGTAAACGAGAAGCTCGGAGGGAAGGGCTAAGTAAAGGATGGGAGACGTAGGCACTACGTGAAAGACGAGAGGGGATAAATAAGTTCGTAGTGAGCTGATGAATCGCTCGTGAAGAATAATTTGTGATCATGAGGGAATTCTCGGGCGTCCGGTAAGATGTGACATCGGCCATCTGACGTCATCATCGGGTAAGTTTCGGGATTCCCGATTCCCGAGCCGCGTCAAGCAAAAATTCCATCGCCGTCTTTGAGAACTTTCCTGAACTTCTTCCGTTTACTCTTTCCTCGTCCTAAATCAAACGCGAGTGTTTTGAGTAGAGGAGTATACCGTTGAGGCCGACGAGATAATATCTTGTGAAAAGCATGCGCTCCCAACCTAGACAGCATTTTCACATGACAGATGAGGATCCAGAGTAACCGGGAAGCGCACCATAAAACATCTGCTTTTTGCACCTTGACGGAACCACCATTCGCCTTTGCGACGCGATTCAGTGATTTGGCCCTTATCACGGTAAAGCAGTGATTAAACATCTGGTTGATAGTGGCTGGCCTAGCCTCAATACAGAGATATCGAGCGGTGAAGGTATGCGCGCATACCTTTGGCGAATTTGTTTGTTTCACGACGCGTCTTTCCTTCCCAGTCACGAATATACGCGTCCATCTTCATGGCTGAGAGTAGAAAACTTTGATAAATGTTCAAATGGACAACGTGTTCAGAGTTGAGTATTGAATCGGTGTAAATAACATGGCTGCATCTTTTTGAAAGCCTGGTTTATGTTCAACATCTTGGACTAAAAAGATGACGGAAACCCACTGACATTAGCATTTTGCTCTGGAACGCTCGACCAGAAGAGCGTCCATGGGCGACCGTCAAAGAATCAGCTAAACCTAAAAGAGGTAACTTGTTAGTGTAAGAATCCTAGTGCTCGATATTTTGTACTTGCGAGATTTTACATATCGAGTGTAATCTACCGTGACTGATAGGTCTGTCATGTTGAGTGCGTATCCACACCATGGAAAGACTGAATAAAGGTCGCATTAGTCCCAAAGCTAGATGTAACTTGAATGTCATACAATCTTGCTTTGGGGATACAACGTTCAAAACTTGTTCGTCATAGTCAAAGTTGGTTAAGGTTTTGTCTTTGGAAACAAAACATCCATACTCTGGATGCCCTAGAACAAAATAAACTTGAAGTTACATTAGAGTGGTTCCAGAGGCCGACCTTTGTTCATCACTTTGAGAAACTGTTTCGCTTTTTGTACGTCGGTTGTAATCAGAAGATAATCGTCGGTGTGTCTCATGAGCAGCTGACAGATTCTGACATTAGGCTAGGAATATGATATGGATCAAACAAAAGAACGTACACTTCGAGGATCATCCAAAAGTTTCGGAAAATCTGGCCGTCTCTCGAGATCGCCGTAAAAGAATGAGCAAAGAATACTCGAAAGAACGGATCCTTGCGGAATGCCGACAACTTGACGATAGTAGGCAGGACCAATCTAGAATAATCAGTATGAAGGACAGGCACGTAATAAAATACCCACTTTCACAATATTCTCCGTTATGTGCTGCTCAAGAAGTTCTACAACAGAATGGGTTTCTGTTGAACGGTACTCAACCTTGAAATACGTCACGCATTGACAACGACGTCGTAAGGGAACACTAGCGACTGACCTGATCGACAAATATGATGTTGCGCAAGGAGTTTGCCAACTGAGAGGCATATCGCAAGAAATGAGGATGATCGTCTGACGTTGGTGAGTAGTCAATCGATCTTGACGAAAACCATGATACTCACCATCCGGAATAGCTTTCTGTAGGTAGGTGCGCCTGGGTCGATTCTCAACTGTGCCAATCTGGCCAAATCTCTGAATCATATAGCCATCCTTTGTTATGATGGTGAGTTTGATGTCATTCGAGGCAGACTCTACAAGTACCTGGGAAAGGAGGGTCCGTAATATTTCAAGTAGCTTCTGCTGATCGATAGTATCGAAGCAGGCCTGAACATCCATCTTGACAAAATATAATTTCGGACTATGATACTATTAGCTTTTGGTCTGGATTGGAAGTAAACATACAAGACTCACAGTTTTTTGCTGGCATCTAAAAGAGAAGACTTGAAGCGCTTGAGTCTGGCATACACATCGTCGTCACCGGTCGTTGAAGCTCCAATGAGATGGGGTTGAATTTCCTCGAGTACGCCGTTAGTATGGTAAAAGTACCGTAATTGAAGCTTAAATCACCTTCTCATACTTCAGAATGCTGAAAGCTGTCTGTAATATCTGATTGATGGAGCGATTACGAGGCAAAACTTTCGGACCCTGTAATGTTCGAGTTCAGCCGGTCTCAGGACAGAAGAGAGCAATCGCTATACCGGTTTTGAAGGTTGCTTGCGCCTTAGATTGACAATGGGCCGCACACCGGTTTCTTTCGGTAAGAGGCGAACATAGGAAAATCCTAGCTCGCGTTGCTTTAGAATCTCTTTGGCCTCTTCCTCAGACAGCTTCTCGAAGGTGTCGCTCGTGAGACGGTCTATCAGAGGAGCACAAAGTCGCTCCCAGTCATCGAGGCGGAAGTAAAGGACCTGATTCCGGAACGCTGAAGTATCGGTGATATAGAAGGTAGTCTAAAATGATTATATTGAGACCTAGCGCTATTATTCAGTGTAAAGTGGAACATACACGGAGGAGCGATATCACAAAACACTCGAAGAACCAAAACATGAAATCTTCCAGGAGCTCGCGTCGTTTGAGGGTGTCTGAAACTGATACCCTTGTTTGATTCTTACCATCACCGGAGGGCATAAGCCATTCACAGTCTGCAGTACTAAATCCTTGCAGTACGTGATGAAGAGACAGAGTTTCATAACGTCGAGAAACAATCAATGTCCTGAGGTCTACACATACAATGATTTCAGGCGAGCATACAACTGAGAGATATTTGCCGCTTACGCTGACATACAATCTTAAAGTTCTGCTTGGTACCCCAGAATCTTTTCGGAATAACAGCCGTCGTGACCAAAATGACATATTTGTACACCTGCGGAGACATTAGAAGAGTTTTCGATTACATTGAATGATTACCTCGTTGTAACTACACGCAAAATCCATGAAGCGGGTTTGCTTTTTGTAGCTTGTCGAGCTTGGGTAATACCAAAAGCTGATATTGTTCGCCCCTCAGAGTCAAATGAGAATTCCTTGAAGGACCGCTGTGAGCGTATTTGCGACAAGTGCTCAGACATTGCTTCCTGTAGGTTGAGAACCCGTCAATGTTGGCCGAAACTCCCGTTAATTAAAACTAACCAATACCAAAGTCCCGTCCACATCCTTTTCTGGGCATGACTAGTCAAGTATTGGGAAAATCCTTTGTGGGGAAATCTTACCAAGTTCCGCTGATATTTTCGATGGACAGACTCTGTCACGTAGTAGTCGATACTTGGTCTTTCCATGTCTCCATATTAGCTTTTCCAAAATAGGTAAAACTTCTTTGAGTCTTTTTGGCGTCTTGCACAAGCCAAGTTTCTGTAGAAAATTTTAGCTTCAATACTTTCACAAGATGCGCCGGTTCCCACCTCGATTTCGGCGTCCCTGTTGGTGAAATCAGGAATATGCCAAGGCTCCCATTTGTTAACTAGAAACATAAAGGCATTTTCAAGCCCGTATTGTCGAGGAAATACATATTTCGCGAAGCGTCTTCCTTGGTCGGCGAGATCACGAGGAGCTGATTCTTGAGCTTTTACAGCGTTGGGATTAAAGGACGGTCGTAGTCGGTTCAGAATGTCTGTAAACGAAGGTAAGATGATGAAACCAATGTACTAAAGTCAGTCGTCTCACGATTCAAGGGAAGTCCTACGATAATAGACCTTGAAGGAGTGAAACTTGGGCGGGCATAGAACATGCGCTGTCGCGTGAAAAGTACGTCCACCGGAGACCGCCTGCATTCCTATTAGGAGTGGCAGGATGAAAAGATGAGAGTAACGCACGTGCGCATCTTCAGAGCAGGCGGAGCATATCCTTTTGAACCCACCTTCAAACGCTTCTTCATCCTATTGGACGATTCGCTGTCCGTGTCAGAGAGTTTCCTTTTCAGACTTTCTTCGTTTCGTTCCCGCTCGGACGTAGGGACTGAGTATAAGAGAAGGGGTCCAGTCATTTGGCAAAGGCATCCATTTGGCAGTGAAACAAAAACGCTCGTTTTGGTGAGAAGGTGGATCATGGCATCGACACCGATTCTGTGTAATTCCTCAGGCTAAAACTTTCATACCGAGTGATATTTTGAAAGTACCTTTGCAGCAACAAAGCCCACTCTGGACCTTGGAGCGCTGTGATAATAGTGTTAACGAACGGGTTACTGATTCTCCCGTTGCGTGATAGGGCGTCTCCGGACCCCCGATTCTGGGACCCCCGATTCTGAGAATAAATGAGTGAAAAAGAAAGTAGAGTAGGTATGGAGAGTTACCAATCGGTATCCCAAGGTAATGGTGTGGTTCGATACCTTGCTAGAGAAAATTATTTCTTGAGACCTCTCGATAATCTTTCAGGCCGTGAGTAGCAATGCTGTACAGTGATTCTAGTAACACTCACATCCTTCATTTCCATGGAAGGGTTCGGGGACCAAGAGATAGACTCTTCGTCCGTCTGCACAGCAACATATGTGGTTTCAAGAAATTGACGAAAGACAAGATTGTCACCCGTTAACACCAAGGCCACCCTAGATCCATTATGTCGCGGGCGAAGAGTTTCATTCAAGTAGGTTCGCAGGTTTCGAGTACTTTTGAAGTAGACTTGTATAATCTCCAAAGTTTTCGGAGGTTCCATCGTTACGCGCCTTGAAACTTGACAAGCCAACTGTAATGATTTGGCCAAGTAAAGGTTCAGATGAGGTCACGAGCTGTGACCTGAACGCGCACAGTCACACCTGACCGGACCGCTCCGAAGCCGATAAGATGATAAAGATGATAAATTTCATCACAAAGATTTACCACACTGTTCGAGTTCGCCTACCACGATGCCTTTGAGAATCGGATACGGTAGTCTTTGGCTTTCTACGAAATACTCTCCGTCTCACCTTTTTCCCAGTCCGCGAACACTTTTCCTCTCCGCTCCTTCAGTTTGCCCAAGCCGACGAAGGCCGAACAATAAGTCTAGTTGAGTGCCCCAGTGAGTATTCCAGTTCCCTACTAAAAACCCCTCACGTTTACCGAAAGCTCTGAAGGTGGGACCGGCCAGCTAATTTCCCGTCTCACAAAGAATGAAATCGACGTCGCTATGCAAGTCTGAAAGGCTACTATTGAATCTGCGCACATAGAGACTCATTTCGTACAGTGCTCTTACTGACCCTCTCATATCTGGCATTGCAAACGGCTCAGAGGCGTATAAACTTATTGGGAGCTACGTGAAGACTCCACTCAACTGGTGCGATTCTCTCGATCTTTACCTACTAAGGCGCAGAACAGGAGATTGACCATATGGTACAGGGCTGTTGTTGCGGGGAAAGACTCTACTTACGAGAAAATCAGCGACCTCAAGGACACCACGATAGGTATTTCTCGGATAGGAAGGTGATTCGCTAGCCAATTTTATTGAGGGATGATGCATCGAACCTAGATAGTGGAAGTCAAACTATGGCCTATGTCATGGGCTTTCAGCAAGGCTGGTCTTCGGAGAGCATGAACTTTCAAGGTATGTTTTCTGTAATCAAGTTTCTAGGCTTAATGGTAAACTTTGGATACTTGTAGTTAACAACGACATTCGGGGTCTCATCGACTCTGTAAACGATGGTTCCACGAGTGCGTTCATGTGGGAATGGTTGGTCATTCTTTTATCATTATCTAGCTATGAATAGTAATTCTCTCTAAAGGTTTACAACTAAGCCATGGCTTAACTCTGGAGAAGTTCGCTTCGTACGTACTATGGGCGTTCTAGTCGTGAATCTAGGATGAACATCGTAACAAATGCGTCTTCTGCACAGATCGGCTCGGTTCCTACACCTTGGCCTTCCTGGCTCATTGCGGCTCAAACTTCTGCGGATGCAGATGCGTTGAAGGAATTCCTAACAACGTTATCGAGCTATGTTCGTGCCTTCGATTCAGCTGAAAGTCGCGCTACGAAGAATGTCGACTTCATCAGAGCAGCATTTTCATATAACGAAGAAGACATCAAGGCAAGTCCAATCATCTGAATGTTGAGGCTTATCTGTAACATACCTATGCAGTCTTGGATGAAAACTGTGGGGTATTTCCCAGAGTGCGCAAACTTACCGAAGGATGTCATCTTGGAGACTCTTGAGTATGAATTATTACTGTTGGCGCTAGCGATCAGGGATAACAATCTATTTTCTAGTGTGCTTAAAAAGGCTGGAGTTGTTAAAGCGCCAGAGGGGGGATTCACGCTCGACAAGTTCATCAACCCAAAGGTTGTGAAGCTAACCTGAACGCGGACAGATAAAATGGGAAAAATATACATTGCAAGAAATACAATTTTCTATATACGCTAAATCATAGGGGTTCGGAAGTAAGATACGCAGCTAATCAAGTAAAATCAGGAACTGGTTCAAGCAGCAGGGTCCTAAGCTTCAGCAGTTTTCTTCTCCGCCTTATTCAGGAAACCTGCTCAAAGAAATCAGAAGCAGTAGTGAAAGGGGGATGGAAGGCGAATACCCTTCAGCTTGGCGTTATTGGCTTTTTCACGTTGAGCGTCGATAGCCTTATATCTAGCAAGTTCTTGATCATACAGAGAGACCTCTAAGCAGTACAAATTGAGTTCAGACGGGAAAAGAACGCGTAGTAAGGAACGAACCCGATGGGTTTTTAGTCTTCAGCTCGGCGAACAGCTTGTAGGCTCGTTCAAGGTAACCTTGTTCTGCAAGAGCCTTGGCTTTACGGTACATAGCTTTGTAGTTGGTTTCGTTTTTCGCTAGCACCTATAACAAACCAAACGGATTCATATACGCGATTGATGACAATCGAATTTTACACACTTTCTCGGCCGTTTCTTGAGTGCGTTTCCAGTTTCCAGCTTTCATATGGCAAGCGGACATATTATTGTATATTTTCTCGAGAAATTCATCAACCTGGATAACACATCACTAAAAGGTTGGGGTAATCTCGTTCAAAGACACACCTCTGTTTTTTCTTTTCCTGCCTCTGCAGGTTCCATACCCATCGATTTGAATGCATTCCTGGTTCATGAGTTTACTAAAACCATTGTTTTCACTTTGAAAACTATACTTGCTTGTCTAATCCTTGGGCATACATCAAAGCCTAATCAAAGCCGTCAGACGCCACACATACACAGTACGATGATGAAGCTTACACCATGATATGCTGCTAGGGCTGCAGAGAGGTTCAGCCGGTTGAGCATTCAATTGAAGCATACAAGTTCCACGCAATCTCACCTTCTTTCAGCTTTCCTTCTTTAAACGCCACATCACCAGTGTCTTTCTGTTTCTTGGCAATCTCAAATTTTTCATCATTGGTGGACATGATGGCAGTGGATTAATATGGGTCGGAGAGAGTTCGTGAGTCTTTCTAGCAACACACTCGAAGAGCGAACAATGCAGTGAATGATGGCCACGATGAAGAGTTAAAACAAAAATGAGGCGAAGCGCGTGCCAAAGCGCTAAAGGGCGCTAATTTAGGCGCCCTCTTCGTTTACTGTTCCTTATTACCGCCAAGATGTCGAAGTTAGCCAACATCATAGGTTTCTCAATATTCGGCCTGGCTGCCAGGTTTGGCCAGCTCGGAATACAGAAACGGCCTCTGCTTGATAGTTCGTCCGATGCAATTTACTCAAGTTCAGCTTAACAACTATTGTTTTTAGATATGTACGGGCATGCTTTGGCGATGGGTGTCTTTGGATACGGAGGCTACCTGGCGTACAGATGGGACGAGACTGCAGCTGTCCTAATTGAGAAAAAGAAGGCTGAAATAGCGGAAAGGAGAAAGGCGCGGTTAGAAAGAGCTGAAGCTATCGAAGCAAAACTTTTGGCTCAGCATGAAGAGCATTAAAAGCGGTTGGTTTGTGCGTCCTCATGCTTTTCACCTTGCTCAACTAACTCGAATGCTGTTGCGTGGAACAGGATGTACTATTTATGAGGAGATGAATGTCAAACTCGTTCCAAATTCTTTTATCGCCTAAATAAGTTTTCGCTGAAAAGCTCGTAACATGGACAATATTGGACAAGGCCGGTCATGTACCATCAACGACGCGCTGCGAGAACCGGTTCTTGGCCTGTGAACTGCTACTGTATCGATATTGAGAGTTGAAGTGGTATGCACTCGTATTTGCCTGAGACTGGAAGATGTCACCACCAAAGAGTACTGGAATTGTGAGTGTGCACTTTATTTCTTTGCCATCTTTGATAACAGTGTCCCAAAGGCTATACGAGATAAATGCTCCTTGTTACCTTTCTATCCACCTGTGGCTCGGTACATGCCTATTGAACGCTCAGACGACGGTGGTTCCATTTGACAAATGTGCTGAAGTGGGTGATCTGCTACTATCTCTCGGTCAGTGTTACGACGATGACCCCCAGTGGAACAACAACATCTACAGCCAACCAAGATGCTCATTTCCCTCCAAACAGATATTGCAGTGTTCTTTTCTCCCAGCTCCACCTAATTTCCTGATTCAAACTCTTCGAATTCGGAGCTCGAATCCTCAGGCTTCCAGTCCTCTTTACGCCATTTCATCCCTGGCTAGTCCATTCGTCCGACTTGCTGTCCCCGCCCTTGGGCCAGTGTCCCATAAATGTTACATTTGCATGCTCCGTTTCTTCATGATCATGTGAAGTGTATAACACGAAACTATTCGAATGTCCTGTTTCGGAGTGACATCTTCCCGTTTACTTTTCGGCTCTTTCTAACTTGGCCTCTCGGTTGCCTTGCGGCAGTACTTGGCAACATGCCTCGCAGCTTAGTTCCCGTCCCCTTATGCAGTAGCCTGTGGACAATTACATCTCCTTTCGTGTGACTACGGCTCATACTCAATTCAGCCATCCTTGTAGTTGGTCTTCGACTACCATCGGCTTTTTTTCCACCGGTCCAGTATCTACGAGTGTAGTGTACTTCACACTTGGAAGAATGCTCTTTCGGTAAATTCGTTTGCTCGCTCGAAAAATTCGGATTCGAAGTTGCGAGTACTGTACCGGATGACTCCGAACAACATACCATCTATATAATCACATCGTGAATCGTGATTGGATTTTAAATTCGTACATATCCTTGTCAAACTAGGAAATAATCTTTAATTTTTACATCAATCTCAGATCGTGACTTTTTCCATTGACTTTTGCCACCCGCCCCACGTTTTCCTTTTACCTCCATTACTAGTTTCTAACATACGATGAGCTCGAGCTCGAGACGCCAGAATCGCGCCTCTACGCTTGCCATCGTTCTCCCACATCCTCCGCTGCTCCGCCGTCGTTCTTCGCTGTTGTCACAAAGCTCTATTACTTCTCCCATACACCGAACTGTGGCTCGTCTCCTCGTCAGTCATGGCTTTTTACAAACAACAATAACAACAACAGAAGAAGCATGGACAGCTGGAATAGCTCAAACCAGGATGTAGGAGAAGACTGCGACTCCGAGTGGAAGGGTGAACAAATCTTATTGTTATCCCGGGTATGTGATGAGTTTCTGAAAAATCCATACGATGGCTCTGACCAAAAGAAAAAGACCTTGGATAGCCTTCCTTCACATCTTGTCACTCCCTTCAACGGACCCATTCCGCCCTCGAATCTGCTTGACAAAATTGCTCGCGGAGTTGCCAATGCAAAGGGTCCTGTCGAATGGCCCCATTCTTTACGTGCCACACGAGTGAAGCTCATCGAAATTGCTCGTCAGCGTGCAAAAGAAGACTCTTCTCGGACCTCGAGATTCGTAGTGCCGGACGAGAATGATATTGCATGTTATTCTGGTGACAGTGACGTGAACGTGGGCTTGACCAGAAAAAGCTCCCGAGTCATTTCCCGACGCCCGCTTTACCGTCAATCGAGCATGGATTTCATGAATACCGATGATCGTAAGAATGGGGATAACATTACTCGGTTCGTTGGACGTGTACCTTTATGCTCACCTCCTTTCTCTAACCTACACTTCCATAAATAACTAGGCTATCTGCTCGCTTGCAACGCACGGAAAATCTTGTTCCAAATCCATCCTTCCATCCGTACACAAGATCTCGTGCTCGCGCACAAACTCAGTCGCAAGCTCAAACTACGAATCGCCGATCCTTGTCGCCTCCTCGGCCCGCACACGTTCCTTCGCTTATCAGCCCTTCCTCGCCTAGCTCCTCGACCCTCAACTCCCTTTCTTCGATTTCCACTTCTGCGGTCCGTCCACATCTCTTGCGTCGTTCGGGTTCCACTTTTAGCACAGGTAGCTCAATGATCAGCGGTAATCGAAGTAGCTTTGCTGACAGCGAGCTTGAGCCACATCTACTCCCCTCCGTTTTGCCCGGACCAGTTCAACGTGTCCGACGATCAGAATCATTCTGCCACCCATCGTACGCCGCATCAAAGGATGATTTTCCTGTATCTTCGGTAACTCCACCGCCAACCCGCCAGGCTTTCAAGCGCGCTCCGTCTTATGGTACCCTGGCCCAAGAAGCAAGGGAAAAAGAAAAGGAGAAGCGCGCCAGCGGTGTCTACTCGCAGATATACGGCTCCAAGAGTAGGGAGGAGATGAACGTTAGCCCTTGCCCTTCCAGTGACGAGGAGGAAAAGCTACGTACCAAACGGGCAAAGAAAGTGAAGGGCCCTGGTGGCAAACCCAGTCAAAGCCCCACTGCTGCTTCTGAAGTGCCCGACAAAGGCAAAGGAAAGAAGCGCACCAAAGATGCTGCATGTGCCGAAAGTAAACATTCGTCTTCCCGCGTAAAATCTCCTACGCCTGCCACCGCGATGGCTGCCATCGTGCCACCTACGCATCCTATAGCTCATCCAGTCCAAAGAATGAACCTCCAACGGAATCCAAGCATGTTTGGGGCCGATCTACCTCACTTGCATATCCCAGCGGCGTCTAGCCGTCCCACGCCCTCCACCGCTTCATCCCAAACTCCTGCTACTTCCGGTCAGCCCCGGAAAACCCTTCGGCGTGTTAAACGCTTGGCTCCCTCTAGACGGATTTCTTTTGGAAGTCTCGTTTCTCCGGCAGAAAGTAGTGTCGGAGGAGAGATCCGTGGAGAACAGCGCCCCGAACTAGGGAGTGCATTCGAGTTATCCTAAATCATCTGTGGTGGAGTTGGCTGGCCGCTTGCATCTAATCTGTCCATCTGTACCATCACCGACAAAATTGTCGTCTTCGTTGACAGTTCACACTGTCATCATCACCGTTTATCCCCTCCATTTTCCTTTCGGTCTATCTTGTTCCATTTGTTGTCGGAATACTGTACCATCACCCTCAGCATTAAGTGTACATATTTCATGCTGCTCCACGGTCCTTTTGTTCTTTTCTGTCCTATATATTTACTCATCATCTCTTCGTCATTCCTTGCCCTCTTCATCGATCTGCTTCCCATTCCTTACCCTCTTCCCTCATATTCATCGATCTGCTTGCCACGACATTGACCCCACTCTTTGTGTAATTCGGTTTTCTTTTACCAATCATCTAACAACCATCGTTCCAATTTTCTCTTGCATAACCATAACCAACACGTTCCCTTGTTTTGTACTTTTATCTCCGCAATATCGGACACACTCTCATTTTTCCTTCGCTACTCATCTTCCCACACACACACACCTTCTTTCTGTTTCCAGTTTTTGACACCAATCTCTTGCTTTGCATTGCTCCGCATTGTACACTCTCATTCTTCATCTTCCTCTTCTTCATTTTATTCTCGTTTTGATGCTCCTTTTGGTGATTGGGCCGCCCGCTTACTTTCATCGCACAACTCGACACAACTCGACGAGAGTTGTACTATCCACCATCATCACCATCGATCACCATCGTAACCTATGCTACCAATATCGCTTGTCCTTTCGACATGATGCGCTTATCCTCATCACATCCGAACCTGATTTTCTGTCTTTCCTATCTTTCAACACAAAAGTGTCACACATTTTGTGATTTTCTTGGACGTCGAATTTCTTTTCTCCTTCTTCTACCATTTCGGACGTCTTGTGCATATCTTTATACCGTCCTCCTTCTTACCCTTCTTCTCTTGCTTTGCAGCTCCCTCTCCACCCTTTTTCCTCCATCGCTTCGTTTCCACTATAGAGATTTCGACTGGTCGTTTCTGGTGTTTCCGTTGTCAATTGTTTCTTTGCATTCCACCTTTCTCCTTTTTCCCCCTTTTTTCTGTGTTCTTCATTCTTGTACACTTGGTTTGCTTGTATATCACGGGTTGACTTACTACTACTAGTACTTGTGCCTACATAAAATTCCACTGCATATTGGCCTAATTATCTTGACCCATTATCGTTGAAGGATCTAAAGCTGCCGCCCCAATTGTATTGTTTTTTCTATCTGACCATACGCCGCCCTATGTCTTTGAGAACCCTGAAGCTTGAGCCTGAGGCCTTGAGGCTTGATATGTCTGTATAACACTTAATCACTGACGCTAAGTTACTCTTGAGCCTGCCGTTTCTGAATTCTATAATCTCGATTTTACAAGTTTTTCTGATGAAAGTTCGCCTCAAGGCAGTCTAATCATAGGCTTTATAGAATCCGACTTGAATTTCTGTTCTGATTTTGTAGTAATTTTGTAGACAGTTCCGTGTGTATGTAGGGAATTTCCCTGCCAATACACCGATGATGCATCATGCACATCTTTGAAAACTAACACTTTGCCTTATGAGGTAAGTATTTACTGATTCGGACATATATACAAGTCTGATCAGTGGTGAAGTACTCAGGAACCATGGCTTTAGTACTTATCTTATCTGGTAGAAACCCCTTGTCCATGGGTACTAGGGAATTCGAAGGCATACGACGTGGAGAGGCCTAGCCTAGGAACGGAAGCTACTCGTATTGCAAGAAGGTAGAGCTACGAACAGTCCAGAGATCACGGAACCAGTAATTCCGAACTACTTTCTACGAAGCCCCCCACGATCTGCAATCTACGCACCCTCGCCACAGTCAAGGAGTATAGATCGCCTCTCACGAACTCCACTTCTAAAGCCAATCTGAAAGCCACAGCTATTTCCACGTACTCCTTTACACATCCATTCATCGTATGCTTTAGCCGGATGAAAAGCCCGATATGGTTATTGGCTTGGTCGCTTAAAGTCCACCCTATGCCTTTTGCTTAGTGCTGATAGCACAGGCAATGTGAGCCTAGAAGTCGACCAATATGCTTTGATCATGAAAAGACAACATCCCAGCGATAGGCGGCAATATCATACTTTCGAACAAAAAGCGCGCGTGTCCAACTCGAGATTCGGAGGCCGACTTACCATACTTACTGCGTAAATTCCCACAAGCGACGTAGAGGAGTCGATCGAGTTACGAGTACAATGACGTTGACCTGTTCACCGCAACTTCCAGGCATTGTCTGCACTAGTCTGTTGTAATTTATCAGTGGGATTAAACACCATTTGTATGAGCGAGCTCGAGAGCCTCAGTATATTTATATTAATTTCAAGACAAACACCTTCTCAGGTCAGGCTCGCCAAGTTTCAACATCGTCAGGCCGGCTTGAAGACGCAAGGGGCCCACCGCCAGAAAGTGCTTTAGATGAGCGTCACTCGCATAGTCTCGTTAGCCCAGGCTTGCAAAGTGGAGGGAACTTACTTAATGTTATTACGTTACTCTGTTACGGATCGCGAGCGTGACATTACACACCTCTTTCTTTTTCTGCCACAATGGACGACAACGAAGTTATCGATATCTCATCAAACGAATCGGAGAAGGGAGATGATGCGGTTGAGGAAGCGGCTGAAGACGCGAAAGAGAGGTGGGAATTTCTTGCGCCTATCGTGCAAGGAGTTGTGGATGCTCTTGGAGGTTACGAAGGAGACGTGTACCGGATGGGAGACGAAGTCAATGGCTGTTTGAAAGACCTTAAAAAACTCTGGAGAAAGGATGAAACTGATGATGACCGTACCATGGCTCGAATGTTCTGGAGAACACGCGTCTTTCTCAATGATCTTATTCCTATACTCCTCGCGACTGCAGGAGAAGGTCTCGTGGAAGACAAACGGGCAATCGCATGCGCAGATTTAATGACCGCGATGACCTGGCCCATTGATGTAGCCGAAGAACTGAAGGAATTGGACGACGAATTGGACGCCAAAGCAGACTATGCTGAACTTCTGCAAAGCCATTTGCACTACAAAGCCGCGATCTTAAAGCCCGGTGTGCTGGATGCTTTGTTCGGGATTGTGCTACCACCACTCAGCAAAGGCTCCCGGGAACGCTCAGAAAGGGATGGCCAGATTGTCAATGTCGTTCTGCACCTCATTCGAAATTTAGCTTTCATCAAAGATCTTCCGGCAAATTCATTCCTCAGTGTAGATCATGCCGAGTTTTCAACTATGCAATCTAAACTCATTCGGCTACTCTCTGACTCACATCTCCTCCAACTCATCCTCACTATCGCTGCCAACAGCGACAAAGACCCTCTGCTGGACGGGTGGAACACTATCGTCCTGGAGATCATATACCTGTTGTTCCGGGGCGTGCAGCCTTCATCTCTTACATTGGACCAATCCAAGGTTCGTAAAATGTAACAACAGTTGCTTCATATTCCGATACGTCTGTTACAGCGATCAGCCGATGATCTTCACCGTCTTCTTGATCAGGAACAACGTTCCAAACGCCAGGCTTTGCGTCAAGCGCCTACTCGACATTCTCGCTTTGGAACCACCATTGCCGTCAAGCTCAATCCGAACAAGAAGCAAGCAGCTCCAGATACTAACACAGAGACCGATCAGTCCTCTTCCAAGAAATCGCAAACTTTTGTCATTCACCGACAAGAAGGTATAACTGGTGACACCGGGACTTTATGGGACAAGTCTAAGCGTCAGAAGGCTTGGAAGGGGCATAAGGTCGACGAGTTGGCGAGCCATGAGGCCCTTTCTATCGAAGCGTTGAAGATCCTCCAGACATTAGCTGCCGAATTTCTGAACGAATGCTTTAACCGTGAGTCCTTATTTTTCTGACCAGAGTTATTCTGACAATTAGCGCAACCAGCTTTCTTGGCGACTCTTCTTAAAGATATCCGTGCCGAAAGAGCGAAAATCACCGAGAAGGATAACCTTCGTCTTCTCTACGTTACAAAATGGTTTCTCGATTTTTTTTATCTCGACGATCCCAAGCGATCCACAGCAAAATTAGAGGAAGACATGCAGCAACATGGGTTTGGATTGGTTGCTGAAGTTCTCGAACGACCTTGGATCATCTGGGTCCTTAAGCGTATGCGTGGAGCCGTAGAAGAAAAGGTCGTTATCCCAGCTCCGTGTGCTTATCTTTGCTGACCTTCCCCTTAGCCTAAAGCATGGACAGAACTACAAGCCGGTCTCGAATGCTTGACACAGCTTCTTCTGCTAATCGATAATATGTTCTCGGTTGATATATCGGACCCAACGCTCAGCGAAGCTGCAGAAGTGTTGCAGCAACAACTCATCTACAGTGGAGAAGTCCTTGACGTCGCATTCGAGAGCTTACGCACTTACAAGGAGGGGACACAATCTTTGGCGTACTTGAACTCTACTGTTCACATGGGTTACGCGCTATTGCGGATGCTTGAGAAGTGGTCGAAGGGTTCTGGCGAGGTCTATGTCCGGAAAAAGAAAGCTGGGAAGCAGAAAAAGAAATGTATGTCTCAGCTTCGTGTAACGGTATCACACCTTTGACGTTTCTGTAAAGCCCGTGACGACGAGGTTCCAGAGGAAGAAGAGCCGCAGGAAGATGAAGACGTGGTTCATGAAACCATGTTCACCTTTGAAGCTTTCGAAATGGTGGGTGTTGATTTTTCGGCCTTTCACTGTGCTAATGAACCGATTACAGAAATTCGCCCACGCTGATATAACAAACACACTACTTGTTTATCTAGCGCGCTATAAGGAGTTCTCGAGCTCTGAGCAAATGCGTCGGGTAGTGAGTTTACTACATCGACAAGCCGTTCGCGCCAAAGCTGAGGGATTGTTCTTCAAAGTGATTTCTCGTCTTTGAGGCTTTACTTGCGTCTAACCCTAACCAGGTTTCCACATTAAATCTCTTCAAGGCCATCCTTGCTGATCGAAAATCTTTTCCATCCGACCAGCCTCACAAGGATCTTATAAATCTGATCAACTACATCTTCGTCAATTTTTCAAGGCGATTGAGCAGGATTCCTTTTTAGCAGTGGAGGTAAGACTCCTCTTTACCATATCTCACTGATAGCGAAACCCTTGACAGGCATTTTTCCCCAAAAATAGAGGCAACTGGAAGCAGTATTCGAGTTGGGAACCACCACCGAAAGAAGGAAAAGACTCCAAGACTGTCGAGGATACCCGTTTCCCTCAGGAAGTTCAAGTCAAGAAGGGATATTCCTGGAGTGACCAAGTCGGTATTGCGATTGCGGCTCTTGTCGAAGCTGGTCAGACGGAGTTAGTGCTTTGGACCCAGGAGGTATTTTTTGCCCCAATTTTAGTTCTTATTCCAACGCGGTTCTCAATCATTCGTAGATATTACAAACTGCCAAGGCAGAGCGTGATAAGATTATCGACGAAGTGGATAAGCAAGACGGGGACAATTCCGATGAGGATTTGGACGAAACCACTACGCGCGCGAAACTCCTGGGCCCATCTCTTGACGCACAAGCTAAAATGATTGACTATCGTAGGTCGTGCTTCACTGAGTAGGCTGACTGCTCTGACGTATAGGTTACAGTCATTCCGTATCTGAGTGACGAGCACGCTGATGCCGCCACCAAGAATCCCAACCTCAAGCTGTTATTTCGTTTGGCGAAGTGTTACATCCTCGATGAAGGCGAGTGCTTTTTATTCAGTTGGGCAAGCTATGAACCTGACTTGAGGCTAGACGCTGAGGAAATGGAGTGGTATGTTCCAGCGGCGATTCTTCCAGCGGAACTCCAAATTATCATCACGGTCATAACACAATTCCTGGAGACGCCTTTCGATCTCGAGGGAAAGAAGGCCTCTCAACTCATGAGCAAAAAGTCTCGTCGTCGTCGGAGAGTCCGTGCACCCGATTCAGATGCTGACGATGAAGATGAACCGATACAACGGAAAAAGAAGGAAAAGAAAAAGAAAGAGGAAGTGCAATATAAATCGGCGCAGTTCATAGAGGACAGTGACGCAGAGTACGGAGACATCGATACTTTCCTGGAACTGGAAAAGAAGCGACGGGAAAAAGCTGAAACTAATGCGACCACTCTAGGAGAAGGAAAGAGTGGCACGATGCGGGCCACCGGAACAAAGAAACGGCGTAGGAAGACAAGTGACCGAGGAAAAGGGAACAAGAAGCGGAAGGGAGATGAGGATGTAGTTGAGATGGTATCGAAGGATGGATCCGACTCCTCGGAGTCGGACGGTGAAGCTAGGGATAAACCCACCGCCACTGGGATTGAAGTTGAGGTATCAGAAGATATCGTCGAGAAACCTCGTCCACGGCCAAAACCTAAACTCAAAACCAAGCTTTCAACGACTGATCCAACGGTCTCTGTGAGTGAAGATGGCAATGGCGAGAGTCAGGGCTCTCCAATGACAACGGGCAGAAGGAGAAAGGGTAGATTAATTTTATCTGACGATGAGGACGAGTAATTTTTGGTTTGATTGTTGTATTTGATTGTTGTATGGACTCTATGGACCGTATGACCTTGAGCCTTGAGCCCTTGAGCCCCAGTGCTGCTGCTTATTCCGATATTCGAGACCACAAAAAAAACGAGCCTATTCGAGGGCTGGTACCCGACTATCACGTACGAATTACAGTATGACTAGTAGTATATATATTATCTTCTGCTTGTGTATTATTCCCTATGCACTCAGTTTCGTGATTTAACGAATATAGGCATTTGTCTACCCTCTGTTGAAAAGTGAATTCATATACATATATAATTTTTTGGCTGCGTGTAACGGACTCACCATGCCACTTGCCCTTCCTCATGGGCGCGATGAGCCCAAATGGCAGAATCTGTATTTCATCCAATTCTCCGGAAGGCGGAGGGAAAAACTTGAATTTTTCAAGCAGACCAAACATTATTGCTTGTAGTTCCATAACGCTAGAAGGTTGCGAACAGATCAAATTTTCGTCAAGATAGGCACAAACGAGATGCCTCACGCAAATCGCCAACCCACGCATCCTCGCAGACCTGAGCCTGCAACACGATGGATAAATGTTGAATAGTCAGTTATTATCGTTCACCGAAGCTTCCACTGTAGTTCCTTACTGAACGACATCCTGTATGAACCAAAATGATCAACGAAACTAATCATATGAAACCACAGTACTCACAGATTTGCATAAACACCTAAAGATGTTCTCTTCTTCATACCGAGAAATCGCTCAGGATTCCACTGGTCTGCATCATCGCCCCAGACTTGTGGTAGCCTAGAGTGTAGAATAGATCTATGAAAGTTCCATGACCGATTTTTCGAGACATACCTATTGTACATGGCGACGTGGAGTGTCACCCTTTGACCTTTACTTACCGGTATGCTTGATATTACGTCTCCAGAACACGGTGGTAACAGGGAATTCAAGAGGAATGACGTCGTCTGACTGTGCTTGACGAAGTAGACTAGGGACCTGGAAAATTCATGTTAGTTGATGTGTAGCAAGAAATGACAGCTTACAATAGGATACAGTCTCAGAACCTCTTTGATGACTGCATTGAAGAAAGGCATGGAATCAAGATCCTGCGAAGAAGGATCCTGATGTCCAATGCGTTCCCGCACTTCCTGAATTTCTTGGTAAAGCCGCTCTTGATCTTTGAGATTCTTGGCCAACTGGTACAGGAGCATGGTAAACGTGGAAGCGCTGAAGAAAAAGAGCCGTTGTGTCAATGCAATCAAGAATAGAGAAAATGAACGTACGTCGTTTCATGACCTGCTAAAATAATTGTCCTTGAGACGAAAGATAGGTAAGCAAAATGAGAATATCGCGGAGTGTCATAGCTTACGCCATCTGGGAAAGAACCTCATCTTCACTTAGAGCTTTTTGGGAGTCCATTTCTTGGTTAGCCTGGACTAGAACACTCAAAACATCTTTACTGTCTTTCTCATCCATCTCGTCGGTGGCTCTCTCAACTAAAGGCCTAGCCATTCTTTTTGACGCATTCAAAAACCCCAAAAACCTTCGCTCCTCTTTGCCAGGAAATCGAAGGAGAACATTGGCCACAAAGCTGGGAAGATTACCGCGCAGGGATCGATAGAGCAACCGCCATTTACCCGGATTGATACGAGAGTCAACACTGTGGTGAGAGGCTTGAATAGGATGCTTACAGCGTACATGAAAGATGAACATACAATAGATGATCAAAGATGATTCCTAGCTCATTCTCTTCTCCCTTGAGCGATCCAAACTTGTAGCTGAACGCGCCTAGGGCGTAAGTTTGTTAATATCTGTTAAATAAGGAATGACTAAGGAGCGTACTCTCTCCGATCACATCGAGTGTGATACGAGGAAGCCATGTACAGCGTTAATGACGGCGCCTTGGCTGGTATTGCATTCTTGTTCCCATTTTGTGGCCAACTGTAGGCAGAGATATCCTTGAACAGCAGAAGAGTGAGAGTAGAATGATTTTACTTACAACTTGGGTTGAACGTTGAAACAGTTCCAAAAACTGACGCAATTGCTTTGCCGAAAATGCAGGATTGAGAACCTTTCTCTGTCGGCTGTGGGCTTCACCTAGTTTTCAAAGTAAGACTCAGGATGGTGTGTTAACTTAGCAAGACAAACCATCGGCAGTAATTAGACCAGAACCCAACAAGTACTTTGTAATCTGTACAAAATCTTGAGCCTTGGGAAATCGATATCTAGTCTATGGTCAGTAGTCAAGAAACTTCATAGAGAGTAGTAGACAACCCAGAAGTGTTACAGATATAGAGGAGAGCCCTAGGGTCGGAAACCATCAACATATCTTCCTGATATCGACCTTTAGTTATCTTCAAATCGGATAGGGCAAACAAAACCAATCACTCCATAATAACTGCTCCCTCGGTAAGCAGTTCCGTACTCTTTGTACCACTGGGTTTCGAGGCCGTTGAATTCCTGAAGTGTGGATGAATTATTTTTAACGAGAATGGTTGATGGCATATAGACAACTGACCTCTTGGAGTAGTAAATCATAGTCTAGACCTGCAGAGGCGATTAGTCTTCACTACCATGATAACCATAACGAAGAGATCGTACCAAAAAGCAGAGATGTTTTTGGTGGCCCTCTTAGAAATGCCAACGACCGTTGGTAGTATCGGTACACAAGCCCAGTTAGGACATAAGTGGCCGCTATGAACACGAGCGTAAGTATGACTTTGGCAACTAAGACAAGCATTATTATGTGCCCTTCTGAGTCCTTCCGTCTCCTTATATGTTTTTCGAATGTCTCAGTAGGCCGCTCACTCCTCTTCGGCTTGCTGGCCGAAATATAAGACGAGAGGAATGAAAGAAGATTTATGGCCGGCACTGCGTGTGGTGCGCACTAGCTCCACGCGAGTTCCTTGTCAGGAAGGAATGGTCAGGGAAGACCAAATGGATCATGTCTCTCGATTTAGAGATCGTAGGAGATCGTCCGCCTAGAATGTCCTTGAGTTAGACGCGTCTAAAGCACCCGAACCACAATGTATTGCCCTCAGAGACAGTTTACCGCCTCCGTAACCGTGTAAGCATCACGTATCGTTTACAGTCGGCTCCGTCACTTGAGTGTGCGACATTATATTAAGTTGTTATCTCTTTCCTCGCTCCTCTTGCCTTCCCCATTCAACAAACCTTATATGCTTCTTCCCTTGTCAATTGCGCGATTTGACGAATATAGGCAGTTGTTTACCCTCTGTCAGACGGTCAGTTTTCATATTTGTCATTTTAACTGGGATGAAACCAACCATGCCACTTTCCCTTTCTCAGGGGCGTGATGAGACCAAATGGCAAGAGCTGTATTTCATCCAATTCCCCAGAGGACGGAGGAGAAAACTCGAATTTCTCAAGTAGACCAAACAGTATGGCCTGTAGTTCCATAACGCTGTATGAACAAATTTTATTAAGCTTTTTCATCAAAGTATGCAAAGGAGGTGTCTCACGCAAATCGCCAACCTATGCAACCTCGCAATCCGCTGCCTAAAATTAGTAGTGAGCAACAGTCAGTCATTATCAGTCATCGAAACTATTGTTAGCTCCTTACTGAACGACATCCTGCATGAACCAAAATGATCAGAGAGACGGAAACGGAGTCCAGACAACTATACTTACAGATTTGCATAAACGCCTAGAGATGTTCTCTTCTTTGTATCGAGGAATCGCTCAGGGTTCCACTGGTCTGCATCACCGCCCCAGACTTGTGGGAGCCTAGAGTATAGAATGGATCTATGTATGGATTCCAAGGCCGATATTTCAAGACACACCTATTGTACATGGCGAGGTGCAGGGTCACCCTTTGACCTTTGCTCACCGGAATGCTTGATATTACGTCTCCGGAAACGGTGGTAACGGGGAATTCGAGGGGAATGGCATCGTCTGACCGGGCTTGACGGATAAGAGTGGGGACCTGGAAATTCAGGTTGGTTGAGATGTAGCATTAGCAAGAAAATAAAAGCTTACAATAGGATACAGTCTCAGAATCTCTTTGATGACTGCGTTGAAGAAAGGCATGGAATCAAGATCCTGCGGAGAAGGATCTTGTTCTCCAATGCGTTCCCGCACTTCTTGAATTTCTTGGTAAAGCCGCTCTTGATCTTTGGGATTCTTGGCCAACTGGTGCATGAGCAAAGTAAACGTGGAAGCGCTGAAGAAAAAGCAGTTGTGTCAGTACATTCGAGAATAGAGGAACGGACCTACGTTGTTTCATGACCTGCTAAAATCATTACCCTGGGACACAAATTGAGTTAAATGAGAGAATCATGGGGTTCAGGACTCACGCCATCTGGGAAAGGACTTCGTCTTCATCCAGGGCTTTCTTAGGATCCATTTGCTGGTTAGCCTGAACTAAAATACTCAAAACATCTTTGCTATCTTTCGTGTCTTTTTCAGCCGTTCCGTCAGAGGCCCTCTTGAACAAAGGCCTAGCCACCCTTTTTGACGCATTCAGGAATCCCAAAAACCTTCGCTCCTCCTTGCTGGGAAATCGAACGAGGAAATTCCCAACGAAATCAGGAAGATTACCACGCAGGGAACGATAGAGCAATCGCCATTTACCCGGATTGACACGAGAGTCAACACTGTGGTGAGAGACTTGAACATGAGAGGTGTTGACAACACGATAGATGAACATACAATAAATGTTCGAAGATGACTCCTAACTCATTCTCCTCCCCCTTCAGTGATCCAAACTCGTAGCTAAACGCGCCTACGATGTGAATTGTCAGTATTTTGTAAGGAACTAGCGAAATTGAACGGACTCTCTCCGATTACATCAAGCGTAATGCGTGGAAGCCATTTACAGACGTTGAGGACGGCGCCTTTGCTTGTATCGCATTCTTGTTGCCATTTTGCAGCCAACTGTAGGCAGAAACATTCTTTATCAGCAAAATAATGGGCACGGAGAAGCTTTACGAACACGTTTAGTTGAACTTTGAAACAGCTCCAAAAACTGACGCAACTGCTTCGCCGAAAATGCAGGATTGAGGACCTTTCGTTGACGGTTATGGACTTGATCTAGTTTTCGATGTGAGAGGCATGACGCTATTATCTCGAATAGACGAACCCTCGACAGTAGTGATACCGGAACCCATCAAGTACTGCGTAATGTGTCTGACATCTTGAGGCTTGGGAAATCGATATCTAGTCCATGGTCAGCGGTCACGAAACTTGGTAGACAATAGTTATTAACCCAGAAGCGTTACAAATGTAAAGGAGAGCTTTAGGGTCGGAAACCATCAACATATCTTCCTGTTACAGACCTTCAGCCTGAGTCACACCTAAAACAAATAAGACCAGTTACCCCATAATAAGTGCTCCCTCGATAAGCAGTTCCGTACTCTTTGTACCACTGACTTTCGAGGCCGTTAAATTCCTACATGTATGACGTTATTTTGAAAGAAACAGTTAATCAAAGATAACTAACTTCCTGAAGTTGTAACTCATAGTCGAGACCTGGAGAGGATCAGTCTTTCGCCACAAAGATAACACCGATGAAGAGATCGTACCAAAAAGAAGCGAAGTTTTCGGTGGACCTCTTAGAAACGCCAACGACCGTTTGTAGTGGCGGTAGACAATCCCGCTGAGGATATAAGCAGTGGCTACGAACACGAGCACAAGTACAACTTTGGCGATCAAGATGAGCATGTTGTGTCTGCGTTCTTTTCCCTTGGACGCCCCTCTTATATTCTTGGTAGCACACGTCCTTTGATTCAGTCTTACTTATCGGCTCCAAATCAAATCTGTATCCATCGGGCCCCGAAATATAAGATGGGTTGAGTCAAGGCGGGCCACCAAGCTGCCACGAGTTCGAGGCAGTGGGAAAGAATTTCAAACCTCAAATCAAAGATGGATATCCTGGATTATCCAGCAGATATAATAATCTAGATTTTTCGGCCCACGGGAGGAGAGGTCACCCAATCTTGGGATTTTCAGAACACGAAAACATTAACCTATACAATTAACTACAATTAACCTATCGGCTGAGGACGGTATGACGAGAATGTAGAATGTACATGCCATACGGGCCCAACCCGACACAAAAATAAAGTCGGGCTAGACTAGGTGGCAAGAGTTTGTCTCCCTACAGAAAACGGGTTCAAGATAACTCTTGTGGAAAAAAAAGTAATCCCAAATATCAACCCCCGAGGTGACTTTCGATAAAGAGAAAAGAAAGCAGAAAACTACCTCTTATATACGTGGCGCCGGGCACGTGATGCTGATGCTGACCTCAGCAAGAGAGTAATGATTCAACGAAGCTCTTTCTAAACGTTCTACCATGCTTAGTGCCACTCCGTTGTCAGAGAACGTACGAGCTCTCTTCTCGAATATCATTTTTCTCTCTCCTACCTTTGCTTCAATGGTCCTGAAATACCACTTTTTCTTAAGCGCCCAAGAAGCGCTCCCCCCAGGTATGGCAGTTTATCGTCCAGTATATCTGCTCGATTCTCAAAGAAAAATTGCATTCATTGTTCCAGACGGTATATATATGCACATAGACTATACAGATTAACAAAATTTCGAAAGCAGGATGATTGAAAAACTCGATAGCACTGTTGGCTGGTGGGTAAGTTCCTGTCCTGGGTGGTGAAGATTGCAACTCACTTACGCCGCACGAATTCAGTGCCAAATGATCAAATCAGAAACATTCTCCAGACCTCTGCTCCCAGATGTACTTCTGGTGCCCCGCGAGATAATCCGACAAAACGTGTCCGACCTTCGAGAATGTGGAACCGCTGTGTTCGATGCGTTGGACGAGAGCGCACATTCTCCCCACTCCGTTCTCTTTCACCACGAACTGGCCGTCGGTGCTCTTCGTGCAGCGACATACATATCGCATAGAGTACATCGGCTATTGTCACATAGCCCACAGGCCCATGGTGTACCGTTATCGGAGGCAAACGATTATCGGCGGCGACAACGTTTATCGACGGTACAAGGGGGTTTGTCGCTGGTTCGTTCAGTGCCCTCGAATTCCTCGCCATCTCCAGGATTGTCGCTGGCAACGTCGTCGCTACATTGATCTCTACCAATGCTAATCTTCTTGCTCCAGCACTCGCCTCGTATCTCAGCGCCGGATGCAGGCTTACTTCTCTACCATTGAACGGTATCTGTGATGGCAGAGGTATTGTTCTCGAAGGCCTCGACACTGGATTTCTGAGTTCTGGAGTCTCATGTCGGATTATATGACTAAGCGAACCAGTTGCGGTGCCGTGTCCTGATTCGGACAGAGTGCGCACGGACCAGTATCCCAATTGCCCTGGAATCCCCTCTCGATGTAGGCTTGGATTTTCCCCGCGTATCTGCACAGCGCTTGGGCTTAATGGACTCTGGGATGGATATCCAATATGAAATGGCATGTTTGGCGAATGGCTCGGCCACGACGAAGCTTGGGGCGACAGTGAAGGGGTATAAGGGCTAGTGGTGGTTGCTGGGATGGAATATCTGCGAGAGGTGTTGGGATGACTATTCATGGTGTGTTGCTATACTTTTCTCAGTTATGCTTATCAGACTAAGCAACATGTCCATCCCTAGCACACTCACCACGATCTCAAAATAATCCAATAATCGCTATGATGTCTCCGAGTTCGAAATAGCGGTCGTTTGCTGCCCAGTGGATGCTATTGTGACTTTAGTCGAACCAGGAATAATCGTGAAGGCTTGCAGCGAGGTTATGAGAGCGTATGTGTATGGGGGAAAGAAAGGTGTCGGTCCAAGCGCATAAGCTGGTCCTGTTTTGACGCCTGTCCTTCCCACATATCATGCACATGCTATCTTTATTGACCTCACGTGCGTAATGCATCGCTGTGGCTCACTCACCCTAACCTTAGGTGTTCGAAATCAATTCAGAGATCTCCCCGTCTAATTATGCGCGCGCTATAAGCAGCTCGTTTGTAGAGAGTCGTTACGATTACCCTGTCACTTTTTTTTTTTGGTAGATGGATGTACATTGTATTTTGGACGGTGCTAGCTTCGTCCGGTCCTAGGAGATAGGTGATCAAAGCCTTTGTTCTCTTTGCACTGCAATTGTGAATTGAGAGGCCAAAACTCTGACCTCGAGGTCCAATCTACGACAACCGTTCCTTGCTAAATCCTCTATGTATCTGGATAATTGTTCTACGTGTTGGTCTACGTGTTTGTTCACCACCAAATTAATCAGTATCTGCCAGTAACGACAGTAACGACAGATAGCTTGCCTCTGCATAGGCTTGTCTTTGTTCTCTTTTCAGTATAATCTATCAAAGCTTGAGCAGGTGTTTGGTGGAGACACTGTTCTAGTGGCATATCCGACCCTTTTGCAAACGGAAAACCGAGTATGAAGGAGTCATTCACACCTCTATCCACCAAAAGAAGTGATCATCTGAGCATATTACAGATGTGGTGTACGTTTAGTTGGAAGATGTATGTTATACGTGGTTACACGACGTCGACAGACTAACCGCAGAAAGGCAATCGTGACTTGAAAAACAAGAGCAGCCGACTGTACCGCAGATTATGAATACTTCGAATCATGTACAAAGTAGGCTTAAACCTGGCACTAAAGTATACGTGTTCGTAGCGGCATTGCTTCAGTTCGTCTGTCTTTCTCGTTGTTCTCTAATCGATGCTCCAATGTTTTTCTCAAAAAGAATTATCGTCGCATAACTCCACTCAAGGCAGTTCGCTGTCCAAAAAAATCGTCGAGTCCTTCTGCAAACCAGAAGTAAGCGAGACCAGACGAGACCCGGCTTCGTGCCGACGAGGGACAAGAAAAACCGCTCACCCCCCGGGTATCAATGTTCGAAGGGCTGTTCTGTAACTTTTGTTCAATTTTTATTGGTCGAGTGCTCCGACTGGAACTGACGAAATCATTCACAGGTCAGAAATGAAATCTTCATACGAGTTGGGATTCCAATAGTAGCTACAGTCATACAGAGATATTGTCTGTGCTACTAGTCTTGTCCTATATAATTCGTTAGACAAAGCTTGGGGGGCGTGTCTCATGGCCCCTGATGGAGCAACACATACTTACTACCCAGCAGTAGTGCACATTTCTCTGTGGTATTTTGGAATTAAGCGAGAACCCTACTCGCATTTTGAGCAGGCTTGCAATTTTTTACATCCCGCTCTATCACTGCACAACGGCCAAAGTAATTATAATGGCAGCCACCTACATGAACTGCCTCCATCCTGTGCTGTTAGATTTGGAGAGGCGCTCATAAAGCGCTCGCACATGTTCGATATGCCGACGTGCCGCGGTGGGCGATCGATCATCATCCAAGGAGGTAAGCTAGCGCCTTGTTATTTTCAGAGCTGTGTCATATGGTATGCTGGTCATGTTTCTACTTGATGGAAAAAATCGGTCCGAAAAGTTGGTATCGATGGGCAAAACACAGTATTGCAAAGTATGCACCGCTTCACAAACCGCAAGCAACAATCAATCCACGGAAAAACCTATCCATCTACGACGCAAAACAATAAAGACCGTGGGCTCGTAAAGCTTCAAAAGTAACCGCGCATGGAACAATCCAAGAAAAACTTCGGCTGAAGTACATTCAAAGTCGGTGAGCAGCGCTCAGGCGACTCTCAAGCACGCACTGATCTCTCCGGTATATATACGTAGGCCCGCATCCAGATGATGACGGAGTGAATCCAGTAGCCATATGCTCTCAGTTCGCATCGATAACCATGCTGCACAAACAATTCAAAGTCAAAATAATTATCAAAATGAAAACTTGAAATAGTACGAATACTATGGTGACTTGTAATTCGGTCGCACTATGTACAACTTTGGATGGAACTTCACATGGCAACTTTAGGCAATTGCTGACTCCCCTTACTTTGACACTGGACCCAGGGATGAAGGAGTTGCAGTCGAAGAGAAGGCGCTCTCTATCTTCTTGTTTCTAGCCCAGGGAGGAACAACTATCGACTTACGTTGGGCGAAACGAGCGGTTGCTCGGTAGGAAGTAGCCCATGTGATAAGCTAAGTTTGTCGATTCGAGTGGTTACTCCACAAGAGGAAATCCCGATGATATTCTTGACCGCACGGTACGAGGATCCTAGCACAGGCTCCCACTGGTTATATTAAGAATATAGCCAAAAATCTTGTGGAAACGATTTAAAAGAAGTTCTCAAACTGAAAACCAAAGTCAGCATCCCAGCCCCCGGTATTCTCTCCATCCCCATCCCTGCGATATACGATATAACATGCCGTCGTTCGCTCGTCTTTTATCCTCTGTCGTAGTCGCTGCAGGACTTCTCCGCGTCCACGCCGCAACCTATAACGAAGCCACGTCATACATTGGACAGGACTTGTACGGAGTCTCTTCTTGCTGCCACTGATTCTTTAGCTTACCTTCGTAGTCTCAACGGCGCCTTTACTTTTTTCACTGACCCCGACCCCACCGACGGACGAGTGATATATGTTAACCAAGCAACTGCTGCCGCTGACAACTTGACCTTTGCCACCGACGATGTTTTTATTCTTCGTGCGGACGACACCACAGTTCTTTCTTCGAGTGGTCCGGGAAGAAACTCGGTCAGGCTTACATCTGTTGCCACTTTTAGTACATCTGCTATAGTGTACGTGTTTCCTCGCCTCGTTTCAGTGATGCTATATATGCCAATTTATTAATATAGCCTTGATCTTGCGCACATGCCTCAAGGATGCGGGTGCGTTCCGTTGCTGTTTGTCGTTGTTATGGACGTGACCTACTATTTTCCTCATTTAGAACCTGGCCAGCATTCTGGACGTAAATAATCTTTTGAAAATACATAACTCAAGCATAAACTGACGATACGATGGATATAGATTTGGCCCCAACTGGCCTTTGACTGGAGAGATCGACATCATGGAGGGGGTGAACAACCAGAATTTCAACCAGGGTACGCTGCATACGGGGCCGTGTAAGTTCAGCGCTATTCTTCTAAATTTGATTCGTATTCACTTGAAGTAGCCTGTACCATGCCCTCATCCCGAGACCAAACTGGTAACATTGCCAACAATGACTGTGCCGCCGCCGATGATGGTAATGACGGATGTGGGGTTGAGTTTGCCTCCAATACCTTTGGACCCAACTTTAACAGGCAAGTCCTCGAGCGTATCTAGCAAACGAAAAAATCGTAGACTCACACCTCTCCCTTGCTGATGTGTAGTGCCGGAGGAGGCTGGTACGTTCCTTGTCCATTGCGCTTCAAGTAATCTAACTAATAGATGTAGGTTCGCAATGGAGAGGACCAGCGAGTTCATTAGTATCTGGTTCTGGCCGCGTGATTCTACTACAGTCACTCCCGATGTCAAAGACGGACAGTCTTCAGTGAACACTGGCAACTGGGTGAGTTATCCAGGCGCCCTGCAATACGATACTTGACATACTCACCGAGTCATTTTTATTTAGGGTACCCCAGTCGCTAATTTCCCTACATCCAGCACTTGCGACCTTGCCGCTGAATTTGGTGCAGCGTAAATACATCTAACCTTTCCATCTGCCCTTGTTAACCAAACTCTATTGTTTCCTTACTAGGCACAACATCATTATCAATTTGACCTTCTGTGGAGTCTTTGTAAATACCCCCTCTTCGTATACATTGTCACGTATACTAACGTTCCTCCGTTTATTTCTTTAGGCTGGCCAACCTAGTATCTGGGGAGAATCATGTGCTGCTAGTACCGGTGTCTCTGATTGCAACGGTTCGTCCCCTCCAATACTTTACTTCTCACCTGACGAATCAATTACATTTCCTAACTATGGTTTCTTTTCTCTTTGAATAGACTACGTCAACGCAAACCCCGGCGCCTTTTCAGACGCCTTCTTTGAGATCAACGCTATCAGAGTCTACGAATGAAGCTGAAGTGTTTTCAATTTGTTGCCAGATCCCATGTGTCCCATCCCATCCCGACTTATCCTCAATGCGGCTGTGGTGCAACTCACGGTCGTTGAAATTTATTTAACAAAGCAAAAAAAAAAGGCGCATATCATTCATTCGTGTTTATCATTGTAAATCATCGAATTCGCGCGTATTCTCGCGAAAGCTTTTTTATATCCGGGGTACTGCTTGCTTAGTGTAGAATAACAACGGATAAGTAAGTAATAAGTAAATATGTATATCTGAGTCCTATAGAATTTATCAATCCACTTTCCTTTTGTAGCTTTCCATCCTGCGAGTTCGAATTCACCCACACGGTCAAAAATGGAAGCGCCCCCATTAATCCTACTAACTGAGAAACTCATTCGTAGGTGGCCTTGCTTGAAATTGGTGAGAAAAACAAATCGACGCGCCTTCATAAGTACACTTTTTGGTTTCTTCTTCCCTGGAGGTATTTCGATCATAGGCGTCATGTCATTAGAATACGCGCAGAATTACCGACAGAACCTACCTTGGCGCAGGCACGCTTGCCAATGAAGTTGGGCTTTAAATATGGTTGTATCAGTATCTCCATGTCGATTAGAATCAAATATGTATGACTCGTCAGATGTATCATCTGTCCCACATACTGAGCAACGATAGCAACTATCTCAAATAATCTGGTAGGAGAACATTTCACCCTACATTCGCTGCTATAGTATTGGTGGCTTGAATTTTCGTATCGCTTTAACCTACCCTGTCTGGTTAAATTCGATAGAAAAAACTCCTTCCCCTGAGTCAACACTAGAACTGTTGGGTCAGGGCCATCCGGTTGGACTAATTTAGTCTTCTCAAGTAAAAATGGGGCATTTGCCATATTCGCAGCGTGCCCCCATGTAATATTCAATGGTTTTCATATTGTTCCAGTGGGGAAGGACATTGAAAACGTGCCGGCGACCGCACACCATGGTGAAACGATAAATAAGGATCCCGACCTCGCGTACTAGTGTATAGAAAGAGCAAGAAGATGTGACCAATATGAGCTTTGACTTCAACTCTAGTATACTTATATATTCTAGCATCTTGAACATCAGGTGGTTAGGGAAACCGGTAAACAATACATGGCCAACATCCTTTCCACACCACTGGTAGCTTGACATAGATGTATGTACAGGCTAGTCTCGGACACTGGATGATCAGTTAGTAGCACGTGTCTTAGTATAAGGCTATTAAGCGAGTAGATAGTATGTGGTAACTTATGTTCTGTGAGATTCGCGAACCTACTTTCCTTTCGTTAATTTGTCAGCTCCATTCTTTCGCGTAGACTGGAGTACCTGTTTGACGCCTAAGCGTTCAAGTGTGAAGCTTACTTTGACCCTCCAGCAGCAATACTGTTTACCAAAGTTGCCAAAACTCGATCTTAGGAGTAGGCCTGGTACTAACTGAGAAACATCATGTATAGGCGAGCTCCGGCCCGGAGCCAACATAGCCCCTATTTTCATAACTCCAAAATATAGTTAAGCCTGGTACTCCGACGTATATGCTGGTGGCTGCAAGACTTGTGTCATATTTCTATCGGTCTCTATTGCAGCCTCCGAATTGCTATCATTATGAGCACCGTTCACAGATCGGGAAGTGGCGACTCTGTTCTCCCTAGTAAGCTTTGCCACCCTCGGAGAGCCTTCCCCTACCCTGTCTGGTTGGGGAATCTGCGCTCTCGACCTGGTCTGGATAACCAGAGCCCCATTTGCGTTACCATCAGACTCGTTGTAAAATGGGGATGGAATCCGAAGTGAGACTTTTTTATGTCTGCTACGGCGCCAGCAGAGGATGAGTGTAATTGATAAAAGGACCAATCCAGTGATCCCTCCTGCGACTCCACCAGCCACAGCAGCTACGCTGTTTTTTGTCGCGCCCGACATACTTGACTCGGTTGATGATACTGAAGGTGTCATGTCATTAGATTATGTACAGTTCAAACAGAACTCAAGCCTCACTCAGACACACCTGATGAAGTTGATTTGGGTAGGGTTGTGACAAGGGTTGTGATGATCTCTGAAGTTGGACTGAGCACTGTGACTGTCGTCGCAAAGAGGGTGCTATGGCGGGTAAGATCTGTGAGTCTGATTTTTCTCATTGATCTCACTCGCGACTCACCCAGTATTATCCAAGTCAATGGCGGCTACCTCAAACAATCTGGCAAGAGAATATATTAGATATTCAGTGGCTTGAACCTTGATAGAGTCGTAATGCTTACCCTGGTTCATCAAACTCGAAGGTGGAAATCCCTTGGTTGTCGGTCGAATTGAGGATATCTACCGGGTCCGGTTCACTGATGCCATCCGGACCGAATCTAATCTTCTGGAGGAAGAATGCGGCATTTGCACCTTCACTATGTACCCATGTAACGTTTAATGGTTTCAAAGCTTCTATTGTTCCTGACGGGAAGGTTATTGAAAATGCGCCAGCGACTGTTACAAAGCACGAGGAGACAATAGATAACCTGCAAGTTCAGTCAGTTTTCGAATCGACAGATTGGGCACGTATGGATTCGCACAAAAGGTTATGATACATTCCAGCTCACTGCGTGAATAAAGAAAGAAACTGGGGAACAGAATGAAGATGCGCAAGGTCCCGACCCTGGTGCAACCCTGGTGTAGGGTACTTAGAAAGAGCAATATGAGCTTTCAAGTTGACCTCAACTCTGGCATATATCTTCTGGCATATTGTCATCAGATAACTAGGGAAACCGATGAACAATACCAGGCACTGAACAGCCTTTGCACTTCAACTTGATACAGATGTATGGGAAGCCGGAACGGTACGCTCTAAAGCTCACGCTGATAGGATCATCTGGCTAGACTCGCAGGCCTGCCATTTAGTCGGATCACCGGGTGTGATCGCATCAGAGATGCGGGTGACTCTCCCAAATAGAGAAGCCTCGCTTTAGCGGGCTGACCGTTGATCGCATCAACATCTGGAAGCGGGTGGGAACGAGCCTATCATCTGGCACTCATGCCGGTGGATACAACCTCCTTTTAGTAATAAGACCCTGAAAACACTTATGATTATTATTGTACAGTAACCGACACAAGGTTGGTCCTCATGAATCCAATTCAGCCTTGACTAGTGACTCTTGAGTCTTGACGCCTCCGCCCAATCAAGGAGATGATAAGGTTGTGGTGTTGTACGGCTGATGCCACTGCTCAATCGAGAGGGTAAGGTTGCGATGTTATATGGAGGTGACGATAGCACTAGCGGGATGCAGAAGCCTTGCTTGAGCAAACCGGGGTTAGGCGGCGGTGGGATCTAGAGAGGGTCGTCGGAATACTGAACAGGCAGAAAATATAATAAAGGTACTGCTTGAACAGACTATTGGACCGAGGTTGAATGGGGGAAGGAGGGATGCGGCGATGGCTTAAGAACTTGTGGATTGCGAGTGTATGATAAAATTATCCCTGCACCACCTGGCCGATTGTGTGGATCACTAGCCTTAGCAATGAGCTGCTCATTTTCACAGATAATATTCATACCCCTCAAATCCAAATCGCTGTTCTCCTCTTCATCCTCTTTGAGGTTGGTCTGACCATCTCGCGTTATTCAAAGTGTTGAGGCCTGGCCCTGGTACTATTAGGAGTCCCGCTTCTCGAGCCCGTTGCCGGTATAAGGGGAGGTAATTCTCCGTTCATGATTGTTTTCCCATTTCTCATCTTATAGGCAAATCCTTTATCTTCGTCGCTTTATCTTTACTTACGTGCCCCATTGAAAAGCCGCCTTGGCAGGCGGCAACGATACTTTATTTATATTTCAATACTTTCCTTTATTGCCCTCAGTCGTTGTACACTCGTGTACTGCTGAGGGTAAGCTTATTCGTCTATTTACTTGTGATCTTTGTACTGATACTAGCTTACAGATTAGCTAGACTCGAACCAGTCCCCTGCTAGAGTTGTGATGTGAAAATCACAGCCTCGGCAGAGGGACTGGAACTTAATCCGGCAGTTTTAGACGGTCGGATTTAAGTCACATGCTTCTTTGGACTTCGAGAAATCCAAAAATTTGAGGTGTCTCAACCATGAATTTAGGACAAATGTAAGTAGACAAAAAGTTGCACTTCGAGTATAAGATAAACGTCTATTTTACCGATTTTTTATATCAAAACTCGTTAACGAGATATTCAATGTTCTTTATCACAGAGTCGGGTCGAGGCGGAGTGGAAAGAACATACTGCAAGGCAGAATTACCACTCATCTTACCCAAAATCGCTGTATAAACTTTCTTTTATGAGACGGCCCTCAAAAATAGGACATTTTGAGAGCACTGTGTTGAGCTCGTCGCTGATCAAGCTAACTGTGCTACTTGGGTGTCTGCACGTAGCTCGGCAAGCTTCTTGCCGCAGCTCCTAACCCTAGCCTCCACCAGAAAGATCATTGAATAGTTCAGTAACGAGTTCAGATATAAAAATTCGGCAAAATAGATGTTTACTGTAGAGTTAAGACGCAACTTTTTGTCTATTTAGATATGTCCTAAAGACATGTCTGAGACCCCCCAAATTTTCGGATTTCTCCAAGTCCAAACAAGCATGTGACTTAAATCCGACCCGCTAAAAATGCCGGATTAAGTTCCAGTCGTTTCACGGACACGGCTGATCTCAGTCATCAAAGTGTCCAAAAGAAACGACTGGCTCGAGTCTACAGATTAGCTTACTTATTTGTTTCTCCTTTATTTTATAAAGTCAAAGCCCAAAAACAAAATGTATCCTTTTTTCCCCATCTTATTCACGCTCTCAGAGGCTTTTAGCCATTGTGCGTGTCCATTCTCCTCAAGTGTAACGTGTTATCTTCATCATTTGCGGTGTATACGACGATCCAATCATCAAGATATGATCAGCTTGACTTTCTCAATCCGGTACCACTGATGAGACTTGTACACTGATGGAAATCCGGATACAAATACCATGAAAATACAGTTCAACACTCACACAAACGCAATTTTCTGAGCTTTTCTTCTCTCGCATCCAGCTAGATCTATTTTTTGATATCCACCCTTCACTGCCAACTTGAAGTACTTAAGCATATCGCGAGTTGGCCGCTCTGCGACTCCATGCCTACCATATATTTATTTTGTTTATATGTATGTATGTATGTACTGGCGCGCCTAAGGTTTGTTTATACCACCGCAAAAGCAAGATTGCGGTGGCACAAACAAACTAGCACAGCTTCTACGTTGCGTAAATAATCTTATATGAAGTCTCTGGGGTCCTACATACATAGCATTATAAATCCATCAACGGCTGGCCAGCCGCTTTTGATCTTAGAGCGTACCGTTCTGGCTTTCCATACAGATGTATATATAGACTCATAAATCATCTCGGAAAGATAATCAGTTAGTAATAGTAGAAGGTAGAGTGAAAATAAGGCTACTAAGCGAGAAGATATGTAAGTTCTGTAGGATTCATGAACTCACTTTCTTTTTGTCCATTCATTAGCCCCATCCTTTTGAAGACTCGAGTGGCCAAAAAAAGTCAGTAGCTGCCACTGTTTGACCCCTAGTAACTGGTCAAGCTCAACTGTGGTCCATGGCGGCAATCTTCTCCATCAAAAATTCAAAATAGATTCAAACCTCGAAAGGATGTAAGCTTGAGTGTTGAATAACACTAGTGGTTTTTGGAAGGTCTGAGCTACAGCACGTGGTCTGTCGGGGGCTTGTCGGGGACCGCTGGCATAGGGTGTATCAAGTGCTACTACTGCTTCAGTGGTCGGTTGTCACCTGGGAAAAGTCTCAAAAATTAACGAAACCGGCGCGCCAGCAGTCCTGGGTTTTGTGTGGACACCACAACAGAGACTGGAATAGAGCAAATCGGAGGTAGGTTGAGTAAATGGTCCGATAGGGGGGCAAGTAATGGGAGGAGGTTGGTTTACTAGTTGTCAGTCTCAAAGTCATCTGGGTCAACGATTTTGTCTCTTCAGTCTGCCTCAGCGGGGTCTTCAGCAGCCTGTGTATTCATTATGTGATCAAGGCCATCCCAGAAAGACCGAGGTTTATAGTTCATGAGGACTGCGTTTCATACCATCTTGGGTGAAGTTCGCGCTTCGGCTTGATATAGATGCATGAGCAGGCTAATAAATCATCTCGGAAAGATAATCAGTTTGTAACATAGAAAATCGAGTAAATATAGGGAAGCGAGTAAGTATCTAAGATATGTGAATTTCGCAAGAATTTCGTGAGGTTCATGAACTCACTTTCCCTTTCCTTCCGTCCACTTTGCGAAGACTCGAGTGGGCAAACAAGGTCAATAGGCGCCACTGTTCGACCCCTAGTAATTGGTCAATCTCATACAGTTGCATGTGGCCCACGGCTGCAATCTTCTCCACCAAAATACACTCAAATCTCGAGAGAATGTAAGTTTGGGTTAAAATTCTGCAGCCTGAGTGGTTCTTTTTACTTTAATTCACTAAGCTGCTACGGCTTGGCCACGGGGTGCATCACGGTGCTTCTACTGCTTTGGCCGATTGTCGCCTGGGAAACGTCATCTCCGGATGTGGGAGTCGATGTGTTGATTACATCCATGAAGGCAATCATCAAGCCGTGGAAGACGAACACACCAACTTGAAGCTGCAGCTGAAAGGATTAAGAAGCTTCCCAAATGACAAAGCTTGTAGGATCGGCAGACGATAACAATTGACTCGGACTTGGTAGTGACTGCATTCTGATGGTACCAAGGCAGGTAGCGGGTCCTTCTGTGGAGGATTTAGTATCGATATTGAATCAAAAACAAGCTGAAGAATGTTGGTTCGTCCATTAGCTAACCATACTGGAGGATCGAGCGACGTAACGCAGCATCGAAGACTAAAAACGTTGAATCATTGACACATTGCCAAGGAGAAACAAGCCCTAGAGTGATACTTATGAGAAGGGTACGCTGTTGAAAGATCTAGCTCAAGTAAGAGGAATAGACTGAGACCTTTACAATATTGAGCAGGGAATGTGCATCGGAATAGTCATAGAACGAAATGGGCATTATATGACTGTAAACATAGAGTTTGAAAACAATGTAGGGCTAGAGAAAATCGTACTTACCACGTGAAACCTGACCAGCGGGAACGACGCAGACTTTGTATGTTGAGTAAAAGAACACGATGTATATTGAGGGTGTGAAAAAGTTCGATTATTCTTCCAAAGAAATCAGTGAATGAAACTGTGAAACAAATAGAACGAACTCAACGTAAGAATCCCAAAAGATTTTCATTTGTTATCAGAGTCGCCTGTAGCGATGTGGCGCTGCACGCTCGGATCGGAGGACACCTTTGGTCGGGACATCTGGACGCGGATGGCTACTCTTGCCCCCATGGGACGAGAACAGTAAAATCCTCAGCTTTTAATCCATCAGCCAACACAAAATCATCCGATGTCTCCTTCTAAGTTCTGATTATGAGTTTCTTAGGCTATGAAGAAGCAACTGTATGTGCCAGAGAGGTTACAGCACGGTTACAAATTCAGCGTTTAAATCGAAAGATGACTTTGGATTTGCTTTGGATAATTCAGCGCAGCAATCTACCCAACTGTGAAGAACAGTTTCGCCCGGTTCGTCTAGCTGCGAATATGGTGGAATATGAAGGGAGGGGATAAAGCCGAACCAGAAGCGTGTCCGAAGGTGTCCAACTCGTAGCTGGATAACAGTGCATAGTTGAGCTGCCTCTTTGGCGATTATCCAACCAGTGACTTTGAGCGTCAGGCCTTCAGATTCGCGATGTGGCGATTGTGTAGCTAGCCGGCTTATAGCTGAGTCGATATGTCTTGTGTATTTGGGCACTGAAGATTCTAATTTCTGGGAGGACAGGTGAAAAAGGGTGAACGTGACAGAGCACGCGCATCAGATGCATCAGATTGATCAAGTTTCAATTTCTCACAGCCAGTCGATGTCCTTTGCTTGAAATGCTGGTGAAAAGCAAAGCGACACGCATTCATATAAGTCTACACTTTTTTTCGCTCCTTCTCCCCGCTAGCCTTCTCATATTCCTCGATCCCAAGGCTATAGATCCAAAAACAGTTATTTATTCCGAGTGAGAATCCGTACGATATCTTCCGCTTTGACAATGCTTATACATTAAGTATGTATTATCCTTTTCGCTTACTTTCAAGTTTACATATTATCCGAAGAGTAGTCCCATGAGAAGTATTAATAAGTAAACCTCGAGATTCAACAGCTCCTATTTACACCCCAGCCAACGCCTGGTCAACGCTGGCAACCTGGATCGGGACCTCCGACCTGTATGATGGTGGCTGCTCCGAGACTTCTGTTACATTGTCATCAATAGCTACGGCATCCTCATTACTGACATTATCAACACCGTCCCTAGATCGAGAGGCAGTGAGTCTTTTCTCCTCAGACGGCAGTGCGACGCTCGGAGTGGTCGCCCTGACCCTGTTTTGTCGGGGCACTCCCGCACTAGATGTGGTTGGTAAGATTTCCCCAGACACCGGAACCCAACTTGCGCTACCACCAGACTCGTTGTAAAATGGGTACGGAATCCGAAGCAGGATTTTTTTACATCTCTTACGGCGGCAGCAGAGAATGAGTGTGATTGATAAAAGGACTGTTCTAGTGATCCCGCCTGCGACTCCTCCAGCCACAATAGCTACGTTCAAGCTTTTTGGCGCATTCGATGTATCACTCGACTTTGTTGATTCGGAGCTAAGCGTACTATCATTAGATTGTGTACAGTTACAAACAGAACCTGCTCAAGCCTCACCTAATAGGCGCAGGTACACTTGATGAAGTGTATGTGGGCGCTGCGATCTCAGCCGATGTAGAAGTTGGGCTGAGAACTGTGATCTCCGTCGTAAACATGGGTTTATTATTTCTATGTCGAGTAAAATTTGTATGCGTATGATTTTGCCAGATGGATCATTTATCCCACTTACTGAGCATCAAAGGCGACTACCTCGAACAAGCTGGCAAAACAGTGTTTCAGAAGTTCGCTAGTTATGGTGAATCTTGGTATGGTATTGGCTTACCCTGGTTTATCAAACTCGAGAGAGCACGCCCCTTCGTCATCGGGAGAGTTGGGGATAGTCACATCACTCGACGGGCTACCGGGGCCACCCGGTTCGTCCAGTTTGATCTTTCGAAGGTAGAATGGGGTATTGTCATTTGGACTATGTTTCCATGTAACGTTCATTGGTTTCAAAGCTTCCATTGTTCCAGTCGGGAGGGATATTGAAAGCGCGCCAGCGACTGCTAAAAGGCACGAGAAAACAATAAGTACCCTGGAGGTGTTGAATGTTCAGTCAGTTTTTGAATTTGGGCATGTGGTTAATGTATTCGCACAAAGGAGTATAATGCATTCCAACTCTCTGCGTGAATAAAGAAAGAAAAAGGAAAGGCAGAATGAAAATGCGCAAGGATCCTGACCCTGCGCAGGGTATAGAAAGAACGAGAAGAAATCGGAGCGAGAAGGTGTATTAAGCAAAATGAGCTTTGCCCTCGACTCCACGGTATATATCTTCTAGGTTCTTATCAGATGACTTGAGAAACCGACGAACGATACTAGGCAAACAGCCTTTGCACTTCACCTTGATAGTACCTGAAGATAATAAAGCATCTTGGAAAGATGATCAGTTGGTAGCACAGATGATGGAGTACTGTGAATATAAGGTTACCAAGTAAGTAGATATGTTCTATAAACTCACTTACCTTTTTTCCGTCCACCAGCTCCATTTTCGAAGACTCGAGTGGCCAAACGAGGTCAGTAGGTGCCACTATTTTGCCCCTATTAGCTATATAGTTGCATGTGCCCCACGGCTGCAATCTTGTACATCAAAATACAATCAAAGCTTGAAGGAATGCTTGAGTTAACACTCTGTAACCTGAGTTCATTTTACCTTTGAGGTATAACACATGGTTTGTCGGGGCTTAGGGTGTGCTTTTGCTTCGGTCGTTGTTGCCGAGTAATGTCGTCTCCAGATGTAATGCTGATAAGAGTCAATGTGTTGATTGCATCCATGAAGGCAATCATATTCATCAAACCGTTAAAGACGAACAGGCCGGCTTGAGGATGCAAAATTCGAATGAAGTCGTTTTGCAGATGGTTACAAGCTGAGCCATCGCTCAGCGCTCAGCTTGTAACCTGATCGGCAGACGACAACAACTTGGTAGTGACTGTAAGAATCAAAAAAAAAAGCTGAAGAATGTTGGTTTGACCAGCATTAAAGACCAAAAGTGTTGAGTCATTGACACGTTGCTGAGGAGAAACAAGTCCCGGAGTAATATCTAACCTCTATTGAGAAGGTGTACGCTGTTAAACGATCCAGTTCAAGTAAAAGGATAGACAAAAATGTATGCATCGGAGTAGTCATAGACCAAGATGAGCACCATATAGTACCTGCCGCTTGGAGCTCAGGCAGCGAGAACGATGCAAGTCGTTTGAGGCATCTTTTGCAATGTGTCGCCGTATACTTGGATCGGGAAGACAACTCGGAGCAGACTATCTGGACGTGGACAACTCCTCTTGCTTCCATGGGCCAGAAAATAGTAACTAAATCCCAACTTTAATCCATCAGCCGGAAGTAGCTTGAGCTCATCTGGGCGCATATCCATCAATCATCCCATGTCTCCCTTCAAGATCTGAGTATAAGTTTCTCGGGCTACGAAGAAGTCTGCCAAAGGAAACAGGAGTTCAAGCTTTCAAGAGGGGTCTACAGCACGAATCGTTTAAAAGGATGACCTTCGGATAGTTCGGCGCAGCAATCTGCCCAGCTTCAAAGAACTGTTTTTTTCGTCGGATTGTTCTAGCATGGGGGAATCTGTGGAGAGGAAATAAAGCCGAACCAGAAGTGTGTTTGGAGCGTAAAGAACATGGAGACCCGAGCGTGGGATTAAGCCGCCAGGTCAGCGAGCTCGGCTGACACGCACCCGGCGTCTCGCCGCAGGTCACTCGCTTTGTTGACACCGCTTGGGGCACCGACTGTTACTTACTTACTTTTGCTCTATACACTACGAATCAATATTTTTCTCTTAATTTTCTCTTGACTCTTTCTTGCTACCGCCTCGAATATCCTCCTCTATCTGACAATACAAACTATGCTCGTTTAATGAGATGGAAAGCTCAGATCAAATCCGCTCCTCTTTGACAACAAGTCGAACTCAGTCCCAACAAGGTTTATCATTCTCAAATATTGCAACTAAGTGCATACTAATAGCTCTTATCAGCCATATCAATATCATTATCTACTGACAGTCAGGGGAATCCTATTGCAAGTCGCGCCGCGTTAGAGCAAGCACTGTACGTATACATTGTTACATTGTCAAGAGTACAGATTAACTGAATGTCTCCTTAGCGCTACTATTTCTACTGAGAGACCTCTCCATCATGCTTTACAAGAGATGAATGTGAAGTTCACGCAAAGAGCAAAAGTAAATGAGTTGAAAATTCTTTTGTTAAATGCACGGTACGTTGAGTTTGTAACTTTATCTGTTCATTAATTCTTACCGTTGAATTCTCGTTGAATTCTTAGCTTTCCAAATGCAAATACCAATGATCTTTCTATGCCGGCTCATTCTCTGGATGCCAGTGCTCTCGCTGCCTCTAACCGCCCTCCTTTGACACACGCTTCAGCACCTAAACAAGCTGGAAGTGGGAGTACCGTCAGAAACATCACTTCAGCACTTGATCCTCCTTGTCTCACTCTCTTCCCGCCCAATCGAGGCCCGTCCATGTCCTCATCTGTCCCTGCAAACTCTCAGCTTCCGGCATCCGTGTCGTCATTGATTCCTGTAGTCCCTCAGCTTCCCGCGTCTGTGTCGTCATCTGGTCTTGAACCTGTGACACTCTATACTGGTGATGGCGATGAAGCAGACCTCGTGAATGCCTTCAACATTGAAGGAGCACATGGCGAAGAGATTTTTGGATATGATCTCACCCCGTGATGGAAGACTCCGACTCCGACTCTGAGGATGAGGATGATTTGGACTGTAATGAGAATTTCAAAAAGCAGGTTCGTGTTGAGGCTTCTGCCCGCTTCGAAAAAAATCGCCGTGCGGGTGGGAGAAAAACTCAGGATGCTATGATTCGCCGATGGAAGGTGAGATGAATGCCTTTTAGATGAATAACACTAATGCCTCCCTAGGAGTTCATCTCAATTGCAAAGTTCAATCAATGGAAAATTTTGGATGATATTGTTGATGAGCATTCGCTGCTTCTTTACATCAAATACACCGCTGAACGTCCAAAGCAAACACGACAAGGGGTTGATATTAAAGGTACATTTGTTGGTGCTGTATGTTATTTTTCCGATCTTCTGTCTCAAATATTGATGCATTACATCTGATACAGGCTCAGCTCAAGAAACAGTACTTTGGTGCCCTCCGCATCCGAAAGCAGCAAGAGGCAGCTGACCCATCTCTCAAAACCAAACGGCCTGCAACCTCAGTGATAGTATGGGATGCCATCAAGAATCGGATGGACGAGGCATTGAACAGGGAATGGAGGTACGTCTGTTTGCCATAGATGTGCACATTCCGGAATCTGAGTCTGAGGTTTTTTCAGCGGCGATATCAATAACCCCGACGATGATGCTGAAGACATCATCGCTCAAACCTTCCTTGACGCAATGACTCAAGATAAAATGGACAAAATCAATCTTGCTTTTTTACAGCACTCGCACAGTAAGTTAACTCTCATCTCTTAACTATGTATTTGACAAATAATCTGTAGTGCGTCAAGCAGTGTTTGGGCATCTAGCTCACACCGCCCAACATGCCTCAGGTAACCGTGGTGACGACTTCCGTGCATACAGGCTTGCGGAACTACAGCCATACACCATGATACATCCCAACAAAGTCACAGCTATGCATTGTACCATCGGAATGCAGAGTGAGGAAAAGGCTGGCCGGCGAGGCATGAAAACAGTTTGCAGCTTCTTTCATTTATGCCACATGCGCTGATGGTTATTCACAGCGTGTTAATCCTTCCTACTCAGTATTTGTAGCGCATGCTGACCCTCTGTGGTGTCCACAAGGGGCATGGGCAATGTATCATCATCTCATCCATAATGTTGAGCATATCAGTGACAAATGCGATATTTCTTGGGATCTCAACAAAACGTGGCGCAAGGTAAACGAAAATACTTAAAAGGCAACGTAAATTGACTTGAATGTTTCCAGATACATGTACTGCATGGGCCGGACTCACCAGAGACGCCTCTTTCTGGATCAAGCCTCTATAACTTGTACCGACGTGCACTTGATCTTGCTGGCGTGAAATCAAAAATGAAGCAACATCTTCCGCGTCATTTGCTCGGATATAAGAATGAAAAAATGGGGTGCGTCTGCTCATGGTGGTGATGCTTTGCGCTAATATGTTGATATAGTGTTGACCCCAACGCCACTGCTAAAATGGGATGGAGTCGCGGATCAACGTTTTTCGACACATATGCCCAGCACTTCCGAAAGCTGTATGTTGATATTTCTCACTGTTTTTCAAACCTACTTACTCTTTCATAGGCAATCCTTGGTGCGCATGGGTTCAAGGAACATGAAGGATATGATCCAATTTGGCGACACGTTCATGTCCCTGATCAATTTCTCACCTTGATGTGTCCAATGGCTGAAGAAGTCTTGGACAGTATTGTTGGTATGATTTCTATCACTGGGATATCAACCATTTACTTACATTTGTGATGCACAGGACGTCAGAATTTAACTGGAGCTGCAAATTACTGGACTATGATAATCAATCTACGTCCGTATCTCTTTCAAGTAAGTACCTTTGAGGTCGTCCAAGTCTTTGCTGTAATTTATTATGTTATTTCAGTGTGCGGCAGCGATTTTTCAAGTGTGCCCAAAATCTTCGGTCTTTCGACTTCCTGCATTGGCAAATTCCGATGTCCAGAATTGGATGAGGAGTACATTCCCAACTGATCTGTCATTGCTTAAGGCCAATGCTGGTAACCCCCTGGACCTTGAGCGACTTCAAAATGACATCCTTCAGCGTGAACTCTCAGCTATGAATGCTACATTACAATCGCAATCAGCTCAAATTTCCCGTCTCCTGCAGATTGTGGAACGTCGAACAGAGATTTTCTCACCAGCGAAAGGATACAGTATTGCGAAGTATCATCAATCTGGTAAGTTAGCCCCATTGTTTCGGGAAACAGATCTTTTAATATAGCATAGCTACTACTGCAGGTTCCACCCATTCAATGCCGGATCTGCTTCCCGCGGTGGAGATTGGTTCAGTATCTTGCGCCGTTAATCATAATTCAAGTGTCTATGAAGCTAAAGATGAGACGCTACGTGCGTTTGCAAACAGTGTTTCACCAAAGACACCTCAAGTACGTGATATCACTCAAGTTGATTATGTACTGCCGGATACTGCTGCGTTTTACGCTCCAGGTAAGTCTGGCGCGATTATATTAGTACACGGGTATAGCTAATCAATATCTGTATCGAGGCGCTCCTCATGGCATTTGGCCCCCTCTTTTCGGTCAGAAGTCCATCCGGTGGGATGATGTATTCAATGCAGTGCATCCGAGGTCTGCTAACCGTTGTTGGAGTTGTTGGAAGCCAGGAAAAACTCTGGGGTCATATAAAATATCCGAGATTTGGGGTATTTGGACACAGGGTGAAGTCGTTGTTGATAACGATGGTGTTCAAACTGGGTTGAAGCCTCCTTTGGGTTTAGTGGAACAACATTTCCGAGAAAAGTGGCGGAGCGGAAAAGTTGATAATGCCAAGATTGTCAGTCCAATCTATTGCTCGATATATATCTACTGATCAAACTCCATAGGATGGAAAGCAGTGGGAACGATTTCGAGAGATCCCAGAGTGGATTGATGGACAAGCATCATCTCGCGGTGTTTCACCGCAATCACTTATCCAAGAACTTGAAAACATGTGCAAGACTGATAGTGGGATGGCGCTATCACTCAACCAGCTCCGACTTATTCTTAAGACTCAGCGAGAGACTACAAGTGCTGTCACTCCAACCGCAATAGACACACCTGATCCTCAAAGTGATGTACCTGTGGCTTCTTTCAGTCCTGTATGTCTGCTCATCTCTCATTCCTGTCCTCTGTTCAACTTCATTTCAGTTAGCTGATACAAGCACGACTGCTACTACATCCACCCATCATACCTCAGATTCAACCAAGAGACGCAAACCTGCAGCTGATCCTCGTCGGCCAAAAAAGCTGAAGACTGCCTAGTAATATTTTTACGACTTGCACTTTTTCTTAAATATTTCGTATTTGCACACACGTAGCCATTAATTGTTTATATTATGTATATACAGGCTTTGAACACTACCTACAATTAATTTTGCATCTGAAAATATTGTGTCCACATGCCAATGGTAAGAATGAAAAATTGAGACAGAGTGTGTGTGGGCCAGACTTCAGCGCACAGTCATTAATCTGACAGTTCTGTGAAGCCGCTGCTTTAGTATATGCGCGCTCGCAACTAACAAGCCAAATGCTATGCAAGCCATCAGAAGATATTTAATAATAAATTTCCGTGTAACATACCTGAGATCTACACCGATAATGAAAGTCTGGGGTCCATCAGGGCCAGTAGTACAAGGAGTGCCATTGACTGTTGAGTAGTTCAAGAGGGAAACACGTTGCTGTGCAGGTTCCAAGATCTATGCTATTAGATTAGTTGGCTGATTTTATTGACGGAATCAAGAGGCACTTACTGGCCAAAGTCCATTCACTCCCATGATTATTGAGAAAACTTGTAAGCGAAAGAGAGAATGAGAAAGGGGTACAATTGATCGACTTGCTGGAGTGAGTAAGTAATCGCACCGATGCATCCAAACACGACTGAGCACTGGTTTCATTATTATTACTTATACTATGTAGCTATGTACACTCAGTATGTAGGTGGTGCAGTCACATACTACAACGTCGCCTACAGATGGGCGACTGGTCATATCACGCGCCAGCCTAAAATCGGTTGACCCGCCCAGCGAGAAACACGGTGACACAGCGGATGCAAACAGACGGGCGCCGAGTGACCAGAAGGCGAGCGAGAGGGAAAGCCCGCCTAGCGGAGTTTTAAAAATAGCCGAGACCGGCGCTTAACTCGCTGACACCCGCGCTGACATGAAGGCGGGTCACCCGAAACCCGCTATAGAACAAGAACTCCCAGCGGGATTATGTAAGGCAACTCCTGCTTTCTTTGTGTTTATGTGACAAGTACCATCAAAAGACAGCTAGCTAGCCTAGCTCTTGTGCCAGTGGTGGTGTAACGTGTAATGGTGCGCTTGAAATTTTAGTCCAATCACTTTTTTGCGCCTTTATCTTCTCTGGAACCATCTCATATGTCCCGATTTCACTAGCTAATTATTTACAGAGAATAAATGAAGCACTGGCGAATACACAATTGCAAGTACTAGTTTTAAAAAAAACTTGAATAGCGTCCAAAGCGTGCAAGTAACGTATGAAAAGTATCAACAAACAAAATTCCAAATGTCCTAAGAGTCAAATGTCCCGATTTTGCTGAACTTAGGCATGGCACTCCGACGTATATGTCGGTGGCGGCTCCGAGACTTCTGTTGTATCTCCATCGATATCCACGGCAGTATCATCACCGTTATCATGAACACCGTTCGCAGCGAGTCTCTCTTTTCTAGTGCGTGGCAGAGCGACCGCCGTTCGGAGGGATTCCTTGACCCTCCCTTGTAGGGGCATCTGGGCTCTGGGCTCCGTCGGGCTAATTGCCTTAGGCACCAATGAATATGATGGTAAAGTAGATGATGTGCTGCAAAAAGGACAGGGAATCCAAAGTGCGGCTTTTTTGGATCTGTTAAGACGCCACCAGAGGATGAAGGCAATGGATAAAAGGACCAATCCAGTAATCCCACCTGCGATGCCGCCAGCTACAGAAGCCGCCTGCTCTTCTGTCGCATCCGATGTTGTTATTATGCCGAGGCTTAAATGTCATTAGGATATGTGTACGGGAACGAACAGAATCTGCCTTACCTAGGCACAGGCGAAGGCACGCTTGGTGAAGTTGGTACCCGTACGATCGTCGTCGTCGATGTCGTAGAAATTGATGAGGTTGGGCTTTGAACTGCGACCTCTGTCGTAAAAAGGTGTGCATGGTTTCTATGTCGAGTAAAATCCATGAGTCTGCAGTTGGTTTTTGTCAGGTGTGTCATTTGTCCCACTCACTGGGCATCAATGGCGACTACCTCGAATAATCTAGCAAGAGAATATTTCAGACATTCGCTAGCATCGGTGGGTTGAAATCTTCGTATCGTATCGGCTTACCCAGGTTTATCAAACACGATGGAAGATGTTCCTTCGGCTGCTGACGAGTTGTCAACATATTCAGAATCTGGTTGGCCAGGGCCACCAGGCTCGTCAAGTTTAGTCTTCTCTAGGAAAAACGGGGCATCTGCATTCTTATCGTGTTTCCAGGAAATGTTCAATGGTTTCAAAGCTTCCATCGTTCCAGACGGGAAGGATATTGAAAGCGCGCCAGCGACTGCTGCAAACCATGAAACGATATATCTGTGTCCTAGGTTAGCCTTCAAGTCAAAACGCTTTCTATGTACCGTCCGCACAATACACTGTACTGCATTCTGGCTTGTTGTGCCGGAAAGGGAAGAAACAGTGAGAGGGGGGAGGAACGAAAACGTCCCGACCTCGCGCAATATGCAGAAAGAGAAAGGAGATGTGAGCAACACAAGCCTTGACCTAAGTACATATCCTCTATCCCGTCATCAGGCGGCCTGGGAAATCGAGGAACAATCGCAGGTCGAACAGCCTTTGTCCGATGGCTAATAGTCAATCTCGGAGAGGATGGATGCTGGTAACAACGACAATCGTAAGTGTACAAGGTTTATTCATCATGTCTCCAAGGCCAGTGTTCCGCATTCCCTTCTCGTTCTCTTCTTATCTCTAAATTATCAATTGGAATCCCAGGAGGGAATCCTAATCGACATGAAAGACCGCACACAAAGCTGCGGAAGTAGGGACCACATGGAACAATAGCTTTAGAGCAGCACATGGCCGTTAAGACAGTTCCGAACAGATTCGCTTCAAACTCAGACAGACGGCTTGATACTGCTTGAGACTACCCGGCCCCTAGTACCTCCAAGCGAACGGAGAGAGATGGCGGCGTAGCTTGCTGCCCTTGTTCAGTTATCAGTACTCGTGAAGTTATGAAGTAAAGGGGATATACTTGATTGCTTGATAAAGAACGAAACTAACATTGTGGTCACTAGCACTGTTGCAGTAAAATTTCAAAAGAAGGGACGGACCCTACGGGTGTGAATCCGACAAACAGAAAGAAGAGTTCATCTTCAAGCTTCAACCCTGAGACCTGGGGAACTTCCCACTCGGTTATGCATGCGACTTCATAAGCTGGAGGGATGTGCTATTTGCAAGTAAGTTTTTAGATTGACACAATGCATCCCAGGGGCCATCGAGCGGTATCGTATAAGTTCGCAAGAAGGTGTCCCCATAACCGGCCTATTTCCTTTTGGGCACAAAAGCCGACTGAACTCACCACTGGCATCAAGTCTCCTGTAAAGTTTACACTGGTGTACTCGGCCTAGGAGACATTCTCCTTCTTCCCCTTCCGAGTACAAGGTTCAACGGCCGCCTCCGCCTTTGCGCTCCCCTTCATTGGATCCTTCATCTGCGCGATCGTTACTGCCTCCAAAGTCGCTCCCCACGTTTTGATCGTCTGTTCTACATAGGACCCAGATCCAGATTCATTTCGGTCAGTGCAACTGTTGTTCCGACGTAGCAGAATAGCCTGACGATGCTATTGCGCGCAGAGATGATGTACTGATGGAGAAACGTATGCATCAGAGGGCAGAGAGAATTGTTGAAGAAAAGGAGTGAAGGGATGGATGATTATGCAATCATGATGTTGACTGCCGCGGAGAGGACTCCGAGGGAGGTCAAACACGATTGTGGTGGGGATGGACATCAGGCTCGTTTTCCCTCAAGTGTTCTTCCTTTCTTCATTCACTCGACACATTCCAATCGATATCCCTTCAGCGACCATTCAAATATTCATCTAGCGTCAACAGTTCCGAGGTCCTTCGTTGGCATGTTGGCATGGAAAGGGTCGTTGGTTTTGGGGCAGTCGAGCTGGATCCTCGTAATCAAAATGTTTAAACGCTAAATCTACCGGAATTCGACAAGCAACTTTAACTATGAGTTAAGTGGTGCTAAGATTGACAGATCGTCGCTGCAGTGCGCTCGGCTTTGTTTTTTGAATAGTATGGGCTTCCATAATCTACAATTGTTGCCAGATCAGCACACCGCCCAACACGAAACTGCGCTGGGTTTGATCTTTCATGTCCACCCCGATGCTTGGCTACGGAGCATGCGCACTAGCTACACTCTTCCGAAAATGTTGGATAGCTGGCCACAATATTTTCCGGAATCCGACTCCAGAGAGGAAGGAAGGAAGGAGGTAACTGGCACGGTCCCGAGGAACAGCTCTGAGCTGGGGCCGCGCAACACGATTGCACGTGCACTCCGTTATCTTATCTTCAAGCTCTGATCTATTCCGATCCGTTTCCGCCCAACTTTTAACTCAGTTGTTCTTTCCTTCCTTCCTCTCATATCACGACGCGGCTGGACTTCCTGGACAGGTTGACTCGCGGCTGGACTCATCATCTCATTCGCAGCAATCTATTTTCAGCTATATCAATGCCATTCGACGGCAGGGTTTTTACAAAAGCAACCTCATACCACTCTCATACTACTCATCCCACGTTCTTTTTCCGATCCCTTGCAAGTTCGGATAAACCGGGCCCCGTATTGTTTAAACGAATATAAACGAACCTCCCATCCCGTCGACCACGCATCGGAATTCGGCTTTTAAACTGCTTGGTCTCTGCTGCCGTACTTTACAATGCTTGCGTAACATAATACCACTGGGCTCCAACGGTCTGTACTGCCCGTTTCCTCTGACTCGGATTCTGATTAAAATCAATAGATTTTATTCGTTGCAAGAGTATAAAACCAGTTGAAAGAAACTCATGGTTCTTGTGCCAGAATGTTTGCCCTCTCTAAACCAACTACCGCGATCGCTATTGCTCTAGTGAGCGCCTTCTCTACTCTTGCTCAGACTTGCTCCCCTCAGTTTGCCGAGGGCACGCCCTACACTATCGCGTCCAACCTTAATGGTAGGATTTAATGGTTTATTATCTATCTCTGTTAAATTTGAGATACAGATACACTTGTCTGGCTATTCAATGGCGCCAGCGAAGGTACACCCAACGCCATCCATTTGGTACGCGTCAATCCATGAAAATAATCCATTTACCCGCTCGCGACTCATGGGTGTCCGCATGCTCGCAGGTACCCCTCCCACCCACAGTCTCCTCGACCTGGATTCTCACTTCGACTTCTGATGGGGGATGGACCATTTCGTACGTTATCGCGTCTCGATACTACGGCTGGTTCTCATGATTATACCTTTTTGTTCTAGTGAGGGCCCCGTCGACTGCGTGGCTGCCCCTGCAGACTCGCTCTTGACCACGAACACTTGCGAAAATGCTGCTGGTACTGACATCGACTTCGCCATATCTTGCGCGACGTGTACAGGCAACGAAGCTACTGGCTGCACCCTCATCGCTGCCTCTACGAATGACTGTGTCACCGTCCCAAGTGCCAGCGATCCCAACGACCAAGTCAGGACACTTGAATGCACGGGCACTGCTGAGGAATTGTGGGACTTCTTCAATTGATGATATGGACGATTATATCAAAGATTAGCGGTGTAAACCTTACCCGATTGCTCTCGTCTTTAGACCTTTACAAAATGCACGCACATGTTATAGCTGAATATAACAAGTGATTTGCTGTATCATTTGTTGCATTTTGCGCTGCAAGTCTGTGGTATCTATACCTGAACTTGGCACGCATATAAGGACATTGTCGTGTAGTGGTCGCACTCGTTAAACTTCCGCAAGTTGAACAATGAATCTGATACATCACCCCAGGGTTCGATTCCCTATTTGCCCTTCGATGGCGAGACTACAAGAAGTTCAATCCGCGCAGTGGAGTTTATTTTTCTTAAACAGAAGCTCAAGTGTGTTACCTCCCGAGGTTAGGCAGACTCATTATATCCTTTTTTTTTTCATCGTGCTTGCTTTTTTACAGCAGCGAGCACTCTTACCTCACATTCGGCGCGTCGGATTACAGCGTCGGCGTATGTAGGATTACATATTGTATACTCGTTCCTAGGTTAGGACCTCTCTGGGAGGGCCCTCTACTAGCCTTCGCTGTTCTCTTATGGGACTCTGGTGTAGGGCTACTACGGCGTGTCATGCTACAGCGTTGGTACACTGCAAAACTATGACTGCACAGAACTCACCATCAGAACATGTACAGTGCACCTTGAGCACGAACCACCAATGATACCCAGGGACCAATCGTAAAATATCGAAAATGCTTGCGGCAACGCGTGTTAGAAGATCCTATGAGGGAAACCGAACTCCATGTTTTTGTCAGTCCGCGCGCACTGCAGAATTACCAAACAGCTGTTTATCCCTAGGCCACAAGGGACTTGCTCGTTCTCGCCATATTTCAAACACAGACCGAAATATATTCTTTCCTTTCCGAGTCCAGTTATCAGGGCAAGATTTATAGCAATTTGTTTGTGACTTGTTTCGAGAAGTAAGTAAGGAAACACTTCCCGAATGGCACCCAGGATGTACCACATGCACTCTTGAGCTTGAAGTATCTAATAAAAGAATCGGGAATCGCATACCACATAAGAACAACCTGAGATCTAACCTTGGGTGCTTCTTCATCTGGTAACACACTGGAGATCTCAATGGTGCCTCTCCCATTGCGCTCCTGAGCTTTGTCCTTTGTCTTTCCACCGCCGCAACTCATGCATACAGCAAGATCTGAATCTAAGTTTTGGCATTTTTGCTTGACGTATTACCGTGATCATCTAAACCGGTTCATCTAAACTGGTTCAGTGAGACCTGAGTCTCGAGAGTCTTCATGATTGGCTGATGTAGGGGGAACTTGGACTGGAAGGACCTGGGGGGTTCGAATTCAGGGTGTACTACCGCACTCGAGTTTCTATTTTCACTATTCACTGCGCCAGCGTCAAAAAATATCGGGCGAAATTATTTCCGAAATTATTGCTGTAATTGCTTACCTTTTTCGATCAAAATTTCACCTGTAAATCTTTGATAATTTCGGCTGAGAAATATACTGTAATTGATTGTCTTTTTCGATACGAATTTTGCTGGTAATCTGTTATCTATTTCGTCCAAAAAAGACAATGAAATTGCTTATCTATTTCATTAAAATTTCGCTCGAAATTTTTACAAGGTAATAACTGGCCAAGGACTGGGAGTTTGGTCATGTGATGCATCTGATAAGATGTCTTTGAACGCGACCAAAACGTGACTTATGGGATACTGTATATGCATGGCTGCACTAGTTACCACCAGACAATAAATTGCTCCAGTTCTGCCCTCATATCCGCCTAAAGTGTTGTCAGATGCATCACATGACCAAGCCTCCCAGTTCTTGGCCAGTTATTACCTTGTAAAAATTTCAAGCGAAATTCTTAATTAATCACGAGCAAAATAGATAAGTAATCTCATTGTCTTTTTCGAGCGATATATATAGCGAAAAAGATAATCAATTACAATGTATTTTTCATACGAAATAGAAGACACTTTTCCATTGTAATTTGTATTGAAAAAGGTAAGTAATTACAACAATAATCTCGGCAATAATTTCGCCCGATATTTTTTGACGCTGGCATAGTGATTGGGCCATACACGAACATCAAAAATCATTCAGAGCTGTATAAACCTAAAATTATGATACCCCCATCGTGTTTCATTCCCCATCACTGTTCACCAAGTGTACAACTTTTGCCGATGCCAGCTGCTTAATTTCCTGCCAGATCTCCCAGCCTTCCTTTTCCTTCAAATTGTACAGAGTGGGCTCCCAGTGAAACACAGTGGTTGCCCCAAGACTTACTGGTCCAACCACATGCTGGTTCCGCTCAAATTTGAACCCAGCAGACCCAGGTTGCACATCAGGTACTGTACCATCCTCGTCCTCATCTGCATCTCCTTCAACCTCAGCTTGTCTCACACTCAATTTGAGTTTCCTTTGCGCCTCCTCTGTTCCAAGTAGCATCAATACCGCAGCATCATCTGTTGTTTGGTGGAAATTGGTGTATTTGCACCATGCAATTTCAAACTCTTCTGCATATCCCACCATAAACCACAAGCCACTGGCTGCAACTAGTAGCATATCCTGCATAACGATGGGCAGACGGCTCGCATTTTGAGCTCGTTCCACCTGGTACTGGAGAAGGGCCTGGGCTTTGACCTGTACAATCGCTTTAATGAGCAAGGCTGCAAGGGCAAAACTACCCCTCAACGATGATGGAGTTTGAAAATCATCTTGCACTGGGCCAACATTGGGAATCAGATACATGGTATATCTTCTGGGAAGTGCCCAATTGAGTTTCAAGAACAGAAGAGGCACAACCGCTGGATAGAGCTCAGGCCCTATAAAAACCCGTAGCAACATTGCTATATCTGTTGTGATCTCTTTGACTGCTTCTGGCATGCCTCAAAGTGCCTGGTCCATTTGAGCGGAGAAGACTGGGTTGGAGACATCCCTTCTATAGCTCCACAGAAGATACCGGTTACGAATAACAATGGATTTATGATCGCCAGCCACGGCATCAAAGGCATACCAATAAACGGGCTCCCAAGCTTGCTGAAGGTTACAAGAATTGAGAATGAATGAAGTTGCATCATCAATGTCTCTCATCATTCTCTTAACGTTGAATCGTGAGATAATAGGTGAAAGCTGTTACAGAGAGAAAGGAAGGTTGGTAAAATCGGTAGATGGCTGTTGGATCCTTACTTCACTTGGGCTATATCTCGACAAAAACGACTAGGCATTGTCTGTTTAGCAGATGTCATTGATGTTAGGAAGAAGGTTTATGTAAAATACCTGCTCTAGATCTTGCATTGATAGCATTATTTCCTCCATAGCCAGGCAAGGAATGTAACCAAAGGTTGATGTAGCGATTGGACAGATAAGAGGAGAGATTCTCACGATATTCTCACGATAGCGGTTGCACATGCGCATTTGGATCTTGTACCATGACATTGACATCCACAATGCTACGACCAGAAGTCTCGACAGATCCCAGGTGAGAACTATGATCCTCCTTGAACGGTTCTGGGAATCGCCAGGAACCATGTGCCTCCTCCTAAAGCAGGCCGCCCAAAATGGTTAGTGAACGTACCAAAACGAAAGTACGATTCAATGTCAATATGCACCTGCAGATTTTTGAATCATCATTTCAAGCCTAAACACTCCACTGGCTACTGTACCACCCATTCCCCAGGAACTCTCTAGCCAAGATCAGAAACAAGCTCTGATATATGGATACACCCTGGATGAAACAGCATTGACAAAATTGAACCTTTCCTGCTCCTAGAATTTATCAAATCGGCTAAGGAGCCGGGTCTTGACTTGTATTACAAGTTGTTGTCCTGTTTTGCTGATGACAATCTCCATTTGTTCTGTTTCGCAATCAAACGTCCTTGGCACAACAACTCAAACCCATGGTACGGTGTATCAACGTTTCAACGTTCACCTTCGAAGCTTTGAAGTTCAACCAGCGCGCGACTACCTTATTAGCTTGCGAAGTTGCAGAGTGGGACTAGTGAGGAGTGCACTGGGTATTGTCAAGGCACTCAGCTTATAGCTATATGAAGAAGCAAACTAAGTTTATAATTTTGATGCTGCTCCTATCTCTGATCGAGTAAAAGTGTTTTGACGCATGTACTTCTTGGTGAGCTTCTTCTGTAATTAACTGTGACACGAAATCTCGAGGCCTGATTAAGATTTTTCGTCTTTGTAGAAAATCTGTTGTACTTTTCAGAGAGTTATCGAAAGCAATAGCTTTCTTTTTTTTTTTTTTTTTTTGGAGGTATGTGTTTACTAGAAACATAAGTACAGGCAACCGTATACAGAACTGGCCCACTGTACTACATAATTTGTGAAGGGGAATTTCCTAAGAACAACCTTCATGGGAAGAGGGAGAATATGGAAACCTCCACCGAGGAAATGCACGAGGAGTCAAGACTCTGCACGCAGCTTTTGCTACAGTGTGGGGCTTCGAGCACAGCCGGATTTATGATAGTTCCTGGCCATCCGCATTTATGTCCGTATGTGGATTTTGCGGTCGATACTGATTTAGAGGCCCAATACCCACTAAAACCTCGGGTTCTCCAGTCCAATCAACTTGTAGGTCATGCGACCTCTCAATAACTTCATTCCATGTCTGAAGTACAAGCTTCTTGGGCAATGCTTTTTTCTGCCATTTGGGGACGTAGGTCAGTATTTTATCCCTTTGGATTTGTTGATTTAATACTTGGCGTAAGCGGTTGTGTGCCTCATTCTTGGAAATGTCTTCATTGTCTTGGTCTATAACACACTCACAGCGGAGCTTCCAAATAAGGTGTGCACTTTCTGTGACTAGGATCTTAAAGAGGCGTTTAACTCCTGGCATGGGTTTGCCTTCCAAGTCCTGGAATTCAAGGGTATTACATCCTAATATTGTACCTATGGAGGGCTCAGGCCATTCCCCATAATTTGGATCTTCTGGCCACATGTCTTTTGCAATGTCCCATATGAGGCGACACCATGGTCTCTTGCAATGGAGCAGTATATGTTCTAGATCTTCAGTTGTACCACAATCAGAGCAGGTGGCTCGATCCTCATAACCTGGTATGTGCTTCCAGTATTTCCCAACTTTATGTGCACCATGAAGGGCTGTCCACATGAAGTTCCGGGCTCGCCTTGAGATATCAGGGTCCCGTATTGACTTCCAGATTGTTTCGGGTTGGGATTTCTTTTTGAGGATAAACGAAATATCATGCTGGACTTTTGCAATCATGTGTTTGGTTGCAGGCCTGGTCTCTGGCACTTTTTGTTCCTTAATGGCATTGTAAGCAAGGGACTGGGTCAGGGTGGTGAGCACAACACCTGTTACATCACCTTGCATCAAATGTGATAGCTTGACTTCTCTCCTGTCCATGTTTTCTGTTGCCCTGGTTGCCAGTTCATTTGCACCATCATAAGCTCTTTGATTTTGGCTGCGCACAGCTTTGCAGAAGATGGTTGGGGCCACTCGTTTACGGAGGTGGCTAAGTATGGCTTTATATATTGCTGCGTCCTTGACTTTGGTGAAGCCCTCCACATCCCAGTTTGTAAGTCGCTTTGTTATTGATGAGAGTAGTTGCTCATTGGAGGTGTGGCATTGTAGGGGAACATTTACAGGGGCCTGTATCAGAATGTGTAGGAGTGCTGCAGCTGCGGCTGTGGGTAATAGCTTTCTCTTGGCTTGCTTTTTACAATAAAGAGAGGACAACCGGAAATACACTTGTTGCTGTCTGTTTACCCTCAGGAGCCTATCACAACACAAACGGATCCTAGCTGTCTGGTGGGTTAGTATACAATACACCACTACTGAAGGGCGCTTGATGAAGCCCCTATTCTGCTCGATGAGGCTCCTATCATGCTCGTCGCTTTCTTGTCACTCGAATACTGTCCAGCCGTATTTTCTGGATGCCAAAATTCTTGTGATACCGTCGTTGGTCTGTGGAGACCATTATAAATACCTTCAAGGTCCATTGATGATTGGACACCCCTATTCAAGTTGTTGGCTACGAGAACGCCTACTACTCCCGGATTTACCTTGATTCGAGTTGTCGACTACGAGAATGTCTACTGCTCAACCGAGGATTGATTTGAGTTGCCGAGGGTCAAGTATGAGGATGCCCGGAACTGACCGAGTTGCCGAGGACCAATTATGAGGACACCTACAACTTATTGAGACTGTTTTGAGTCACTGACTATGAGAATGTCATGATTCACTCTTTTGAAGGCTTGCTGTGTTATGATTGTTACAGATTACTTCGCTTGTGGGGGCATGTTGGATTTGGGATTTGTCATTCCAAGCTTGTAATCTTACGTAGGTACAAAACTGTAGTCAGCGGATGCTTCTGCATCCGTTTGTCTCTCTCTTCTGACCGTCATGGAGAGGACAACCGGAAATACACTTGTTGCTCTCTGTTTACCCTCAGGAGCCTATCACAACACAATTTGCCCTTGTGAGTTGAGCTCACCTAGTTAGGCTGAATCAGACTGTTCTCTTGTGGGGCCCTGGCGTAGGCCCTAGGGAGGAGCCGCATATACCACCACTTATACTTGCTTATACTACTGCCGCGTCAGCGTTGCTGCGACACTGGCAGCCAATCATTTGCAATGCACCAGGCACCTAGTAGGGCACGACTGGCACCCCATACTTAAGCTCCCAGGCGGCAGGCCTTGGGACCAGTCAAAAAATACCTTAAAAAGCCGTTAACGAGATGCATAAATGGCTGCCAGATGCCATCTACCGATTCCGAATTTTCAGTAGCGGCCAAGTAGCGGCCAGTATTGATGTTTATAGGTTGAGAAATACATCAAAAACTTGAAGGTACAACTCTCATTTTGTTATAGTAATATCCCAACAGGGAATTGAACCCGGTTTATGTTGACTCGGATAGCTCTGCCACTGCTGCATATCCTACCACTAGACTACAAGGGACTTGCTCTTCTTCGTCATATCTTCACTATAGCACTGACCACTGGTGAAAAGCATTCATGCTTCCGAGTCATTCCTTAATAGCATGAGCGAATTTGTGGTTTATGTTCCCTTGTAAGTTGAGCTCACTGCTTCTCTCTAGTAGGCTGAACAGTGGCAGTTCCCCTGGATGCAGAAAGGGCTGCCAGAGCCGTCTATATATCGATTCCGAGTCTTCTTGGAGTATTGGAAAAATACAAGGAAATACATTAAAAAAAGGTTGAAAAATGTTCGCAATGTGTCATTCGACGATATTAACGCTCAAATATCCCACCAGGGAGTCGAACCCGGTGTTTAACGTTGATTCCTTCCACCACTGCAGATCGTACCACTAGGCGACAACGGACCTGCTCTTTGTTGTCGTATTTTAACTACTTATAGGAAGGGAGGAGAAGGAGAAGGAGAAGGAAGGAAGGAAGGAAGGAAGGAAGGAAGGTAGAACTGGCGCACCGGTCCCATTGAGGAACAGCCGGAGCAACCAACTGCTGAACTCTGGCATGCCAGAGCAATCTATATATCGATTCCGAATCATCTTAGAGTATACTTAGATGTTTTTAAGATGAGAAACACAAGGAAATACATCAAAAAAAGGTTGAAAATACACGCACTGGAACATCCTAATCCATGATAGTATCCCACCAGGGAATCGAACCCGGTGTTTATGTTGGTTCCTTCCGCCACTGCAGGTCGTACCGCTAGGCGACAACGGACTTGCTGTTCCTTGTCGTGTTTCAACTATAGGAAGGAAGGAATGAAGGTAGAACTGGCACGGTCCCATTGAAGAACAGCCCGCGCAACGGGTAGTAGCGGCATAAAAAAATGTTTATTCAAAGCACCGTTTTAAAATAAATGAGATGCACAAAGGGCTGCCAGAGCCATCATGTTTTTAGGATGAGAAATACAAGGAAATACATCAAAAAAAAGGTTGAAAATACGCGCACCCCAATCCGTGATAGTATCCCACCGGGGAATTGAACCCGGTGTTTATGTTGATAACCCCGCCTCTGCAGATCCTGCAGTGCAGATCTTACCACTAGGCGACAACGGACTTCCTCTTCCCTTGTTGTATTACAACTATACTAGGAAGAAAGGAGAAGGAAGGAAGGAAGGAAGGAAGGAAGGTAGAACCGACGCGGTTCCATTGAGGAACAGCTGGGGCAACCAACTCTGCTGAACTCAATTACCCCGACGCACAGAGCCGGTATAGGCAAAGGTATAGGATGTGCATTCATCGCTTTCCATGGCCAAGAGCAGTATAGTTATGTTGCGGTTGTAGTTATCAGAGTGATATCATGTAGCAATACCGATTTGTTTGTGACTTTCTTTTTTTCGAGAAGCGAAAAACATTTCAAATGGCACCGAGAATGTACTATCTAATAAAAAATTGATACTAGTAACCTCAAAATATGAGATTGGCCACTCGAGGAAGAATTTCTCACTTCTCGCACAAGAACAACAAGGGAGTCGAACCCTGGGTGCGCGAGAGGAGAAACGAGGAAGTTGACCCACGGCGCGCGCACCGTTACGCGACAATGTCCTTATTTGCCTCACAAAGTCCTAGGTATATACCGGGGAGTACTTATACTTAGTCAGTGCAGCTGCACTGGCATAGAAGACAATGAGATATGAAAACCTGAACCCCAACAATATGAACGATTGAACTCCAAGTCTGAGCGAAGAAGATTTGATTCGATCGAAGGCATCCCCCAAAGTTCAAGTTGCAGCTAATGATATTCAGTTTACCGGTACTACTAGTACGATTAGAAGACATAATAATAGAATATGGTGTGGAGAGGGTAGATGAGTCTTGGGTTCGGCGGGTAATGCAGCGAGGGAAGGCTGAATGAGGACTGGGAAGAGCTGGGAAGAGAGAGTCTTCACCGACGAACCGACCGTGGTGAAGGTGTAACGGTGTTGGCGGTGTTGGCATCGTTGTGAGGGATACTGTGAGGAGCTTGAGGTGAGGTGCTGGCGTCGTCAGATGAGGGAGCAGGAGCGGGAAGACGTGTGGTAGTAGGAGAGACTTGCTGAGGATGGGTTCCCGAAGAGATTTGGCCGTTTCAGATAGAATAGGCGTATAATACGACGAATGGGAGCTCCTTGAGTCAAGATCGTCGAGTTCCTCGTTGGAAGGTACAGCTGAAGGTATAGCGATGCCTTTGTGTAAGGCTAGTCGAGGCCGAAGCAGCGAGTGCAGACGTAAGGTAATAAGACTATGGCGGGCAGTGACCAGACAACGAAGGAGAAGATGGGAATAGATGTGGTGGACGGAACTGCGACTTTCACCGATAGTGTTGGGTAAAGCGAATGCGGAAAGGAATTGAGACGTCTAACAGAGGACACGGAATGATCGAGCGACTGGACAGCAGATACGCAGGCATCGACGGCGCATGATAGCTGAAACTAGAGCCCAACGTGACGATTGTTGGGTAAGAACAGTGGTCAACAGCTCATGCAGAGTTTTGCTTGTAGTACAGCTGCGGCCTACACAGTCATCGCTGAATATTGAATATCGGCATCAGAATGATTGAAAAAGATCAGAGACATATCTTCTCTCGACTGTCCCAAATTAAAACGAGATAGCAGCCGCGTCAACGAGGATGCAGAGGTCCGCAACGGAGACACGGATGCGATGAGGGTAGGACTAGATGTGTTGCTGGAGCTACTGCTGTAATATGTACTGAGAGCGATGAACAACGCTGAAGAGACAAACGAGTGTTGTTGGCAAGAACAGTGGTCAACAGCGTGATGCATTTTTGCCCGTAGGTGGCCTACACAGTGGTCGTCGGATATCAGCATAAGAATAATTGAAAAAGATCAGAGACATACCTTCTCTCGACTGTCCCAAATTAAAACGAGATAGCAGCCGCGTCAACGAGGATGCAACAACGTGGGCGCTTGTCCGGCCCGCTACTCGGAGGGCAAGATCGATGGCAGTGCCTGATGGTGCGAGATACGAGGATAAACGGAGAAGTTTAAGAACCAGAACAGTGAAAGCCTTGTGTTTCGAGAAGGAATAACCACCACTTCCCAATGGCGCCGAGAGAATATAAACTAACAAATAAAAATTTGAAACTGGTCATGAGCAGTACATAGAACGCGCAAGAACAACCAGGGAGTCGAACCCTGAATGTGCGAGGCTTTGAAATTCAACGTTCAACCCAGCGGGGGCACCACTACGCCAGGATGTTCCTTATTATCTTGTGAAGTTGCAGGTATGTATCTTATATCGGAGTTGCGGAGCGAGAGGTTGCAGCACAATTGCAGCATCAGCCTGAGCTGCATAATGTATATGTTGCATCTCTTCTCTGGGAGGGGCAGTTGCGGTCTACCTCCCCTTGTGGGTCTCGGGACTCGCCGCTTCTCTCTAGGCTTAATCGGGCTGTTCCCTTGTGGGGCTTTGGTGTAGTGCGAAGCACCGTATACTACTACAACCTCAGTGTCGGCGTGTCACTTTACCGCCGCAGCGAACCTACTTGACCTCCCAGCCTCCAGATGGCAGGGCTAGGGACAGCGGCCCGACCAGTCATAATGAGAACACGGCAAGTCGAAAAAAAAAACTGTTGTAAAGATACAGAGACGGCTGCCAGAGACATCTATGGATTCCGAATCTTCTTCTTTATAGTAGTAATTGAATCTGTTTTGCAGGACAAGAAATAACATCGAAAAAAAGTTTATATATAAAAAAGGCTTCCTTCATCATATTGGACTAATATCCCAGCAGGGAGTTGAACCCGAAACGTTTAAACCCTGCCACTGCACTGTGCACATTTATACCAGTAGGCTACAAGGGACTTGCTGTTCATTGTTGTATTTTTGACTAGTAACACTGACTGAATAGTTGAGCAATAGCAATAGTGATTTGAGAAGCCAGGAAACACCTCCCAAGGGCACCGAGAACGGATGATTTAATACTATATATAGTAATAAAAAAAAACGCTCAAAATGTATACGTGGAGAACTTACTCAAGAACAACCAGGGAGTCGAACCCTGCGCGCGCAAGCCTTTGAGCTTTGAGCTTGACGAACGCACGCACCACTACGCGAAAGTGTCCTTGTTTGCCTAACAAGTTTCAAGTAAATACGACAGACTTGCAGAGCCAGGAGGGGGGGCAAAGTGTTTGAACTTTGACACGTTACACTTATTTAGACTTTGGTGTAGTTTTTTGCTTGTTGGACCTGCACAGGTTAGAGAAAGAAATTATGAAAAAGTTCTTTCAACCCACAATGGAAACAAGCTTTGACCGTCCAAATATATTATCGACACGCGCGCTTGTTCACTATTTACCGCTTACAATCTCTCAGCAATCTCTACTTCTCGGAATATGTCCCTCATCATCCAAATGAATCAACGATACACATCAAAAGAATCATATATCTACAGATGATAAAGCGTATACTTAGAAAGGGAAGAACTCGGGGCATCGTCAGAAGATGATGTTTCCGACGATGGCCGGAGCTGGCTGCCTACAATCGGCCAGAGAAACGCAGAAAGAGTGTAAAGTTGGCTGTACTCGAGGAACGCCTCGGATCAGTCAATGGGTTGGATCAGTCGAAGGGGGCGTCAAAAAAACTCTCGACATCGGCAAGAACACACTCACCAAACCACCTCCTTGAACTTGTCATCAATTTGCTTTATCTACGTAGTGCTTTATTTATGCAGTTATGTAGTGCTTGATTATCTATATCAGCTCTGTCGATTGCTTGCTGGACAACAGAGTTGACATAGAGCTGGTACGTCTCGATAAAGCGTCGCTAACGTTAGGTAATGAGATTATGGCGGACCGTGGACCTGACAACGAAGGAGCGGATGGGAGACTCTCGCCGATGATAGTGTTGATGCGGAAAGGAATTGAGAAATATTGCGTGCGAACGAGACATCGAGGACAGCAGATACGCAGGCATCGACGGTGCATGAAACTAAAGGTAGCAGGAGCTAGAGCCCAACGGGACCCGTGACTGTGGAGCTGAAGAGGCAAACGAGTGTTGTTGAGCAAGAACAGCGCATTGCTTGTACAGCGGCGGCCTACGCGTCATCGACATCGCTGAATAGTCAATAACATACCTTCTCCAGAGACCGTCCCAAAACTATACCCTTCCTTGCCAGTGAGTTTGGAAATCGCAGCCGAGTCAACGAGGATGCGATGGTCTGGGTACAAGCACCTGGGCGCTTATTCGGCCCGCTTTTCGAGGAACGAGATCAGCTTGAGGAATCGATGGTACTGAGAAGAACGAGAGACGAGGATAAACGGATTTCACAGACAAGTTTATTTATATAAGAGCCAGAAATCGTAGCCAAAGCCTTTTTTCGAGAAGGAATGACCAGCATTTCCTACTGGCGGCAAGAATGTACCATCTCAAAAAAATTTGAAACTCATCATCAGCATCACATGGAGGGAGTCGAACCCTGAGGCCTGAGGCCTGAGTACTTGAGTACTTGAGTACTGAGTACTGAGTAAGTACTGAGTGCGCGAGGTTTCAAGTTGACCAAGCACGCGCGCACCACTATGTGACAATGCCCTTCTATGCCTAATAGTAACAAGGATATATATATGGTATTGATGTTTTTAGGACGAGAAAAACGCCAAAAAAGACTGTTAAAGAACAACGGCTTCCAGTGAAATCAGTGGATATATCCCAAACGGGATTCGAACCCGATGTCTATACTTGACAACTCCGCCATTACAGATTATACCACTAACCTACAAGGGACCTGTTCTTCATCAAGTTTCGACTCAGATAGCACCGACTGAAACGCACTCATTCCTTTCCCAAGAGTATATGTTGCCCTAATCATCTTGTCCCTAGGCAGACTCTACAGGCAGACTCTACAGGTCAGCAGTCACGGTGCAAACCTGTATAGATATATGCAGCAGCAGTCGGACGTATCATCAGAGCAATAACAGCGGACGGTTTGTTTGTGAGTTTTTTTTTTGAGAAGCGAGGAATCACTAGCACGTCCCAATGGCGCCGAGAATGTACTTTTGATAAAAAAAAAATTGAAACCATAACAACAGTATTCATGAAAGAACAACCAGGGAGTCGAACCCTGGGTGCGCGGCTCGGCTATGAAGTTGACCACCGGTGCGCGCACCGCTACACGACAGTGTCCTTATTTGCCTAACAAGTTCCAGGTAGATAATAATATAGTACTTATACTCGATCCACTGCATAGAGGACAACGAGATATGAAACCCTTTTTCGGAAACAATGAAACAGCTTTGACCGTCCAAATATATACACATAGACTTTGTTCATGTTTTGTCAAGGCGCTTGTTCACCATTTACCGCTACAATCTCTACTTCTCCGCTCTGTAAACGAACTTTGGTTTCAAAGACCTGTATGAGCTTCGGTGGAAACTATCTCACCTGGTCAAGGCAGACGACTCGATCACAACACATTTCTAGGCCGAGCACCGTCGAACGGCCAGCAAAACCAAATCCACAGCGCAGCGAATTCCTCCAATTTCTTACGCTTATGGTCAGTACCGGTCAGTTTTAATCAATTTAACAATGTTTTCTTTTCTCTTAATCTTTTTCTACAAACTACTACAGTGCTCCAGCATTAGGCCCTCGATTACCGCCAAAAGCTACATCCTCCTCAAAACCAATCGCAGTAACGACAATATTTCGAATCTGAATCCTGAAAAGTGGCCGTACGCGATAACCACCGTCAACGTCGCAAGCGCAATCTTCCAACCCGCCGAAATGAACACCAACAGTCCCAATTCCTCATGTGCTTCCGGCTCACCTCGCAGCATGTAGAACGTGAACCTCAGACGCATTCATCAACAAACACGAGATGAATAGATGCTCCTCCAAGTCGTCTCGGCACCAGAGCGAAACCTCTTTTGAAAAACGGCTTGTCCAAGAGTATTCTTCATGACTCGGAAGCAGCGGAATCACGAAAGAAGAGTCCTTTCTCTCTCAACCAACTCACAAACGCCATCACGAACCGAACGGAATGTAAACGGCGGCTATGATTATTCTGCAGAAGACAGGGAGTTTTCAGGAATACGAGCGGAATATGCTTCATCATCTAAACCCTTTGACGTCGTTGCCTACGGTCAGGCCAGAGAAGCGTAGCGCAGAAAGTAGAGGACAAGGAAGAAGGGCGGGTATGAGGAGACGAAGAAAAAGAAGTAAGTGATAGAGAAGTAGAGGTAAGTAACGTTAAATCCTTTTTTTTCACCTACTAATACTTTTCTTATAGCACACTTCCGCATTCCATCGAGCCTCCGTACCATGCAACTCTGTCCCCGCTCCTCTTCGACACCCACAATCACGACAAGGTTCCCAAGTCCCAGCAGACGACTCCCTCGACAGCTCACTTGACAGCTCACATTCCCTAAACCTCGACGCTATCCCCGAAGATCCAGAAATCGGCCAACCCAATGATGACTCGTCATCCATGCGCCCCCGTGACGGTCTAGGCAGAAAATTAGGTTCCTCGTCTTTACACTCTTCCGGCTTTTCGTTTCTGTCCCTTCCATATTCTACCTTGGTGGCCGGGCATTAGGCACAGTAGTTAGCGAGTTTATACTTTCCCTGATACATATGCTATCGAGGTTCCTCCTAGGCTGCTCTCGTATTTCATCATCACGGCGACTATCGTGTGGGCAGCATGGATGTTCCGGGAACTGCTTGCTGGACTGACACCGCAGTTTCTCTTCCTTCTCTCCCTTCGTGGTCTTCGTCGCTGCATTATACCTTGCCGGGTATACCGGCGGAGAATATCGAACAGCTTAATGCGAGGTTGAAGGTCATAGAATATGCTTTGTCGGCACTGATTTTGGAGAATGAGCAGACGAGAGTGAAGACGGCGAATGGGATCAGGCCAGGGTTGGGTTGGTTGGACGGATGGGCAGTGGGTTAATAAAGTGGAGTCGGTGATGAACGTTGACTGAACCAGAAGATGGATAGGTTGCTGGGTGAGGTGCAGACGGAGATGTCTCCTGTCACGTCCTGTTCCCACTGTCGAGGCTGATGTCGAGCATAGTGGTAACGACGAAGAAGCCCGTGCCAAGTTGGCCGCACTCGAGGAACGCTTTGGATCAGTCAAGGAGGCGTCAAGGAAGCTCTCGACATAGGGAGGAACGCACTCACTAAAGCAACTGCCGGAATCTTACACAGGGATCGATTACGCTCCGCCCTCTGGGGGCGCACACATTATCCTCTTCCCAGCTCATTTGTCATGAATTTAGCTCATTCGACCTTGTTTGAAGACATACGCGTGCAGTCCACAATCTGTTTCTTGATGTCGTTACATTTTATCACGCTATACTGTATTCCAGCAATGATATCTCTCCCATTCCTGTGTCCAATACTTGGCCCATTCTGTTGTGTTAGACTTCCTAGAACCCTGGTGTTCACCAGCAGCACCAGGTGCAATCGTAATGAAGCCTTTCGGTTGTATACAGCAATATATTTCATTCGCTGTTTACTAGCTCCTTTCTGAAAATCTTTCCGATGATCTCTTGCGGCACGTTATCCTACACCTAACCTTTGACACCTTGCGAACTCCATCCTACGAGCTTCGGCGGCAGGATCCTCGGGATGACCACAGGCGTTGGGCACGCAGTGGGTCGATCTCCAGTCTCGATATTACATCCCGACAACTCGAATGGGTTATGCCGGCTTTTCAAAGGCCAAGAGGGTCAAGTCGGCGTAGCACTTGCTGTCCCGATGTCCCTCCCTCTCCCTCCGTCACTTTCTTCCTGCCATTCGATTAGTATCGCTCACTCGCTGCACAACTTTTTTTCATGGACAAGTTGGTCTAATCACGCTCAATCTTCATTTGTCCTGTCTCTCTCGCTTTACAGCAGATCTACCTTATCCAGGATTCAGTAGTGCCGCATAAATTCTATCGGGAGTGTTTCTTCGAATTCATAAAGCGTTAATTTTACCAAAAACGCCAATCGTAAAACAAGAAACAAAATATGTAACAAATGAAAAGTTCATATACAACGTTTACTGAGTACTTAACGTTATCTCTTCTTGTTGAGATTTCTACTGGCAAATGACAGTATGTGGAGTAGCCCCGATGCTAGTGCGAGGCGCTCACATTGTAAGGTAACTACATAGTGGGGGCACTGCGCGATCAGTTACCAAGTAGGGACCCGCGAGTTGGCGCATGAGGTTGCAGACAAAACCACCCACATCTAAAACATTGGTTGCCGTAGTAAAACCAGCGCTGGTAGGAGGCAAAGCATGTTGCCAGTCGCATATCCTCTGTAGATGCAAGTCGACCGATTGTTCCCATAACGGGAATGTCGGTTTAGGCTCGCTGATAGCGTGTATTAGCCCAACATAGGGGTTGCCGTGATTTATCTTGCCCACATGGACGGCAAGGTTGCTGGGTCGATTATCGTAGTATAGTTTCCTGTGGCGAGCCGAACAGACAGAATATAAGAAGCTTAACATACAAGCGACACCAGTCAATGTGTCACATTTTATGGCCTCTTCCACTGCGTCCAAGGTAGCAGTCAGTACCTCTGCTCCGGGGCCAACGAATGGGCCGCCGTGCCAGTATGATTTATACGTCGCGGAATCAAAGAGGTCCAGGAATTGGGAAGAGGCTTGAATGAGGTATACCGCCTCATGCAGACCTAAATCCCCTTCCTCACTGAATGCTGTGGCGCTGGCGAACATAATTGCGGCTATATGGTGCTGAGCACTGTATTTTGTGAATGACAGCTCTGGAAGGGTGGCTCGAAAATAATAATTTAGAGCGAGCCGGTTGTGGTCATCCCTTGTGAAGTGGACGGATGGTCCAAGTGGTGGTATGGGGTCACTTGGCTACCAGTAGCTCGTGTAGACCCTGGCAGGTAGTTCTTTCGACGCAAGTTTATCCAGCGGGTCCACCACTCTCGCATGTCGGCCTCGCCGTCCACCGTTCGACCGCAGTACCAAGCTTTACTAAAGGCTTCACAAGTCAAGACGCTTTCCGCGCTAAAGGGTCCGACATTCGAAACCTGGGGCCTGTGGGCCAATTGAGTTCTACCATCTGTGGGAGCCCGGGTTATCAGTGCCTCCCCCAAGTTGGTAATGGCAAAAGCCCACCCCCAAGCCCACGTGTTGCATTGGGTCTCAAGCGTGGATAGGTTTTGTGAGGTGGAGGGACATCAAGCTCGGGGCTAGGTGACAGGAATCTCGCTTTCACCGCACTTAGGAATGAGCACGCCCATCTCAAATCGGCTTCTAGTTCATCGGAACCCCCAAGGCGCATGCAGAATTCTTCCACCTGAGCCTTGTCGCCATCGGACGGGTTCAGCTTGTCGGGAGGAGGACACATATCAATCAATGCCATAACGGCACCTAATTCTGTGACCATGTCTCCAGTTGCATCTGAAGACACGTTCGGAATGACTCGTTGAATAAGTTCGTAAAGAGCCTTCGGGTCCTCCTCTGTGAATCGGTTCCATCCAGCTGCTTCAATGGTGTTCTGGACAAGTGGAATGGTCCTTTTGATAAGTAAATTGACCTTGGCTCGGTCATACTTCCATTGTCCCTGTACAGTGGGGTCTACAGGTTCGGGGACTCCTTTCTGCACATAGTCTTCAAGACCGTGAACTTCGAGTGTTTGGATGAGCATGCCTTTCCATTCCTCAATGTTTGATTTTCCTTTGAGAAGGGGGACTCTCGGAAGGTTTAGAGGCTTTTCAGCCGTGTTCGAGTGCTTCATAAGAAACGAAGTGGTATGTGACATAGCACTGGTGGGCGCACGAGGAGTCAGATAGGTGAACACAGTGGCAGCAAGAGAAAGACTAGAGCTTACAGGATAGTGCCCGTTGGTCAAGTAAGGTTCAAAATGACTGAGGACGCTAAGGGAATTTGTTATTGTACAGAGACTGATTCTTGGATACTTATACGGCTCTGTTCGGGGGATGACTGCCCCCGTGAGGATTATTTGGCCAAAAACGTTCGATTAATCTTAAGAAGCTCTTCGATCAGCAAATTCCAAACTTCCTTCCGAGGTTTTCAAGAGGGGTCCGGACTTAGGAGGCTATTGTAAACCTTTTTTGCTCAATTTTGATCCCCTATTTTCCGCCCATTGCATCAACATAATCATGGAATTATTTGGTGTTTATAATTTAATTGCTCTCAGAAAAAGTGCCAATCCAGATCTCCTTTACTCTCAAAATTTGACCAACACAATGACGCGAACTGCAATATGCAAAACTGATCTCCCAGCCTCCAATGAGGCGCACCCCATGCAACTTTGCTGCATTTCAAGACCACTTTGGCGTGACGATGGGAGGGAGCCTGGGGCCCCAGCGTGGATAATGACACTATCTAAAATGTTTGTACAGTTCAGCCACCCTCTCTTTACCATTTAAACTTGTCTCTCCATACATGACGCGTGACGCCAAACTCAATCTCAAATTTCTTGCTTACACTGTTTCGCTGGCATCCTTCGTTCCAAGAATAAAGTGGGTATGGCAATGTCAGCCTGTCAGGTAATGCCCAACTCACACGGTTCTTAGGGTCTTGTTATAATTAGTACCACCTACTCTCTTTGAGTCCCAATCTGTCCACCAGAGCACAAGTTGAAATCGCACAATTTGGATAACGACTCGGACCACTGCCTCCTAGGGAGACGTTTGGAACCCCGGAATACGATCCTCTTACCGCCATCTCAAATCACATACGCCACAATCTATCCTGGTAAAGAATTTCTGTTATCATTGCTCTCTTACTTCCTTCTATGTGGTTCCCTCGCCCGTGGCATGTCTTGCGCCACTGGTAAGTTCTACTTACATCCAGACAATCCCCGGCACTTCTCTGTCGGTGTCATGCCAGCCAGAACATGTTCTATCAGTGCAATGTACAATGAATTTCGAATCCATCTTACGCTCTCCATTGACATTCCGGAATTGTCCCGGAATTTCCATTTCATCTGTTTACTCAGTCAGCTACTTACAAGCCATCTTCACTTGGACCCAAGTTACTATTACCAGAATAATATGCAAGTGAGGGAAGGTTGAAAGAGGAACTGGCAAGAAATAGTCTTCATTGACAAATTCTGTGAGGGACCCGGAGGCCTTTCCTGAGGGACCGACCGTGGCGACGGAGTTGACACCGTTGTGAGGGATACTGTGAGGAGCTTGAGGTGGGGTGCTGGCGTCGTCAGATGAGGGAGCAGGCCAAGCAGGAGCGGGAAGAGGTGTGGCAGGAGGGGAGGCTTGTTGGGGGTGGGCTGCCGGCGCCTTGCTGTTGAGAATGTGGCACATATCGCGTAGGCGTTGCAGTTTGGACAGGCAAATGAGATAAAGAATGGCCGGAATATGCGTATAATAGAGGTACAATGGAAACCGAAGCATTGGAGTTTCCGATGCAAACGTCGGGTAATAAGAACTATGGCGGACAGTGAACACGACATCGAAGGAGTGGATGGGAATAGATGTGGCGGACGGAACTGCGACTTTCGCCGATGATAGTGTTGGGTAAAGCGAATGCGGAAAGGAATTGAGACGTCTAACAGGGATCGAGGACTGGACAGCAGATACGCAGGCATCGACGGTGCAGAGCTGAAGAGGCGAACAAGTGTTGGGCAAGAACAGAGGTCAACAGCGCGATGCATTTTGCTCGTACAGCGGCCGCCGGCATCGCTGAATATCAGCATAAGAATGATTGAAAAAGATCAAGGACATACCTTCTCTCGAGACTGTCCCAATACTATGCCCTTCCTTGCCAGTGAGTTGGGAGATAGAAAAAAAACGGGCCTAGAATCCGGAAGGACCTGGGCGCTTGTTTGGCCCGCTTTCCGAGGAACGAGATCAATCGATGGTGCTGAGAAGAACAAGGCACGAGGATAAACAGACAAGTTTAAGAACCAGAAATAGTAGCCAACAGTGAAAGCCTTTTTCCCAGCGGCGCCGAGAACGTATTACTATCTCAAAAAAAATTGGAACTGGTCAATGGTCATTTGCTGGTCATGAGCAGATATATGGCTGAAGGCACAAGAACAACCAGGGGGTGCGGTGACCAAGTTTGACCGAGTTTGACCGACGCGCGCACCGCTATGCGACAATGTCCTTATATGCCTAACAAGTTCTGGCAGGTATTAGAGATCCCAGTGCTGTCTCTCACATGCACATCTCATCACGCTCTTCAGCATCGTCCTTCGTCTTCCCACCGCCACATATGTGCGTGACAGTAAAATCTGAATTTGGAGTCTCGGCAGTTCTTGCTTCATGTTTGAGGTCACCTTCGGTACCCGTGCACGCACCAGTGGTGTTTATATCTGGTGTACCACCATCATCTGCGCTTACTGTTTACACTGCCATCTGGGTATCGTTACATCTGAGCTGGTTTAATTTCCGAGACTCGGAATTTGACTTGACAAATCTTCACGATTGGCTGATACAGAACTAACTTGTGCAAGGATCACGGAGAGTTCAACGGCGCTGGGATCAGTGTCTGTATGGGGGAAAATAATGGCACTGAGGAATACAGCATAGGGAGGACTCGAGGACTCGAGACTACGTGGAGACTCACAGGTTTATTGGAGTGACTGTTGCGCATTGGATGTGTTATTCGAATCACTGCCAATCTCGAACAATCATACTGCAGTGTCGTCGGGGTACCGTGTTTGAGCTGGTTTGGTTTCCGAGTCTCGGAATTTGGCACTGAGCACTGAGTGGTTGATACAGGTCTGGCTTGGACTGGCCATTGGCGTCAGTAACGGTAATTTTGAGCTCTTCTATTTAAGAAAAAAAAAGGAAGCTATTGCTCAGCACTCAATCCTCACACACAAGAACAGTCAGGGAATCGAACCCTAGGAGGGAATTGAACCCTAGAGCTTTGAAGCTTGGAGGTTCAACAAGCGCGTGTGCCACTACACGACAATGTCCTTATTTGCCCGCCAAGTTGCAGATATATATACTATTTGGTGCTGACAAGTCTGAGTCATGATTGGTCGATACTAGGGAGAGCTTGGACTGAAAGGATTAAGTATGGACAGTTTGATGGAGCAGGTACTCATCATCACATGGATCGTCAGTGAATCTGCCTAATAGGGAAAAGTGATGGCTGGCGAGAAATCTTAACTGCTTCTGAATAGAAAAAAAGACGCCGGAATCTACCAGATTGCAGATGTATAAGAACAACCGGGAATCGAACCCTGGGTGCGGTGTATCAACCCCAGGGAAAATCGCGTCGGGCCAGATATAGTGAAATCGAGTAAGGTCGTGGAATGTGTCAAGAGATGTCAATGAACTACCACGACAGATTAGGTCCGAAATATGAGCGGTTTCAGATATTTTTTCTGCTCACATCGGCTTCCATCGTGCCCCGTCTGTAAATACAATACATTATTCTTGTGATATCGGTTACTATTGTCTGCCATTGACCAGATGCAATAGGTGGGCCAGTATCCAGTTTCTCACTGCACTAAATTGGTTCAAATTTTGGAATATTTATATTTTTGAGATATGTAATCTACGTAGTGGCTAGCGAGTCTAATAAAGGTAGAGTATATGTATGAGAAGGGTCATTTAAAAGGCCAGCAACTAATTGAAAAGATGGCTGTGGAATAAGGGAATAAAGCTAGATAGGACACGCATGGCGCTGTAGTACGTTCCATCCAAAATGTACTCTTTGTGACATTTTTCAGTTGAGATGACCAGTCCTGTTAAGAGAATAACTTACGCGATGCACCAAACGTAGCGGGCTTGCCGAAATAGTACAGCCCAGAGGTCATGGAAAAAAATGTCATTTAAAGAAAAACAAAAAGAGTTGATCGATGTCCATACCTCCTTGAAGCCGAACTCATGCTCGCCCATATTCGTCGAACTCAGCCCACGCTCACCCACATTTGTTACTAATTGTACGTCTGTCTTCAATCTGAAGAGCACATGTTGGCACGTACAGCAAATATTCCAGAAAAATAGGGACTTAGCAGAAAAAGTATAAAGGAAAACATGGCGGGAAAGAAGAAGCAGAGTTGACCTGACAAAACATCGAGCCACTTTATATCTCACAAAGTCACACCATTTGGACCAATTAATCTTGTTGCCATGCTTGTTGCTCATTTGAGCAGAGAATGTATTGAAAGTAGATGTTGCACACTCTGACCAGAGCAGAACAGATGTATGCATATAGCCATATCAGACGAGATATGACTAATACCTATTTTGCTTACCTCACTCAGACCTCATTATATTTCAGCATATCTGACCCGAGGCGTTTTTCACTGGGTATCAACGTTCGGATCTGAGGCTTTGAAGCTCACGTTTACCACCCACGCGCGTGCCACTACACGACGATTTCTCTACTTGCTTGCCAAGTTCCAAGTGGTATACTATGCCACAGACTTGTATTCCAGTTGGTGTCGCATTTCGCAGTCACTAGGTGGTTTTTTTTTCAAAGTGAGCTTTTTCGAATCAAACACCATTTTGTTCCGCCGACAAGCTGCCCGTGTTCTTCTGAAAAGTATTATGGTGGCAAAATCCAGAGGAAGCAGGAGGAGATGTTGCATGCATGTTTCCCACTAGGAAGCTACAAGGAACTTGCTCTTCCTTGTGCCATTGTCATATCTTGACTGTAGCAATAATAGCGCTGACTGAGGTGCATTCATTCATTCCTTACTTGATACTTTGACAATTTTGTGGTCCATTTTGATCATTGAGGAATCAATGGTGCTGCCGCCAACTTGTGATGCTGAGAAGAACGAGAGACGAGGATAAACAGGGATAAACGGATTTCTCCTGCAGAGAAGTTTAAGAACCAGAAATGGCAGCCAACAGTGAAAGCCTTAAGTTGTTTTTTTTGAGAAGCAATCACCACCACTTCCATTGAATGGCGCCGAGAACGCATTACTATCTCGAAAAAATTGAAACCGGTCATGAGCAGTTTACATATGGAGGGCGCAAGAACAAACAGGGAGTCGAACCCTGAGTGCGCGAGGCTTTGAGCTTTGAAGCTCAACCAGCGCACGCGCCACTACGCCAGGATGTTCCTTATCATCTTGCGAAGTTGCAGGTATATATCACAGAGTTGCGGAGCGAGGGGTTGCAGCGTCAGCCTGAGCGTGTCGGAACGCATATTGTATACATTACACCTCTTTATCTGGGAGGCCTTGCGGCCCTCTACCTTCCCTTGTAGGTTTCGGAGCTTGCCGCTTCTCTCTAGGCTTAATCAGGCTGTTCTCTTGTGGGGCTTTGGTGTAGGGCGAAGCCCCATATACTACTACGACTTCAGTGTCGGCGTGTCGCTTTACCGCTGCAGCGAATCTACTTGACCTTCCAGGTGGCAGGGCTAGCGACCAATCATAATGAAAACACTTCAAGTCGAAAAAAAAACTGTTGTAAAGATAAATGAGACGCTCAGACATCTATGGTTTCCGAATCTTCTTAAAGTTATAGTATTGACTCTGTTTTTCAGGAACGAGAAATAACATCAAAAAAGCTTCGTCACATTACATATGTATAGTAGTAGTATATCCCAGCAAGGGATTCGAACCCACGTTTTATATTGAAAAACCCTGCCAACTGCAGATTATACCACTAGGCTACAGGGACTTGTTGATCATTGTCGTATTTTGACTATAACACTGACACTGACTGTATAGTTGCGATTATCAGAGCAATAGCAATAGTGATTTGAGAAGCCAGGAAACACCTCCCAAGGGCGGCGAGAACGTATGATTTAATACTATAAATAGTAAAAAAAAAACGCTCAAAATGTATACGTGGAGAACTTACTCAAGAACAACCAGGCATTCGAACCTGCGCGCTTGAGGTTGACCAACGCACGCACGCACCACTAATGTCCTTGTTTGCCTACTAACAAGTTCCGAGTCAATACGACAGACTTGAGCTTGCAGAGCGAGGAGGGCCTGAATGTTGGATACGTTACACTACTTAGTCTTTGACCTGCACAAGTCGGACAATGAAAAAGTCTTTGTTTTCTTTGGGACAATAGAAACAGCTTTGACCTTCCAAATATACATAGACTTTGTTCATGTTTTGTCAGAAGCGCTTGTTCAAACGTTCACCATTTACCGCTACAATCTCTACTTCTCCGCTCTGTAAACGAACTTTGGGTCTCAAAGACCTGTATGTCAGTGTATGAGCTTCGGAGCTAACCCACTTGGCCAAGGCAGGCGACTCGATCACGACACCGTGACATTTCTAGGTCAACCACCGTCGAACGGAGCAAAACCAAATCCTCAGCGGATTCCTCCAATTTCTTACGCTTACGGGTTAGTTGTAGTTCTCATCAATCTAACAGTTTTTCCTTTCTCTTAATCTTTTCTACAGTGCTCCAGCATTGGGCCCTCGATCACCGCCAAAAGCTACATCCTCGCGTGAACGCCTCGAACCCGATCGCAGTAACAACAATAACTCGAGTCTATATCCCGAAAAGTGGGCCGTACGCGATACCACCGTCAACGCCACAAGCGCAATCTTCCAACCCGCCGAAATGAACACCAACAATCCCAATTCCTCATGGGCTTCCGGCTCAAGCACGGCAGCAAATGCATGTAGAATATGAATCACTCGGACTCGTTCGTCAAACACAAGATGACTGGGTGCCCCTCCAAGTCGTCTCCGCGCCAGAGCGAAACCTCTTTTGAAAAACAGCTTGTCCAAGAGTATTGTTCTCGAATCCCAACTCGGAAGCAGAGGATCTCGCTCAGGTCGCTATCCAGAAAACTTTCTACTTTTTTCGCGAGCGGGAGCATGAACCGAACGGGAATGTAAACGGCGGTTATGACTATTCTGCAGAAGGGAGTTTCAGGAATACGAGCGGAATATGGCTTCACCATCCAAGCCCTTTGACATCGGTGCCTACAGTCGGGCCAGAGAAGCGTAGCGCAGAAAGAATTCGACGAGGAAAAAGGGTGGGGTAGGAGGAGACGAAAAAGATGAAGAAAGTGATAGAGACGTAGAGGCAACATTAAATCCTTTTTTTTTCACCTACAGATACTTTTACATAGCACGCTTCCCCATTCCATCGAGCCTCTGTACCACGCAACTCTGTTCTTACTCCTCTGCGGCGCCCACAATCACGACAAGGCTCCCAAGTTCCCGCAGACAGCTCTCTCGACACCTCACATTCCCTAAACCTCGACACTATCCCCGAAAATCCAGAAATCGGCCAGTCTAATGACAACTCGTACTCGTACGACGACACTTCATTATCACCCATGCGCGGTCTAGGAGGAAAATCAGGTTCCCTCGTCTTTACGCTATTCCGCCTCTTCGTTTCCGGTGTTTCTTCTGTATCCCACCTTGGTGGTAGGACATACCTTGGTGGTAGGACATTAGGCAAAGCAGTCAACGTGTCGATACTATCCGCAATACACCTGCTATTGAAGGTTCCTCTTGGGTTGTTCTCGTAGTTCATCGTCGCGGCGAATCGTTTGGTTATGGGAACTGCTTGTTGGACCGACACCACAATTTTCTCTCCCTTCTCTCCCTTCGTGGTCTTCGTCGCTGCATTATACCTCGCCGGGTATACCAGCGGAGAATATCGAGCAGCTTAATGCGAGGTTGAAAGCGATAGAATCTACGTTGTCCGCGCTGGTCATGGAGAATGAGCAGATGAGGGCGGGGACTGCGAATGGGTAGCAGAGAGGGTTGAGCTGGTTGGACGGATGGGACAATGGGAGGGTTAGTGAAATGGAGTCGGTGACAAACCAGAAGACATATAGGCTATTGGGCGGGGTGCAGAAAGAGATGGAGGGGTTGAAGGGTGTGGTTGGTGTCCTCCAGTTGCGTCCAGTTCCCACTGCTGAGATCGGTGTCAAGCGCAGCGGTAGCAATGAAGAAGCCCGTTGCTAAGTTGGCTGCACTCGAGGAATGCCTCGGTCACTTCTCACACTTACAAACTCCGTCCTACCACCTTTGGCGGCCAGGTCCTCGGGATGATCACAGGCGTTGGGTACGCCGTAGGTCCATCTCCAGTTTCGGTATTACATCCGAACAACTCGAATGGGTTATGCTGCCCTTCCAAAGGTCAAGAGGGTCAAGTCGGCGTAGCACTGGCTGTCCCGACGTACGTGGAGAATATAACAATTGATCATGTCCCGAAGGAGGTGGCGTATGATATACACGGACAGCGCCGAGGCAGATGGAGGTGCAGGAGGTGGTGGAAGGGAATGAGAATATTGTCAAGGTGCGGGAGTGGCTGAAGGAGGAGGTGAGCGAGCGATGAGCGAGAGGAGAGATGGTCTTGGAAGATGAGGAGCTGCCGTATCTTTTGACGTTACCGAAGAACCCGATGTATATCTACATCGCGTCATTTGCGTATAACATCTACGACACGAAGCATGTGCAGATGTTTTCTGTGTTTCCGGAGATTGGGGAGCTGAGGGTTGATTTTGGGGTTGTGGTGTTGAGGGTGAGGAGTAATTGGGGGATGGGTGATTATACATGTGTGTAATGGATGCGGGTGCATGGGAGGAGGGGGGGTGGTGCAGGAGCCGTTGGCGGAGATGGTGGTTGGTTTATAGGACGGTGGAAGGTCCAGGAGTTGTCAACCAATCTAACGAAATGTAACGACTAATTCTTTTATTTTTTTCTTTTCCGTTTCTTTACATACAATCTTTCACTTTCCTTTATTGCTTTTGAATTCCGTCTTTGTTTTCTTCTGGTTTTTAATTGCTGCTTGTATATGTGTATCCCCCTTTACGCCTTTCTCGGTGGTTATGGGTTGTCCTGCGGAATACTTACTGTCCTTTCTGTCGCTTGCTTGCTGTTCGATTGATATCGCTCACTCATTGCCCAACCTTTTTTTCTTTCTTGCACGGACAAGTTTGGTGTAATTTGGTGTAATCACGTTCAATCTGCATTTTGTCCTGTCTCTCTCTCTCTTTATAGTAGATCTACCTTATCAGGATTTAGTAGTGCTGCATAAATTCTATCGGAATGTTTCTTCAAATTCATAAAGCGTTGCCAAAAACACCACAAACAATTTGTAAAATACGACAAGAAACAAAATATGTAACTGAATGAAAAGTTTATATACAGGACTGAAGTACTTAATGTTATCTCTTCTTGTTGAGATTTCTGCTGGCAAATGACAGTACAGTGGAGTAACCTGATGCTAGTGCAAGGGGCTCACAGTGTAAAGTAGCTATGGAGTGGGGGCACTGCGCGATCGGTTACCAAGTAGGGACTCGCGAGTTGGCGCATAAGGTTGCAGACAGAGCCCCCCACGGCCAAAACATTGGTTGCTGTGGCAAAACCAGCGGTGGTCGGAGGCAAATCATGCAGCCAAGCATATATTCTCTGTAGATTCGAGTCGACAGACTGTTCCCACAACGCAAATGTTGGTCTAGGCTCGCTGATAGCGTGTATTAGCCCAACGAAGGGGTTGTCGTGGTTTATTTTGCCCACATGTGTGGTAAGGTTTCCGGGTTGATTATCATAGTATAGTTTCCTGTGCCGAGTCGAGCAGACAGGATATAAGAAGGATAAAATACAAGCAGCTCCAGTCAGCGTGTCAGATTTTATAGCTTCCTCTATCGCATCCAAAGTAGCAGTCAGTAGCCCTGCTCCGGGACCAGCGAATGGGCCGCCGTGCCAGTATGATGTATACGTCGCAGGATCAAAGAGGTCCAACAATTGGGCAGACGTTTGAATGAGGTATCCCGCCTCATGCGTACCTATATCCCCTTCCTCATTCAATGGCATGTTGCTGATGAAGGACAATGCGGCTATATGTTGCCGAGCACTGTATTTTGTAAATGACAGTAGCGGGGTGGTAAATCGTAAATACAAATTTAGAGCGATCCGCATGGAGTCGGCACCTGTGAAGTGCCTTGACGGTCCAAGTGGCGGTATGGGGGTCAGCTGGCTACCACTAGCTCGTGCAGACCCTGGCATGCAGCTATTTCGACGCAAGTTTATCCAGCGGACCCACCACTCTCGCAGGTCGGCCTCGCCATGGAGCGTTAGACCGCAGTACCAAACGTGGCTGAGGGCCTCACAAGTCAAGACGCTATCTGCGCTAGTTGTTCCAACATTCGAAACCCCGGGCCTGTGGGTCAATTGACTTCTCCCACCTGTGGGAGCCCGGCCCATCAGTGCCTCCCCCAAGTTGGTAATGGTAAAAGCCCACCCCCCAAGCCCATGCGTTGCATTGGGCCTCAAGCGTGGATAGGTTTTGTGAGGTGGAGGGACATCGAGCTCGAGGCTCGGCGTCAGGAATCCCGCTTTCACCGCACTTAGGAATGAGCACGCCCATCCCAAATCGGGCTCTAGTTCAACGGAACCACCAAGGCGCATGCAGAGTTCTTCCAACTGAACCTTGTCGCCATCCAACGGGTTCAGCTTGTCAGGAGGAGAAAATATATCAATCAATGCCATAACAGCACCTAATTCTGTGACCATATCTCCAGTTGCATTTGTAGACACATTCGGAATGACTCGTTGGATCAGTTCATAAAGAGCCCTTGGGTCCTCTGTGAATCGGTTCCATCCCGCTGCTTCAACGGTGTTCTGGACAAGTGGAATGGTACTTTTGATAAGTACATTGACCTTGGCTCGGTCACACTTCCATTGTCCCTGTACGGTAGGGTCCGCAGGTTCGAGGACTTCTTTTCGAACATAGTCATTAAGACTGTGGATTTCAAGTGTTTGGATGAGCATCTCTTTCCATTCCTCGATGTTTGATTTTCCCTTGAGAAGGGGGACTCTCGGAAGCTTTAGAGATCTTTCAGCCGTGTTCGAGTGCTCAACAACAAACGAAGTGGTATGTGACATAGCACTGGTGGGCGGTCGAGGAGTCAGATAGGAGAAAGCAGTGGCTGCAAGAGAAAGTCTAGAGCTTACAGGATAGTGCCTGTTGATCAGGTAAGGTACAAAATGGCCAAAGACAATGAGGGATTTGTCTTTTAGTGTACAGAGACCGATTCTTGGATATTTATAGTGTTGTAAATACCTGGCACAGGGACTGAAGTAAGCCGTGAGGCTTGAGAGACAGAAGATATTAGATTGGATAACTATAGGTACTGGCCTCAGAGAAGGCCTTATATACTGTGCACATTATTAAATATATCTAAGGGATTCCGGTACATACCAAGTATCACTAACCGGGTGAGTAATAATTAATAAGTACAGCCGGAGTTGTATCATATCCGATCGGCGAAATGCAACATATAGGACCGTAAAGTTTACTTGGCCAAAAACGCAGAATTTTTACATTTCTCCGCCACAGCGACGTCGAGTATGCAAACCTTCGGATCTCCCATGCACCCCATGCAATAACGTGATATACATCCCAATCTTATGACAACTTAATTACATGCATCATCAGGCAGCCAGGCCCTAGGGCCCTAAAGCCAACAGGAATTGATTACTTATTGCAGGAGGATTGAGGATCAAGGTATCCTCTATGGCAGAGAGGCTAAGATCGATGCCGAAATCACTTCTACTAGCAAGCTTTTATCTGGCGGATCTGTATGGATAATGCACTATCGTAGCCTACCATGGAGCCCGTTGCCGCAGATTGCCACTTCGGACAGTAGACAGCAGTTATGCTTACTATTCAATTGGTGGACAAAAGTTTCACAATTATTCTATATGTTGCTCGAACTACATAGTGGGTTGATGCACAGTTGCACTGGCATATAGGACAATGAGATATGAAAAACATTTTACCGCTGAACCCCAACAATAACATCATGAAGTACTTCACAGAACTCTGAGTGAAGAAGATTCGATTGAAGGCGTCCCCCAAAGTTCAAGTTGCAGCTAGCGATAGTCAATTTACTACTAGTTACAATTAGAAGACATAATATGGTGTGGAGAGGGTACGATGAGTCTTGAGTTCGACGGGTAATACAGCGAGGGAAGGTTGAAAGAGGACTGGGAAGAGACAGGTTTCGTTGACGAATTCCGTGAGGGGCACTGTGAGGAGCTTGAGGTGGGGTGCTGGCGTCGTTAGATGAGGGCGCAGGAGCGGTGTGGCAGGAGGAGAGACTTGTTAAGGATGTGTTTCCGAAGAGATTTGGACGTTTCAGATAAAAGTTGCCACGGTGAGGAGGGAAAGATGTCCAGGACCGCAGGTGCTGCTTGGACAGGCAAATGAGTTAAAGAAGAATGTCCGGGATAGGCGTGTAATACGATGCCGAGGTCCAATGGAAGTGGAGTGGGAGCTCCTTGAGTCAAGATCGTCGAGTTCCTCATTGGAAAGCAGAGCGGAAGGTATAGCGGTGCCTTTGTGTAAGGCTAGTCGAAACCGAAGCATTGGAGTTTTCAAGTGCAAACGTCAGGTAATGAGATTATGGCGGACAGTGAACCCGACACGGATGAGAATAGATGTGGCGGACGAAACTTGCTTGACCTGTGACTCCCGCCGATGATAGTGTTGGGTAAAGCGAATGCAGAAAGGAATGTCCTCCAGATATTGCGTTGGCGAAAACCGGGACGTAACAGAGGACACGGAATGATTGAGCGACTGAGGCATCGACGGTGCATGATGCAAAGGTAGAGGCCTCGTAGAGGTGTTGCTGGAGCTACTGCTGTAATATCCCAACATGACTTGAGATTGAGAGTGATGAACGATACTGAAGAGGCAAACGAGTGTTGTTGGGCAAGAACAGATGTCAACATTTTGCTTGTACAGCGGCGGCCTACACAGCCAAATATCAGCATAAGAATGATTGAAAAAGATCAAGGACATACCTTCTCTCGAGATTGTCCCAAAACTATGGAGATAGCAGCTGTGACGGTAGTCACACGAAGAGATACTCGGAATGACAGGGATAGCGCTGGATTCGAAGTAAACTAATCTCTATCTACGTACAATCGAGTCTTATTAGGTGGAAGGATCGGTCCGGCGGGGATTGATCCGTACTGTTACATACGCCTCCTGGTCTACGAAGAAGACCACACAAAAGTCAAGAGTAAAAGTAAGTAAGCAAAAAAATGTAACGAATTTTAAGTGCGTGGAGCGCTTATGTGAGTTTTTTATTTAAAAGTGGCAAGTAAAGAAAGAAACAGTTTTTTTTTAAAAGAGCACCAATTCTGAGCCGAACTAAACAGCTTTGGACTTCCCTTTAGAAGATTCCGCCTTCGGCTTGGGAGCGTACAGAAGGCCACTTCCTCTAGGCAAGTGCTTACGCTCGGCAGCAGCCTCTTCCGCCGCGTGTTTCTCCAACTTCCGCTGCTCAGCGGCGCGACGGCCCT